>CM038228.1:91767629-92264286 GCA_021442155.1 Cymbidium sinense | reverse complement strand
CAATTTGTGTTGATCGATGAATCTAAATCTTTGTATTTTTAAGTTTTTTTAAAATTATCAAAGAATTATTACTGACACTCCAAATCTATAGACTACATTATGTGAAGAAGTTGATCACTGATCAATGTAACTTCTTTAAATGGGGTAGCCATTAGAAATAATCGATCCTACTAGGGATGCGTTGATGATCGGTGGATCAATCGGTCCAATTACACATCCCAACATTCAAATGGCCATGATCTACTATGTGTAGTGGATTTGGAGATGGTGGATTATATTCTATGTACTTGACATTCACGTACCATGATCGATGAAGTCTCTCACCATAGCTAATAATAACCCATCCTTTTGATCTCTTGCCATCTTGGGACTGATATGCAAAGTCCTTTTATGAATTTCAACTTTTCTAGCTTCATCTGTATTTAGGCATCGTAGCTATATTTGTTCAAAGGATCTATGATATAAAGTATTGATGATGAAATCATAGCGTATCATTCTCTTCTATATTTGAGCTGTCAGTAATTTATTATTTAGTAATTTTTCTTCTTTAAAGTAGTCGATAAAGGGTTGCCTCCAATCATGTGGCTCTTCTACTATAAAGGCTTCCCATTGCTTTTATGAAGTAAAGTCATGCTTAACTTTTCTTGATATAACTCCTTGTTGATTTTGAGTAGTGTGAGGAGCAACCTAAGTCACATCATGGTGTGTCAAATTTGATAACCCCTCTACCTGAGGTGATTGATACTTTGTTAGCTCTAGAACTCATCGAAGTAAATATCCTGATCATGACATAATCACTATTCATACTTGTCATCTCTTTAATTTTCGCTTGTTTTGTTACTCGGATCGATAAACTCAAGTCGGTGGTATTTGGTATTTGCTTCATAAAGAACTTTCTTGTGATAGAAAGCTAACTCAAGCTTATTGATTTTATAAATGCCTAATACTTGATTTATAATAAGCTAAGAAACACCAAAATATGCATATTTTGAATGCCTATGAAAATAGTTTCTTTAAGATCTACCAATGCTTCATACTCAACTTTATTATTAGTTCTTGGCTCGATCCATTGATTGTCTCATTATTCCTGTTATGAAGACGATATCGATTCCTACTCTTGCCCTTGGAAAATTTAGGGGTTGGACTTGTTTGATCGATGAGGCTCCATCAAAGTATATTTTTTAAATTTATAATTTTTCTCTTTCATGAATGAGTATAATTTGCTCATCAAGCAAATCATCATTAAGAGAAGAGTCTGCAGAGATAGGATATGCAACAAGAAAATATGCTAAGATTTATCCTTTTATTGCTTTACGTGGAATGAATATCAAATTGTAAAAGTAATATGTCCATCTTGCCAGCGACTATCAACGCTCTTATCATCAAGTACTTGATCGATCCTTGAGATGAGGGTAATCTTGTGAGATAACATATAATAATGGAGCTTTTGAACAGATTAATGTCAAATAGTGCTTCTTTGTGAGTATCTCATTTTACTCTATCAATCTTTGATATAATAAAGAGCATTCTTTTTGCTTTCTTCATTGTGTTGTGCCAATAGGACTCTTCTAATCTTTGTGTATAGAATGAGGGGCTTCCAGGAGTGGCCAAGGATTGGTGGATTTAATAGGTAGCTTTTAATGCTATTGAAGGCTTCTTGACACTACTTGTCTCATTTGAATGGATCATTCTTTTTCATCAGCTTTGTAAATAGTTGATAATATTCTAATAAGTTTGATATAAATCAACAAATGAATGCAAGCTATCTTTGTAAAGAACGGAGCTGACGCAAACTCTTCGGTGGAGGCATGTCCACAATTCCTTTGATTTTAATAGCATCAATCTCAATTTCTCAATGACGTATAATGTACCCAAGAAATTTTTCGGAGGATACCCCGAATACACATTTTAGAGGATTCATCTTGAGATTATATTTTCATATTCTCTCCAATACGATTCTCAAGACTTCAAAGTGATTTTCACGATTTAAGCTTTTTACCACAAAATCATCAATATAACATTCCACCTTCTGGTAAATCAACTCATCAAAAATAAGTGTCATGGCTCTTTGGTATGTAGCTCTAGCATTCTTCAATATGAAGGGCATGAATGTGTAGGAGTATATATTAATTGATGTCCTAAATGATGTATGCTTCTCATATTTAGAAGCTATCACGAATTGTATCTGATCCAGATCCATGAGAACATATAGTTGGAAGTATTATCCACTAGTAGTTCTGATATTAGAAGCAGAAAGTTATCTTTTGGGCATGCCTTATTTAGGTCCCGAGGGTTAATGTAGACATGGATTTGGTTGTTCTTCTTCCTAACTGGGACAATGTTAGCTATCCAATCTACATACTTCTCCTCCCAGATGAAGCATGCTTCGATCATCATCTTAATTTTTGCAATTACTTATTCTTCAATCTCCAATCTCATTCACCTAGGAGCATGCTTAACATGCATCACATCTGGTTTAATGACAAGTTTATATGAGCTACATCGGGATAAGCATTTCAGAATATGTCCCAAAGCAATCCCAATTCATAAAGTAGCATTTTTAGCTCTTCAACTTTCTCAGGGTAAAAGTGCGGCGAAAGTTGGACGGGGATCATCTTCAGCTCCTAGGTTGATTTCTTTGAGTTCATGCATAGTAGTTGTTTGTCCACCATCTTCGAGTTCTTCAGGTGCAGGCTTAGCCTCTACTTCTTCATCATTTGTAGAAAAAATTTCATGGAGATCATCTTCTTCATCACTATTAGTTTCGATCTTAGCTTTTATTATATTATAATAAACTTTATTTTGATGAGATTTGTGGATGAACCCAAGACCTTTAGTGATAAACTTATCACTTCTTCATGATATTTGAAGACTTCTTTGATTCCACATCTTGCTAAAGACTTGATCTCCCTGCTTAGTAATTCCAATGTGAATTCTAAGCTTATACATCATTGTTCGTAATTTCTGTGGATAGTATATTGGTATTCTTATTGGCACTATCTCATCAGAATTTTTATGTTGAGTAGGCCAATCAATATTGTGAGGCTGAGACTCTTCAGATTTATAAAATAGAGTTCATATTTTGCCACCCTCACTCAACAATGACACATAGAATATTATCAATTCTTCAATGTTATAACCTCTAGTAGAGTGATTTCTTTGAAGTACTACTAAGAGGTGGGTATAATTTTGAAGGAGTCGCTTAACACTACCAAGTGAGTTATCATTCTTAATGCGATCTTCTAAATCATATTTTCATAAGTAGATTCAAAGTCATAGTCTGAATCAGAATCACTTATTTTATACTTTTCCTTTCTTGAAAGCTTATAAGTTCCCTTATATTTGACAAAAATATTTTCTTCTTCTTATGTGTCACTTCCTAAATGAGGAATTGATCTTCTTGATTTAGGTGTAGAATCAAGTGCTTTAGGAGAGTCAATATTACCTTCTTTCTTCCTCTTTGCTTTTGCTCTTTCATCTTGAAGTTATTTTTTAGTTCACGAAAATGGATGCTACCATCTTAGTTTAAGCTCTTTTGAAATATTTTGCATCTTCATAAATCTTTACTTCATGAGAATGGTTGTAGGTTGCCAAAAATTTTGAACTCTTTTTCATCTTTTAGTTACTTCATACTGATGCATGGTTGATGGGACCATATACTCATGTAGCCGACCTAAGAGAGCTCTATATGACATCGATTATGAAACACTTACGTATATAAATCTCAAAACTTGAGTGGGAGAATAAAAAAATAGGGTTTTCTACCCTTTCTCATTGAAACCATGAACCATCAACTTATCCCTCCCAAGATATTAGATATTTGATAATCCTCTTAATGCTTTTAGACTCATAAGATTGATAAAAGAACTTGGATCAATCAATATGATCAAGATGTCATCACTCTCTGTAACATATAGATGGTTGTGATCCGCTAGTCCCAACATAAGATCTTCTTCAAAAAAATATGATTATTGGAGATCTTGAGTTTGTAATGATCATACATTTTTTTCAAAGTAAGCTTCATAACTCTCAATTTTGAGCTTATCAAAGTTTCTTGGAGACCTTTTGATATTAAAGAGCCACATACACACTTAATTATGATGGTATCTTTCTCAGATGTGATATAATATTATAATCTATCTTTTCACTTGATTTATGCTTTATTTTGGTATTTTTGGGAATGATATCTTCGTTGATTTCAATTTGTTTGTCTTTTATTCTTTGCATTTTCTTCTTTGATGATGGTGATAAGACTTTACCACTTCTCAACTGAACTTGAATCACTTTGTCTTGTTCAGATTCCTCTGAAGAAGTAGTTTCTTCAAATTCACTTCTTATTTTAGAGGATTGATCAGAAGGGCTAAGCTCACTTTTCAACTTCATACTTTTCATATGTGGTGTTGTTGATAAATTTGACTCTTCTCCGTCTGAAAAATATAAATCTTCATCTAAACTATTATCCTTTTGTTGAGTCATTAGACAAAATTTAGATGTTAACTCCCCAATCTTTTCTTTCTTTTTTGATAAGAATTTTGATGGGTTGATTGCATCTATCTGACTACCATTGTCATCTTGGAGTGACTTGTATTGAAGAACATCTGATATCACATAAATGATTTGGCATGTCTCTACTGGACAAGATTCATCATTATCTTCTTCATCCAATTCAACAATATGAAGTTTAAGCATAAAGTCTGCAAGTCTAAATGATTGACTTGGGTTGATACTCTCTAAATTATTAATAATCTTCGAGTTATAGTCTTCTTCTGCTCTTCTTTTCGACTTCTTTGAATTATGAGGCTACGTTTAGTAGGCTGCTCCTCATGTGATAGTAGCCTTATCAAAATGTCATTGAAGCCCAAATACTTGGTTTAGGCATCTAAGTTCAATATAGGTTCAAGTGGTGATTTTTACTTAACACTAGGGCCATCTTTTAACTTCATTTTCAAGGTCTTCTTAGAGACTATCTCATTCTTCAATTTGAACTTTTCTTCTTTTTTATCTTTAATGGATGATCTGAAAGAGGATAATCATCCTTGTAGACTCTTTTTTGGTTGAGAACACTATCGAATAATATAAATTCACCTCATGTACTTTCCAATATTTGAAGACATAACAATCTTCAATAGGATGGATGATCGTCCGATGATATGGATAGTAGTTTGGATTATTGAATTGATCAGCTTCTTCAGGCCTTTTAATTTCTGGTAATTGTAGATTGGCTTTGGCTGCTTGTCGAAATAATTAATCCACCTTATCCATTCTAAAGGAATATTCTTTGTTCATCTATTTCTTAAGAGATGGTCGCATTCGCTCATCATCTCTTATTGCTTATTTTGGACGGTCTCCACTACCTAGAAAAGTCCGAGGTGTATCATTGCCTCCCAATACCAATTTTGGCTTTGGATTAGGATGAACAAGATTCTTTTCCTTATCATCATTGTACATTGGCTGTTTTCCTTTGTCTATATTATAGATTATCCATTTTTCACCACTTGAGCTATAGGAAGAGGCATGAGTTTCATTTCTTCTTGAGTCTGATGGTTTGTTTCTCTTTGATTTATCTATATAAATTTCAGACTTAGGGCGATTTAACTTTTCAAATTTGGCTACCCTATCAAGCAAGTCCTGGAATGTTGTAATTGATGTTATACATAAAAAATGGTGTCATTTTATCATCCATATTGCCTATTAACAATTGGATCGCATGTTCTTTCTCCAATTATTATTCACATTTCATGCTTAGGTTACGCCAACGAGTTATGAATTTTATCACTAACTCATCTTTTCTCTTTTTTAACAAAGCAAGGTCAGCGATCGTTATTTTCTCGATTGAACTAGCGAACATTTTCATGAACATTGTCTCTAGCTCAGCGAAGGCTTTGACCAAATCATTCAGCAATTCATACCACTCAGCGGTTGAGACCGGTATTGACCAACAAAAAAAGCATTGCATCATTCCCTCTTGTGTTATCACAAGTAGCCTTGAATTGGGCTAGATGTTGTTTTATATTACCATACTCATTGAAAATATTAAATTTCAATATTGAGTAACCTTCGGGTATTTGATCATATCCATAGGTAAGGCGACCATTACTCACCTTTTTTTTACTTTGAAGCTATAATTGCTTTTATTTTTCATTAATTATTATTTCTAGTTGAGCGTTATCTATTTGATGCCTATATTCAATTATAGGTTAAAGAGCTAATTGATTGACTTCACTCCTCCCTTCAGGTGTAGCATGTACTATAGGAGCCGAGGCATTAGAGTGACTAGTGATATAGAGGTTATATTATTAGCTACATGTTGATTAACAGGTGAAACAGGTGCTACATTTGATGTGATATTATTTTGCAACATATCCATCATGATATTCATTTTTACCATCATGTCATTCACCTTGGTACCAAGCTGTGTAATTTTCTTATCTTTGACTTCCATTTGATGTTGCATTTCTATTTGTTCTCTAGTTAGCATCACGACGTCAACAAGCATAGACTCTTCTTGTTCATCTACTTTTCATTATTGTTCTGCTCCCTGCTCATCTTCAGGGGAAGAACTTGACTATCCTTCTCCTTGTGCGTTTGCAGGGACAGTTGTTGCTAGAGGCAGTGATGGCCAAATCATGTATCGGTTGATCATTTCCTGGTTCAACCATATAAACAGCTTCAACTCTCATGACCTTCTTTTCATTTCGATCTTCTTCTTCTTCCTCTTCAGCGAAGATTGAAGATCCATCTTCTACTCTCTTTCATGAAGACTCTCCTTCATAAACATTGAATTCAGGTTCAGGTTCCTTGGATTCATGTTGCTGGTGATGTTGAGTAGAAAGTTCATCTATATCTCTAACCATATAGATGACTTCCACTTCCATAGTGTCATGTTCATCATCATCTTCTTGCACATGAACTTCTGATCGGTGCTTCCAATGGATCTCTAGTTCATTGTGAGGAATAGAGATTTCTTCCATTAGGGGACTGCGATTATAGTCAACTTTCTCCTGCGGGGGTGAATCTAATTGATGTTGGGATGCCCTAGAGGATTCTATAGGGTGTCGACCATCATATCTTTTATCAGTGATATCCCTTCTTTTAGGTACCCACTTCTGATGAGTTATTTTTGAGGTGGATTTCTGAATATGTGCATCAGATGTCATACATATTTCTTTCTTCAGAATTTCATCATGGGGCCTTGGCCTCCATATCTGCTTACCCTTTCATCGGGACCTTTTAGCAGCGGATTATTGGACATGTGATCCAAGTGTCACGCTCCGATGCTCATCGCGCGATGCATACTTGGCTCGATGACTAGTTACCATAAGAAATGGCAACCTCCTTGGCATGGCTTCAATATTTTTAATCATCATAGACATTTGAATTTTTTTTCATTAAGCCTATTTCCTTGGCTAATTTAAGGACGTTGTGTATTCTAGCGGTGTTTGGGTTGTCTCTCTGGGTGGGAGCTTTGTTGAATCCGAAAGGTTACTTCACCTCACCGGTAGAGTTATTCCTTTTTTTTTTAGATTATCAAAGTTGTTATGGGTAGAATACTCTTCTTTGCGGTAGTATTTGCCATTTGGGTCGTTCAAATCTGTAAACCCTGACTCAACATTTCTTCTTCTTCTTTGTCTTCTAGTTAATTTGCTTCCTGATGAGGAAGCCTCAAAATCATGTCTTCCAGGTACAAAAGTTTCAGTTGGCGAAGTAGTTGTACCATGAGGCATCAAAGATAAAGTTTTCCCAATGATGGCTCTCTTCATTAGGGCTTGATTGACCCGTCTTTCAAAATTGAAGCTCTCTCGAGGATAATTCTCGGCGGTTGGTTCTTTGAGTTGATTGGCGAGCATGACTAGTAGGAGCTTGATGGCGAGGCCTTAGATATGACCTGGGAGTGCACCAGGTGGGTATTTCGAGTTGTATAATAATAGTGGGGAAATTAACACTACCAAATTAAATGGTAGGTCCAACATCTCCTATGTTGATGGCGGCGTTAGCTAAGCAGATGTTTGCACACCCTAATTGAACAATGAAAGGAGTGCTCTGTAGATCCATTCTATGAAAGTGAAAGATGGGGATTAGTAATTAGTAATTATTATTTCACACCATACTTTCAAAATGCAGATGTACTATAGAATAAAATAATAGTGTAATAAATATATATTCTATAGAATAATTCAATCGACATAGAGTCTCATACATTAATAATTTTAATTTATTACATATTTAAATCACCATTTTTTATTTTAGATTTTCAAATATTTTGTTCTACTATAGCATGTATATGACTAGCCAAAGATGGAAAGAGAATCTTATCCCCAGTGGAGTCGCTAAAAATCTATGGGCTTCAAAAATTTTTCACCGACCTCTCGCAAATGAAGATATTATGATTTAAAATATTGATATAATTTTTAAAAGACAGATGAAATAGTATATAAAATAGTACTCAGAGATTTCACCCTCATTTAGTAAGAACATTAGATCTTGTTCTAGGTTTTCTATAGGCGCAAGCACCTATAGTTAATTAGCCCTCTCAATGCTGAGAGAGAATTTTTGATTAAAAATTTAGTCGTTAGATATAAATATAAGATAGTAGCGACATGTGGAATTTAAAATTTAGAATTTATGAAATTCATCATTTTAGCTTAAAGCGGATGATTGGGGGAATGATGATGTGCTTGGTCTATATCCCATGGTTCTATCATCCTGGGCTATCATGGTCCTTAGTCTACATAGTCATAGGAGATAGCCGACCCAACCTGACCGAAGGATCCTTATCACCAACACATGGGCCATGTTGTCCAAGAAATCTTTATAGACCTAGGGTGGTGTTTATCTAAGGAGATAAGTTTAAGTCTACCTTAGCTGATAGAGGGCTTTCTGTCCTATCAAGTGTACCCTATGATTCATAACTCAAAGGGCAGAGCCATTGGGGCTACGGTCATGATCATAATATAATGATTCCATTTGGCCATTAGAGGACTTTGGTAAATAGCGCATCATATGTGGAGCCTACTCAGAGGACACGAGCCACATCCTTACTAGCGTGAGATTAATTGAGAGTGAACATAGTAAAACACTTGATTTGACTTTGGCTCCTTTGTGAGCCAAAGTTTTCTTAATTTATCATCATCAACAAACTATTACTAAAGGTGGATTGGGTTAGATTTTGCTTTGAGTTTTTAGAGATTAAATTTTATTTAAGCATTTTTAGATTGATACTTAATTTGAGTTAATTTGATTTGAAATTATAATCACATTTTGATGGAAGTATTCCCTCCGGCTGAAATCTCCATTCAACATAGCCATCATCAGGATAGGTGTATTATTTCAGATCTATCGACTCTATTAGTTTAATAATAGAGGATCAGATCTACTATCATATGACAAAATTAACTTCTCAGATGTTTCACTAATTTGAATTTCTTATAATATTATTATTGAGTTTTTAGGTTTTATTAACTCGGACCCGGTCCTAAGATCAAATCGGGAAGCAACCCGCGTAGCATGCTTAGATACTAAGTTTAGGAATTTAGCATAGTGTCGGGGCTCATGTGGGTATTTAGTAATTTAAATAATTTTATGTTTAAATTATGAGATTAATTTTATATTTTCATTTAATTCCAACTTTGCCTATACAGCCTTTTTAGATATTAAAATTTGCACTTTAAATCTCTATGTCGACATACGATATTTATAGTTTAGATAATTTCATCTAATTAATGAAAGCATTGATTTTGAAAATCATAATTAAAATGAAATTCCTTAATTTTTGGATTGAAAGAAAGTTCCTTCATTTGTCCAGTATTTAATTTAGTGTCTCCTTCTATCTGCTTGTACAAAAAATTATAGATCCGGTGGTGATTTGGAGCAGAATTAAGTTCATATTTGCAATTCAAAATATTGTATCTTTTTTTTTACTTATTAATGAATATATAACCCTCCCTTAGTCATCACATTCAATTTTTGTTCTTCTCAGGCAAGCTATTATATCTTCTTTAAGCAAACTTATCCAAATTAAGGCTCTTTTCAGATATGAGTCAATTATTTACTAAGAAGTCTTGACCATACTTGTTAATAAGTTATTTTAGTTTCAGTGAGAATTTCTTATGAAGCTTATCTGATTTTCGCTTTAGCTTGAAAGTAGCACTCAACCAATCTCTTGTGCTTCAAATCCGACTTTAAGCGCAAAATCCAAATGATCCTTTTAAAGGCCACATTCATGAGTAATCATGAGTTGCCTAATTGAATTTGTGCTTATAAGAAAGCTATCAAATGTTATACTCCTCAATTTATAAATGGACCATTATATTTGTCAGCAATCATTTGTTATTTTTTTATTTAATTGAGGTTCTTACTTCATTTGACATCAAATATGATTTATTTACATAAAAAGGACTTCAAATCCAATATGAATTTATCCTCAACTCCAGATCAAGTTTCATATTTATTTAGTAACTAGACTTCAAATTTATCTTAGTCTTTTGTGTGTTTAGTATTAGCCTCCCCAAATTTCAATTAAAACTTGTTTAATTTTTTAGGAGTTTGAAGAAAAGAGAACTCACTTTATCGTGGAATTTACATTTATTATTTTGCTTTAATTTAAGTCATAGAGAATTACAATTAAAGCTTGTAAGTTTAGTATTATCCATCAAACCCCATCATTGCACTTAATTATTAAGTTTAAATAAGGATGGGTCCCACATTGACTCTTTCCATTTCTACAAATAAGGCTAAGGAGAGGATTCTTGCATTTTATATCATTTGCTTGAGTTTAGAGGACTTGAAAAAGAAGGAGAAAGATTCTGGCTCAAAACTTGGGTGAACTTTCAACTTGCTTAAATTTTTTTATAAGTATTCTTTCTCTTCTTTTCTTTGGATTGTCGTTTTCTTTTATATTTGTTATGTATTTCTTTTATTTAATTTGAGTTTAGAAGATTTTCCATTTAAATTTGCTTAAGTACTAAATTTCAATCTAAATTTGATTTTAGTAGTGATATCATCATCACGTGAGAGTTACATCGAACTATGGCATCACGCCTAATAAGTGTGATAATTGATGTTTTGAAGCATTGACTTTCAATTAGTTATCAATAGCGTAATGAGATCTTGATCATCACATAAAAGAAAATATATATATATCAAATATTCTCCTCCTCTTTTTTTTTAAATTTAGAAATTTCAAAGATTTTCGTGTGTACATCTAACGGATGTTGGGCTTTCTTCGATGCTTTAATAAGCATGCGGCGGTGTCATGGATTGAGTCTTCATGCCTATTAAGCCCTATTAAGCATTAGTGGGATCTTCAAACCTACTATGCTCTATTGAGCTTAGTAGGATCTTTGATCACCTATATAGAAATGAAGAAAACATATACAATTTTCCTTACATTCAAGTCTCATTGTGTTATACTTTTGTAATTAAAAGTGAGGTGGTTGTTGCGGGTACTATAGCAGAAGGGATGGAGACAAAAAATATTTTTTCAAATCTACAGTAATTTGCAACAGTATGCTGCAGGAACTTTGCTACAGTATTGCTACAGTAGCAGGATTGGCTGATCAAGACTTTGAGTCTTCCGCCATGGGTTTGTTTTCGAATCGACGAGAAGAAGAACCGCTGGCTCGTTCGACAGAGCCATGGGCGAGAGAGAGAGAGAGATTGGGGAAAAGAGAGAGAGCAATGGTTCGGAACGAACGGACGGAAGGAAAGAATCAAACGTGACCTTCGGCTTGGAGGAGAATCGGGGGAAAGGAGTGGACGCGCCTTGCAATTCCTTACGGATCTGAGGAAATCGAAAGCTTGCAGCATGCGGGTGAAGTTTCGAACGAGTGAGCAATAATTTATTCACAAAAGAAATGTAAGTCACCAATATATTGTGTTTGAGCAATAATTTATTCACATAACAAAATTGAATTCATAACTTATCATTTTAGAAAGAGAAAATAAAAATATCATTTTGAACAGTTTTAAGAAGAAAATTTTGATGCCATATGCTTGAGCAAAGAATTTATATTTATGTATTTGTTAAAATTTAATGAAGTTCTTTCAAGGTACAACTGATCGTAACTTCTTAGTACTTGAGCTTTGAGGGTAAATGGATCCAATCTTAAACAGCCCATACTAAGCCAATAATGTATCCTCAAAAAAGAAAACGGGCCTTCGCATTTTTTTTTTTATAATGCAAATCCATCGACACGTAATGGCCACGCGTCATCTCCTTCCCTTTCCCTTCTTCTTCAAAAGCCTCGGTCGCAATCGCCCTCACAGTACACTCTTCTTCTCCAAGTCTACAATGGCCGCATCTGCAACAAAGATCGTCCGTTAAATGGAAGGTTGACGGAATTTAATCTTTTTTTCGTGATTTTAGAAAGCACGAGAGAAAATTGATCAGTTTAATTAATTTTTTAAATAATATAATTATTTAAAATATTTATAATATATAATTTAAAAATATTTTTTATAAAATATTTAATAACTTATTTATATATTTGGTTATTAAATTTTATTTATATATATAATTAAATATATAATTTAAAAATATTTTAATTATATATATAAATTTATAAATTTATTTAATAATTTTTTTATTAATTAATATAGTTATTTAAAATATATAATTTTTATTAATTTTTGTTAATATATAATTTAAAAAATATTTAAATATATAAATAAATAATTTTTAATAAATAAATAATTTTTAATAAATAAATAAAGAAAGGAATAAATTATATAAATATTTTATAAATTATATAAATAAAGTAATAATATATATATATATATATATATATATATATATTTTTTAAATTATATATATTTATATATATTTGCTTTATATAATTTATAAAATATTTATATAATTTATTCCTTTCTTTATTTATTTATTAAAATTATTTATATATTTTAAATATTTTTAAATTATATATTAACAAATTAATAAAAATTATATATTTTAAATAACTATATTAATTAATAAAAAAAATAAATAAATTTATAAAATATATATGATTAAAAATATTTTTAAATTATATATATTATATATATAAATAAATAAATTAAGAACTAAATATATAAATATTTGGTTATTAAATATTTTATAAAAAATATTTTTAAATTATATATTTTAAATATTTTAAATAATTATATTAATTAAAATTAAAACCTTTCTCTCTCCAATTGTGTTTAATGACGATCTTGGCGATACGTGTCAATAGTCAAGATGACGACTATATATTTAAAAAAATTTTAAGCATAAACTGTTAATTATGATTAGGATTATACCTAATTTAAAAGTAACCCAAAGGGGGTTTCTATGCGGCAATATGTGCTGCCCCAGCTGTTGCGTTTGGATCCTGGGGTTTGCTCAAGGGTTTAAAGGTGCGATTTTGTTATTATTTTTTAGGAAAATTTACATACATAATACATGATTCTTATGCATTTAATTATCTACTACCCAAAGTTTGATAGTTAAAAAACTTGTACCTTTCCTATAAACTGGATGCTGAGTACATACTGTTTATTTTGGGAATGGTGAACAATAAATCTCTAAGAATATGACTTAAATTTGTTATCTTAGAAAGAGAACTTTCTCCTTTAATAATAATTAATGCTTACAAGTATTTCAAGCTAAGTACATACTGCTGATGATGCGAAGGTTATACCTCATTGTGATCCAGTTTTGATATGGTTAGAAAGAGTCTTTAGAGATGCCAATATTATCTATATTAAAAATACAATAATGTGGTAAAGGATTGATTTGAGTTTGGATGCAGGCCACTTGTTATCCCTCGGTAATGGATGAAATGCCTTCTGATGTAACTAAAGTGGAATCGAGGGTGGTAGTGGATGGATGTGCTATCACCAGTCGCGGGCCAGGGACGGCGATAGAGTTTGCTCTCGCTTTGGTAGAGCAATTATATGGGAAAGATAAAGCCGATGAGGTTGCAGGACCTATGGTAAGATATATTTTGTGTTCTTTCATCAAGTTAAAGCATAATAGAAGACTTAAATTTTTTTTTTTTCTTTTAATGGAAGATTTTCATATCTACAGACAAGCTTCAAAGTTGAAACATCAACGCAGCTCACAGTATAATATTTATATTTCAAGTGCATTATATTAACTAGGGAATTATTTATTAAGAAAGATGCTTTCCACATTTTTTACTGCCTATTCAAAATGGAAGAACGATAATGGGGAAGATGGTGTTATTCAACTAGTGTTTCTAAGGCATATGATAGTGGTGGCTCAAAACCCTCTCATGAAGCAGTATATATTTAGTGTGAGAGCGAAATTTTAAAAGAGATGATTGTTTGTAGTGGATAAATAAGACTAAGATTCTCCTCATTTGGTGACTTTTCTAGTTATAGGTTTCTATGAAAAGTATAGTTAATTACCATCCCAATCTGAAAGAACTTTCGATTAAAATTTGTCATTAGATCGCTAAATGCTTAACGTATAGTAGCAACAATTCAGATTTGAAATATAATGAAATTCATCATTTTTTATGCTTTTAAAGCATATGATTGGGAATGATGGCCTTCGATCAGATCACGTGGTTTTCATCCATCGTGTTATAATTTAGTGAGAGGAGGTAGTCGACCAACGAAAGAATCTGTCAACCATAGTTGCATCGTCAGAAACCTTGTGAATTAGGATTGATATTTGTCAAAGGGAACAATCTTAAGTCCACCCTAGCTAACAATGAGTTTTATACCCTATTAAGTATATCCTATGATCCACAATAAAGGGGAGAAAACCATAAATATATAAATTTTGACCATGTAATTAGTGGACCACGGTCATAGAACCATGTGCTTAAGCTTCATATAAGGCGTCGGCCAACCGCAGAAAACATGAGTCACGTTTTTACTGGTGTAGAACATTTTGAATGTGTATATAGTAGTATGCATAATATGACATTGGCTCTTTTGCGAGCTTGGGTTAACATTAAATTAGTCACCTCCGACAAATAATTATGAAAGGCGGATGGATGAATTTATTATTATTTTTTATGATGAATTTTCATTTAATTAATTTTCTTATTTTGAAATTTACTTGAATATTTGATAATTGATAGAAATTTCACTTAACATTGAAGATTTTAGAAAATTTTGATAATAGTAAAACCCTTGATATTCAATCAACACATATCATGAGATAGGCATTCTCTCTTTTATTTGTAAGGATCAAATTCAATTTTGAAATCTTATTATATTATATTAGATTTCTTCCTCTATAGAGGATTGAATCTATGGATTCAAACCTGTAATTGTATTTTAAAGTAATTCTAGTCCAAAGTTCAAGTATGCATTCAAGTCTCTTTGAAGTTCATTGTAAACTCTTCTCCCTTATTTTATTTCAATTTTTGAAATTCATGTTTATGTTTGTTTTATGAAATTTTATAATTTAAAATAATTAAATTTCATTTTAGATTATTGTATTTTTGATATGATTGATTTTTTTTAAGAAAAATTTTTAAGCTAGGAGTGATTTGTAACTTAAGAGCGATAATATTTAAATCTGATCTTTCTTTTATCCTAAAGAGATAGAATAGAAAGAAAGCTATGAGAGGTTCAGTTGATGGAATGAAGGCTGAAATGTTGTGAGTGTAAGAGAAGAAATTCGAAAGAAAGTTATAGTCTCCTTGAGTTGGATGGTCGAATGTGAAGAAGCTATACTATATGGCCACGGGAGGGAGAAACGAAGGCTAGGATTTCAGTTGATCGGCTTGCGTGGTGGGGATCTACGTGAGTGACGTTCAATTGCTGCTAAACATCTCGAATGTGGTTTGGGAAGGATGGATATTTGAGGTTGGAGTGGTGAGGATGGTAAGTTGAGGAGATGTCGGAACCGAAAAGAACTTAGTTTAGGAAGGGGATGTTGGAACCGAGAGGAACTCGCCTGATGACGGGTTGTCTCTCGACTACGGCAAGGGGATACCCGGATTTTGGGGCTTGCGGCTTTGCTGGGTAAAACAAGAAATCCGAGTGAGGAAGATCGGGAGGGAAGCCGAGAGTAACCTATATGATAATAGGAAGGAAGGTCGGAGAAGGGAGATGGGGCTTACGGCTTGAGGCTTGGTCGACGACGTGAGGAAAGATTGGAGAAGAAAACTTCTTGCGGTTTGAAGGGATTCGGGACGTGAGCATGAGAAGGGTTTTCAGATCGAGAGAGGGCAAGCGTTTGTGAGGGATGGGAATGAGAGAGAATGTTGTAGAGGGGAAAGAAAATAAATCCCTTTTCTCTTTTCTCCCTTGTGGAATTGAATCAGGGCCCATAAAAAAATTGTCGTTTTGTAAAACCGCCAAGGACGGGAGTGGGTGTGGAGATATGAGAGTATTTGGATTTTATTTTAAAATTTAATTTAATTAATATACATATTTTATAACAAAATTTGCACATGTTTTATATATAATTGATTTTATCGTAATTAACCCATCTCCATTTCATTTTCACTCTTTTTTTTAATGTTATATTTTATTTTATTAAAATTAATATATAAACACATACTTTTATTCAAAATAAAGAAATTATTTTAAATTTTATTTGCCTAATATATGTACATATAATAAAATAAATATAGGAGGGATGCAATAGATAGGAATGTTTATTTAAACTTTAAGATGATAACTTAATTTTAATTTTAATTAAAAGAAAAATTTTAATTGTAAGATGATAACAAAATTTGCACATGTTTTTATATATAATTGATTTTATCGTAATTAACCCATCTCCATTTCATTTTCACTCTTTTTTTTAATGTTATATTTTCTTTTATTAAAATTAATATATAAACACATACTTTTATTCAAAATAAAGAAATTATTTTAAATTTTATTTGCCTAATATATGTACATATAATAAAATAAATATAGGAGGTATGCAATAGTTAGGAATGTTTATTTAAACTTTAAGATGATAACTTAATTTTAATTTTAATTAAAAGAAAAATTTTAATTGTAAAATTAAACATGTAGCATTTATTTATATTTATAAGATATATATAGATATATTTATAACATAGATTTATTTATGTTAAATATATATGTATATATATACTATAAATTTATTTACGTATTTCTTTTTTTTAATTCCAAGTAATGGAATAACAATGAGGGTCAACAAATGCCCCCTAACAAATATGATACACACATGATGTGGATCATATTTGTTACGAGCTAATTGACGTCATAGATTTTCGAGAATGATTTTTTTTATTAAATATTTTGCATTATTTTTTAATTGCTTCTTGAAGTAGCTTAGTATTTTTCTCCTGATTATGTCTTATCATGATATTACTTGTGTCTTATGCATTTTCTTTACTCATTTGGCAGGAAGATGTTTAGTTGGAGGAGACCCGAAGGCTTGTCATCTAGTGAGCTTGATGAGGAGGTCATTTGGTTAGAGATTGATAGACACGATCCTCATGGAGATGCTGATATCAGGGATAGGATTGAGCAGTACGATGATATGTTGAGAGGACGTGATATTTATTAGGATTTCTTTGCATAATTTTTCATACTTCCTGACTGTACTTTAGGTTCTTTTACTTTTGAGGATCCTGCAGATTGGGTGAGTATCATCAAGCTAAAATGCGGGCTACTAGACCAGATTCGACTTTAGATTTTGTGATATTTTACTACTAATGTTGAGCAAAAGGAGAGTCGGATTAGTCCGTCAGTTCTAACTCATCGATTCCCTTGAGATTAGCTAGTGGGTCGATTTTTACTCTTATGTGACTATGTTACACAGGCTGATACATTTTATGGGCACAGAGATACTACAGAATATATGAGGCGTTTATGTGCTTATGTTTGATTTTTCATTCCTCTGCTTACTTAGATTGAGTTTTGAGATACAAGTCGCAATATATGTTGGAGATGGAGGAGTTGTGTACCTTTGGGACTTACAGGTGTCAATTTTTCGGTATTTGGCTATACGAGTCGTTCCTCGATGATGAGCTATTATTTGACCAGTTGATGGTGGGTAGGTGATTAGTCATGGTATCTGTTTATAGTGATCTTCTGAGCCACTATCACCAGACTTTCAGAGGTTCTGAGTATCCTAGACGTTTACAAGTTACTCTTCCAGTGAGTGCGTGGATTCAGAGTTTCATACAGGAGTATGTTTTGTCTGAGGAGTCTGTACTGCTACATGATCCTTTTAGATTGAGAGTGTCAGACAGTAGTAATTTACTTGATGATACTACTGAGCCTTTTTTACTAGTTGGACACACTTCTCCAGCTATATAGGATTTGAGTGAATACTTATTTTTAGCAAGGTTTATGCGGCTTTGTATTTTTGTACTCGATTACGAGAGGTCTATCGAGGTGTTCTAGCATCCAGCAATTTCCACGAGATAGCGGATCTCATTTAAATGATCTTAGCTGTTTCACAGTTCTTGGGGTAATTTTTCATTGGATAGGCGTGATGTTACCTTGGCATTACTTATATGCTTGGATTCACCTTCACATACATGGTGCCTTTACTTGTTTTAAGTGTCCACCATATTTTTTAGAGCGAGGATATTTCACAGGTATTCAGTTGTACCGAGTATCATCTACTTTTGAGAGGGATCGGATACGTCTGTTCTTCTTTGCATCGCACTTAGATAGAGATTGATTTTTGCTAGTCCACCAGCCAGATACAGTTGGTTTGCCACCTCAGTTGATAGAGGCTGTTCTTACTAATGGCTTTGACGAGAGTGATAGAGCCTCACTACTTTAGAGTCAACGGACATTGAGAGTGGCCGAGTACCTTTTCATATCAGTGGTTGTGTTACAAGTTTGTCATGGTCATTGTGGATCACCCAATCATGACAATTAATGAGTTCAAATTTTTTCAGTCTACTCCTTATGATGGCCAATCATTCATCTTTTGGATAATAGATCTCAAGAAGATTATGACAGTGCCTCTTGAGACACATTACCATGCTGCTTCTGTACTTTGGCTACACTTACTGAGATTCGGTACTGGTTCTCATTTTCGAATAGCTCCTCTGCATAGTTACATAGGAGTCAGTTATACTCATCTTACACATGTCTTTGGTCTCTTCTTGGATTCCTCGAGATGAAGGCAAACCCTCACAGAAGATAGGTATAATCATTATGTTTCTCTTTAATATTTTATCATCTCTCTTTTTAATATCTTTTTTTAATTTGTGATAGATGTGAACCCGGGGCACCCACCACGGTAGAACGAGCTGGGATTCCTCTCCTACCCATCGAGGTTCCTTCATTCTGGACATGAAACCACCTGAGCAGGTTCGAGCTTCAATTGATTGGTCCATGAGTCCACTTTAAACTTCCGGTGAGGTGCCATTAAATATGCTATTGAGGATTTTGAAGTTGAGGTGTCGAGCATACCTATCTTTGATACTCATGGATTTCATTACTTGTGGAGTCACTTAGGCCTTACATCCCTTGCCCAGAGACTTGGATGAGAGACATTGTACTGGAGCTTTTGTGAATACATATTGAACTTACAGATAATGGATCATGGAGGACTTTGTCACTTATGATGCACTGATTCAGTTAGATTCATCATGTTCAGGTATTTTTTTTTTTTTTTTTTACTCACACTTTTTTACATTTACTGCTTTACTCTATACTAATTATTTTCATTTATTTCTTGTAGTACTTGAGGTTGGTTATGAATCTGAGATCCACCACCGATATCCATTTGCAGATCCATGTGAGTATGGGATTCTGACTGTTATTTTTGAGGATGTGATTTTTAGCTTACTAGGATCCAGAGTCAGGCTTTACATCATGACGACATTAGATCTTCTAGCTGCTTTGGGTTGGAAGCGGTTCTCGAACTAAGAGGCTCTTTGTAGAGATTTTTGATCCACCGATGATATCGCCGGTATCATTTATTAGCGGTTTGAGGCGGTGGGATTTGGAGAAATAGCTCTCGGTGAAGTCTTTGAGCGAGCGATATTGGCGTCTCATCGCGGATCAAAATTCTACAAGCCTCTACACGAACCTACTCCCAAAGCAGATCTACTATAATATTCGTATGATTAAATCGCGGTCTGAGTGGCTAAAATCACATCTCTTATCGGTTGTAATCCATACCCTATCATGGATTTGGTGGATGGATGGTGGATCTCGACTCATAAGCAACCTCGCACCAAGAAATAAATAATAATAATATATAAATCGATAAATGTAAGAAATGCAAGTAAAAGATAAAAAAAAGTACATCGAAATCGGCGATGCATCATGTCAGTCCTCGTGATCACTATTAGTAAACCGGTTTGGCGCATGGCGAAAACTCCACTAAAATGAAGGTCTCTCACCTCAATCTTTGAGTGGTAAAACTTTGTTGGAAAGTGACTGTAATGGAATCTGACGTGTATCAAAGATAGTACACTCAACGCCCAACTTCAAAGTCCTGGTGGTATCCCTGCTGGGACCTAGTGAGTTAGAAGTGTGGGACTCATACCAATCTGAAATCGGCTTTCGCAAGCTCTGCGTCTGGGTGGCATGGAGAGAATCCACTCTACTCTTGGGGGCCTCAGTCATCATCTATCATAAATTAAAGAAAGACATTAAAAGAGAGATGACAAAAGTATTAAAGATACCTCTGGTGCTTGTCTCTTGGTGGATGATGTCTTCTAGAACCCAAAAAATCACTTTGTGCTCACATCTTTGCCAAGAAGGGAGAAAATAATCATACTTGGGTAAGATGAGTATAACATCCCCATGTATAGCTATCCAAAAGTGAGAACCGATCAGTTTCAATAGAACATGTGGCAGTATAGTAGCGAATCATCCTATTTCTATTATCTGGATGAATGGTGACCATTAAGAAAAGTAGGTGAAAAAATTTGACCGTGCTGATTGGGTGGCCTCATAATGACGTAACCAACCGCTTGGGTGCGAAAAGGTACTCGGCCACTCTCAAATGTTTGTCGGCGAAAGTGAAGTTCTACTCTCATCGGCCATCGGAAGGTCGATATCAAGTCGTGAAACCAACTCATCGTGATAAAATATCTAATTAAGTGCGGTGTAAGAAGATCATATCATCCTTCTCAAAAGATGATATTGAAAATAATCAGGATATCCTCACTCTAAAGTATGATGGACACTCAAAATGACACCATGTAAAGTGCAAGCATATGTAATGCATGGTTGTAAATGAATGGCTTTGAAATTATCCAAGAACTCAAACTAGCTGGCTTGAGATCCTCACTCGAAATTTAATAGAACATCATAGACCTCTCAGAATCGAGTACAAAGATGCGGTAGCTATGAATCTAAAAATAAATCCTCACTCAGTCTTGTATGGTTGGAGAAGCAATTATTAAAGAAGACTCGTATCCTCGATAAACTACTACCGACACTCTAAATCCAAAAGGATCATGTAGATCATCTCGCGCTCTCGTAAGAAATTATGAACTCATTTACTCACTAGAAGTGTAGCTCGTGAACGTCTAGGTTATTCAAAAACTCTGAAGGTTTGGTGATTGGC
The DNA here is from genome assembly GCA_021442155.1 of Cymbidium sinense. Lineage (NCBI taxonomy): Eukaryota > Viridiplantae > Streptophyta > Magnoliopsida > Asparagales > Orchidaceae > Cymbidium > Cymbidium sinense. The sequence goes on along the minus strand of CM038228.1, from coordinate 92,242,814 downwards.
TCGTCAATGGCAGCTAACATTTCTCGGTGGGTCACCCGGTGGGTGGAATAATACCATCGTGAGGAACACACTCCTAATAGCGATACTAAAGAGACTCAGTAGTGTAACTGCTCCTCGCCCTCAGCGTGTTTGATCCCAAAAGTCCATGAGCTGGCGGAAGTCACCAAAATCAAACATGACACATAAACTGCACATATATGTCGGTTCTTGTGAGTATCTCTGTGTTCTCTATATATGCCGGTAATAATATGAAAATTTGACCCACTAGCCAATCTCAAAGTCAATCTGATGAGTTAGCAGCGGATCAAATTTGACTTTCCTTTCTGACTTTTGATAACGTAAAATATCACAATACCTGTCGATCTCTTTATCCAGAGGATTGTAGTCCCTTTTTTGATATATTTACCAATAGATCTCAAATGCAAAAGAATGTAAATAAGTCGAGGATCTGAGAGCAAAAATATCATCCTCCTTCTCATTATCACCATGCTACTCAATCCTATCATTGATATCAGCATCTCCATGAAGAACATGCCTGTCAATCTCCAACCAAATTGCCTTCTCACTAGGCTCACTAGATGATAAGCCATTGAGTCTTCTCCAGCTAAATATTCTCCTATCAAATGATCACAGAAAATGCATGTAATAACACAAGTGATAGCATGATGAAACATAAGCAGGAGAAAAATACTAAGGTACACTAAAAAGTAGTAAAAAAAAATGCAAAATATCTAATAAAAAAAATCATCATTGAAAATTTACGAGGTCAATTAGTTTGCAACAAATACAATCCACGTCATGTGCGTATCATATTTGTTGGGGGACATTTGTTGACCCTCTTTGTTATTCTATTTCTTGGAATTAAAAAAAAAAATTATTTCAACACCACCTAATAACTTCATAAAAAAAAAATGAAATCTAATATTAGTTTAACTAAGTTATATATATAATAAAGTTTTTATTTATTTAAAAAGAAAAAAAACCTTGTAAGTATAAAATTAAAAATGAAAGTAATATATATATATATATATATATATATATATATATATATATATATATATATATATATATATATATATATATATATATATAATTATTAGGTGGTGTTGAAATTAAAAAATAATAATTTTTATTTTTTTATTCCAAGAAATGGAATAATAAAGAGGGTCAATAGATAGTTATTGGGTTTAGTTCAATATCAATTAAATGAAAAAAATGTAGGTGTAGAAATAGGAAATATTGGTCTTCACCCATACGCTTAAGCTTTTGGGCTTAATGATATATTTTGCCCAACTTTGATTACCCTTTGGTCCACACTTCAAAGTCTATGTTTGGCTATGATTGAGTGTTATATGGTTGGTAGTACTCCCTTAAGTCTTTGTTTTTTCTATCATGGTTTGGCAAAGTCTTAGAGTAGGCGACTTTCACAATGGCACCATGTTGTTGTGTATATTTTTGGTGCATGGGTAGAGATGATCGAAGTGAAGAGCTGATTGTTCAAAACATGTAAGTGTATTGAATTTTTTAGTCCCACATCAAATTGTAGAAAAACATATTAGTGTAAAAAAATTAAGTGATCGACCTTTACCGATTGTCTTAAGTTTTTGAGTTGAAAATGGATTTGACTGTTTATTTATCATATTGGACTGACCCTTGGGTTTACACTCCCTAATAGTAAGGATTAGGCATACATCTCAGAAGAGTTTGCAATACCCCTTCATATTTTAGTTGGGTAACATTGATAACAAAAATAGTTAAATCTCTTTATGCTTTTCAAACCTAAATTGGTTTAGAAAATGACTAGTTTACTGAAATTTATGTAGGATCGAATTCAATTCTTGGTCCAGATTCAGAGGAATCTTTAGGTTTGTCCATTATTTGCTAGAAATACGTAATTCATTAGAGCTGGGAGTGCTTTTATTTATTTACTTATTTCTTGGTTATGGATGTTCTCTGATTCAAGTTAAGAAAATTGAAAGAGAGAACTCTTTGAATGCTTTTGCTTGTTCTTTTATCACCATCTTGCATTGTTTATTTATTTACAGATCAAAAAGTCTTAACATTTTTTTGTTTTGTTTTTTATAGATGTCTTCTAGCATGACCGAGATCTTTTTCATTGTGTTTATCGACTATTTCAAGTTCTTAATCACAGGTAGTACGCCCTCATCATGGAGCGGAATATTCAGTGACTGAACTAAACTCTGTGGGATGGAAAAATGATAACACACCACAGGTAACAATGGGATTGATGCCTTTTTTTTTCACATTTTACAACTGTGATTATTGAATAATTAAGCTCTTTACCTGCATGCTATGCAGTGTAGTGATCCTATTCAATAAATGCTCTTTTGTGGTTATTGCTTTGATTAATTTTGGTGGAATTATCCACGTTTCCTGAGTTTTTGTTGTATTATAGTAATGACTCATTTAGGATCTGTATATAAACATATTTTATTGTTATTTGTATTATTAACTTTTTCCTTCTGAAAAAAAAAGTTTGATAAAAATTTTCTTATAGCAGAAAAGCCTATCTGAAATAGACTTGACTTTAGACTCCGACGCTCTTAGTAGGATGGCACTATATTTTTTACAGTACTCTTGGCAATAAAACTGATCGCCAGACTTCAATCAATTTTTTTTTTTTCCCCGGGAGGAAGAAGAGATCCTTAATCTTCTCGAGTTGATCTTCAAAGGGTTTAATTGTCTACTACTAGTTTGTTGATTGACTCCTTAAGCAAAATAAGCAGGTAGCATAAACTTATTATATTGTAATTTGTCTTTGTACTTCTATGGTCTCTTTGAAATCACCTTTATGGAATCTCCGATCTTGTTTGAAAGTTTCTTTAATTCCATTATAACATTGTACTTCAAGAATATCTCTGCTCTTTTAAAAGCATCCAAGTTCCATCATCTCTCTCTCCCACATGCTTACATAACTTCTCAGATTTTGGTGCCAATTGCCAATGGCTCTGAGGAAATGGAGTCTGTAATCATCATCGACACTCTCCGAAGAGCAAAAGCTAATGTTGTGGTGGCTTCCATTGAAGAAACACTACAGATAACTGCGTCCAGGAAAGTAAAAATTGTAGCTGATGTTCTCCTAGATGAAGCTGCTAAAACACAGTATGACCTTATCGTTCTACCGGTTAGTTTTTTTCGATTTCCAAAGTAATCAATCACCATGTTTTCTACATAACTGGTCACAGAAATCATCCACTCCAACTATCTACAATCTAATTTTTTACAGGGAGGGCTGCCTGGTGCACAGGCATTCTCCAATTCAGAAAAGCTTGTAAATTTACTGAAGAAACAGGCTGAGTCCAATAACCCTATGGAGCAATATGTGCTTCTCCAGCAATCGTTCTTGAGCAGCATGGCTTGCTAAAGGTAATAACAATGGTGATTAAAGTTTTGAAATCTCTCTCCCAACTTCAGACAACTGTATTTAAATGGAGACTTTCAAATTGTGGCAGGGCAAGAAGGCAACAGCATTTCCACCCTTGTGCAATAAACTTGCAGATCCGAGCGAATCTGAGAACCGTGTGTTGGTCGTTGGAAATCTGATTACGAGCAGAGGTCCAGGTACATCAATGGAATTTGCATTGGGCATAGTCGAGAAACTATTCGGCCGTGAAAAAGCTCTCGAGCTTGCGAAAGCAATGGTTTTTACCTGAAGATTAAAGAGCAGTTTATTACTGATCTTTAACCTGTTTGTTCTTCATATGAGTGGATAGATAGATGTGGCCTGTGTATAAAGTTTTCAATACAAAGCCTCTTTACTTGGCTTTGTAACCAGTTTCTGCTGTTTTTGGGGCTTTTGCTGTTTTAAGTGAATGAACAATGTATATGTGGATTCCATCAAATTGGAAACCTGTTGCCTCTCACGCAGTTATGATCCAGATGCTGGACCTCTTATTTGTGTTATCGAGTGTTGTTTTCTATTTTATAAGTTTTTTTTAAATAATAATTTATAAATGCCATGCAGTTTCTTTCTTCTTTTTTTTTTTTTTTTTTGAACATTTGATCAATAGGTAGCTTTCATACTTTTTATTTGACTACAATTTTTTCTTTAATTTCTCAAGAATTTTTGGTGATGAGTTGTTTTTGTACAATTATATTTTCTATAGTGTGATAATTATAAGAAGGAATGATCAACGTGAGAATTTATAATCCTCATTACATCTTTAAAAAAATTCATTTTAGGGCACTTTTACAGCTATTTTCTAGTCAATCATTGAGCATGGATGTAGTTCTTTGTTCTAAGAGTGATAATAGTACTGCTGCATAAATTCCTGCTGTAAATGTGAATTTTTTTAACGTATATCAGGCTTATTTTAATTATACTGCATAACTTGGTAGAGTATTGAAATTGTTTTTCTTCATCATCTATCAATCAGTCTTCTGATATATCAAATAAGCATACAAAATCTCATTCCAGGTATCAGGAACGCCTGGAAGACACCAATGAATACAATCTCCATAAACGTTTGGCTCTGATCTCTGCTCTCTTGTCAATAATTTTCCTCTTCTCTCTGTGAAAACAGAAGTGTGGCCGTCCTTTCTGAATTCTGATAGCTGTGTGATATCCAAAAGAGTCACATTTATCTTTTTAATTCCACTAACTGCATCTTTTACTGCTTTCATGATCTCTAGGCTTGATCCTGCTCCCCAGAAAGGCCTTTTGATAGGGTAGGTCTCGTTAAAGCAGTTTCCATTGCTGCCACCTCTCCACTCCCAGCTCCTGTTAAGTACACATGACGTAGAAAACTAACTTATACGATATGGTTGCCAATCAAATTTGTTATTCGAGAATACCTAGTATTTGATTCAGAATAAGTTTGAGTTCAGTTGATTTTTTGAGTTCATTTACTTATCGATCTGAACACACTTACTGGTTTTTGGCTGCATTGTTCACATGTATCATAAGTGCATGCATGTATGTTTATGTATGTTCATTATTTTAAATTCAATTAAGTTGATTTTAGGGAATGCTTCATCCTCGGTTACTTGACAAGCTTAGGGTAGTGATTTAACTAAGGCTAATCAGAGATTATAAAGTTTCTTTAGTTCCCTTTTCTGGTAATCTAATACGATCTATTTCTGTAATTGAGTTTGGCTGGAGAGAAGGGTTCAGTTCTGTGTCGATTCGGTCCGGCTTGGTTGGAGTGAGGCTCGATGAGTTGACTCACTGAGTATTGGAACCCGGCTGAGTTACTAATAATTGGGAAGGAATAACTCAGATGTTTTCTGAGTCGTTGGATGAAGCGTGTTTGTAACTTGGTCGTTGGATCTCATCACTCAGATCGAGTGTCTATTGAGCTGAGCTTGAGCCGTCAGATGATTGGTTTTCTTTTGGCCCTTGGATGTGTTTCTTGATCACGCGGTTCAGATGTGTTAATGGAGTTAGTGGATTACAGGTGTCGATCGGAGCTGATGGTGATGAAGCTGAGGTAGATGGCCGATCCGTGAAGGAAGGTCGGGGTGATCGATCTATGCCGTTTGATGAAGCTTTCGGAAGAAGCCACTCGTTTGAATGGAAAGACGTCTGGGTCTAGCGACGCCGTCATTCGTGTTCTTTGAGATCCCCGAGAGAGAACCGGGAGAAAGGGAGGATTGAGAGGAGATGGCGGCGTTTCACCGGTTTCGGGGAGGATTCGGTTAGATCCACCGTGGAAATACTCGAAGAAGAGAAAGAGAAGAGCTTCTTGGAATATTTTTTTCAACCCTGTTTGCTTTTCTCATCCCTATTTATAGTTTTTTTTTATGTTCTTCTTAAATGTCTATGTCTCTTGTAACTAATTTTACATTTATGATCGTGTATTATCTCTATCGGTTCTTGGTCAAGGTTTTACTGATCTCGTATCCCCTTACCTCTGCTAGTCTTGCTTTTGAACCGTTTTTGCATATTATTGTATTTAGTACCATATTATTCTTTGGGAGCTTATATTGTTCTAGCTGCAATTATTTATCCTACTGCTCTGTTTTTGTCTCTAAACTGTTAACTTGTTTTGTAATATATATATTTTTATTCTCTTTATTCCTCTCTATTCTGATGCTGTAATTTATTCTCTGTTTGATGTTATATTTTCTCCATACTGGTGAAATCCTTTAGCCACTCCGGCCTTCTTCTATTTCTTTTGTTTCTGTTGTTGGATTGGGGATATGGATTCATATCATTACTCCCCTCCTCCACACTGACCTTGTCCTCAAGGTCAAATTCAAAAAAAACTTCCTGCATTTCTTTCTCTGTTACCCAAGAGGTATCTGTTTCTAACAGTCCTTTCCATTGTATTAATATTTCTTTGATCTGTTGATCTCCCTTTAGTATAGTTCTGTGGTCCAGAACTTTGATAGGTGTAATAAGCATTTGTCCTTCTCTGAATTGGTTTGATAATTGTGCTGGATGTATATTAGAATCTTGTTTGTATGGTTTTAATCTGGATATATGGAATACATTATGTATTCTTGCTGTTGCAGGCAATTCAATTTTATACCTTCTCCTATTTTCTGTAGTACTTTAAAAGGCCCATAATATCTCCTTTGTAATTTGGTGTATTGATTCCCAATCACTGAAATCTGTTTATAGGGTTGTATCTTGACTAATACCAAGTCATTGACTTTTAATTGAAGCTCTCTTCTATGCTTATCGACCATTTATTTCATTATGCGCTTTTGTAGATCGGTTTTCATTTGTTGTAGCATCGGTCCCTCTTGTCCTTTCCATACGTGTTGGATGTTGTTATTTCATTGTGAGATATAACAGGAGGGGGAAGTCTGCCATATACAATTTGAAAAGGGGTCTTTTTTGTTGATGTGTTGATTGAAGTATTATATGAGAATTCATGGTAGGAATTGTAACCATACCTTAGGTGTGTCCAAAATAAAGCTCCTTAGATATTGTTCTAGGATTAGTTACCTCTTGTCCATCTGAGGATGGTAAGAACCTTTGTTTTAAAGTAGTCCCACTTAACTGAACAATTCTTGCGAAATTGCTCATAAACAATGGGTCTCTATTCCTTGTGGATACCATGGAGCTTAACAATGTGAGAAAGATCCTATATAAAGCTAGAAAATTTGTTTGGTAGGGCTGAAATTGATAGTCTATCCACCACTACTAGTATGGTTGTTTTATTATGAGACTTGGGTAAACCAGTAATGAAATCCATTGATACCTCCTCCCATATGGCTTGTGGGATGGGCAGTGGTTGTAGTAACCCTGCTGGCCTCTGTGTATCATATTTGACTTGTTGACAAATAGAGCAGGTTGATACAAAATATTTAATTTCCTTTTTCATCTGTTTCCAGTAAATTTGTTGAGTAATTCTGGTCAGAGTCTTCTGGATGCCTCCATGCCCTCCTATTGGTGTTGAATGTAGCTCTCTTATGATCTTGTTTTTGAGTTCTGAATCTTTTGCTATTACCATTCTGTCTTTGAACAGAATTAGCCCTTTTACAAGTCTGTATTTAGGGAATAATTCTGGATTTTCAGAAATTTTCTTGTGTAATTCCTGTAATTCCCTACTAGCTTTTGTCTCCTCTGTGATTTGTTGCATAAGACTATTGAATTGTTGAGTATATATTGATAGGTTGAATGATATTAATGATTCTGTTTGATCCTCAGTAGAGCTATCTTCTGTCTTAAACATTTTTCTGGACAGTGCATCAGCTGCTTTGTTTGTAATGCCTGGTTTATATTCAATAGTATAATCATATCCCAGTAATTTGATCAAAAACCTTTGCTGTTCAGGGGTTTGAATTGTTTGCTGCATTAGTTCTCTTATACTTTTTTGATCAGTTCTGATAGTAAACTTATTGCCCGGCAAGTATTGTCTCCATCTTGCAACTGCCGCTTATAGCATACTTCTCTTGCATATGTTGATGCTTTCGTAGTGTGAAAGTTTCTACAAGTAAGCAATAGGATGATTGTGTTGTATGAGAATAGCCCAATTGTTAAATTGTGATGCATCCTGCTTTCAATGATAAAGGGTTGATCAAAGTTTGATATGCTAACACCGCTGTCATTGCTTGTTTTAATTTGATAAAAGTCGTTGCTCTCTCTCTAAAGGAAACTGCTAGCTAACATAGAGGTTAGAAGAAGCAATTGTCGCATAATCTTTGACAAATTTTTTGTAATAGCCGCTAAACCCAAAAATCTCTCAATTCTTGACTGAAGTAGTAAATGTACCATCTACCGCTTTGAATCTTTTTGGGATCCACTTCTATGCCTTGTGCAGATAAAATATGACATAAATACTCAACTTTATCTTGTACAAATGAACATTTGAAAGGTTTAATAAACATTGAATGCTGTTTGAGTTATTTCAGCACTTCATGGAGATGATATTGGTGTAACTCCAAGGTCTTACTGTATATGAGAATATCATCAAAAAACACTAAGACAAACTTTCTTAAGAATGGTTTAAGGATTGCATTCATCAAGGCTTGAAATGTTGATGGTGCATTTGTGAGTCCAAAAGGCATAGCCAGAAACTCATAGTGTCCTTCATGAGTTCTAAAAGCTGTTTTATAAATGTCTTCCTTTGTCATTCTTATCTGGTGATAACCTGACCTTAGGTCCAATTTAGAAAACAAGGTAGCTCCATATAATTCATCCATGAGTTCTTCAGGAGTTGGAATAGGAAATCTGTCAGGTATAGTGACTTTATTGGGCTCTGTAGTCTACACAAAATCTCCAAGTGTCATCCTTCTTTTTGATTAATAATGCTGAGGAAGAGAAAGGGCTGATACTTTCTCTGATTAGGCCACTTTCCAATATTTCTTTGATTAACCTTTCAATTTCATTTTTTTGGAAATGTGGATACCTGTAATTTTTAACTCTCACAGGTTGAGTTCCAGGTTGCAGATGAATTTGATGGTCTATATTCCTTCTTGGAGGTAAGCTTGTTGGGCTTTGAAATAACTCCTGGTAAGTGCTTAATATTCTTTGTATTCCTGCAGGCAATTTATTGAATTCTATTATAGAGGAATGTTTCCTCGTTATTTGACTCATCCGGAAGCAAGATAGTATTTCTTTCTCTTACAACTTAGTGAACTGATGAAGAGAAATTACCCTTGCTTGATGTCAGATTTCTGCACTAATCATCATTAAAGTAGAATTTCATTGTCGACTTGTAATCAAATGTACATTCACCCAATTGTTCTAACCATTGAACACCCAAAACTATATCTCTCCTTGCATGGGTAGAGATAGCTTAGTAATAAAAGTATTGCCTTGTAGTTGAATAGGAGATTAGAACATATGCTCAACATTTTAAAGTTTCCCATTGCCCACTAATACTTGAAAGACTGATGCTGGAGTTACTTTGAAATCAATAAATTTTGCTAATTTTGATTGAATGAAATTGTGGGTGGATCCACTATCAATCAAAACTTGTACTTTTATTACCAATCAAACCTTGTAATCTCAAGGTTATAGACACCGACGTAAATGCATTGCTAATTTCGTGAAATTCTTGTAGATTTTACACCGCTTTGTAGAATACCGCTTTGATCCTCATTGATCACCGTTAGAGTAAATATTTTTGATTTGCAAATGTATCCTCTATGATACTTATCATCACAATTAAAGCATAATCCCTTCTTCCTTCTTTCATCTAGTTGTGTTGGAGTCGGCTCGATGGAATGTTTTGTTTATCGAAAGCATCACATTGTTTTGGTTGATTACTGGAATTACCTGAGGTGTTGGCGAAGGTGGTTGATAGCTTTGATTTTGCTTATTTTGTTGAGCTTGGTGCTCGTAGTTTCTTGGCATTGTTAAATCATCAGCTAGCCTGTCCTCCATCAGTTTAGCTAATTGGAAGGCTTGTTGTAGGGAACTAGGCTGCAATGCTCTTACTTCCCTTTTTATATCCTGCCTTAAACCAGATTCAAAACAGCTCTGTAAAAATTTAGGTGGAATACCTGATATCTGATTTGTCAATTCCTCAAACTCATTATAAAATTGCTGTACTGTATTTTTCTGTTGTAATTTAGCAAGTTCATCCCTTAAATCTCTGTACAAAGATGGGCCAAATCTCTGAATGACTTGTTCTTTAAATTGTGTCCATGAATGCAGTTGTTTATTGAGATGCATCCACTGATACCAGCTTAATGCTGGTCCATCCATGTATACAGATGCAATTAAGAACTTCTGATCTTCAGATAGGCTATAGTATTGAAAAAATTGGTCTGCTTTAAACAAACAACCTCAGGATTGTCTCCATTGAATCTTGGCATATCAACTTTCACAGTCTATTGTTGTGGTGGTTGTTGTCTAGTGGAAAAGAAATTTCGATGAGGAGGGGTACATACCTGTGATTGTAGTTATTCTTGATGATTGCTTTCTAATTTTTCTTCAATAGCTGATAATCTTTTTGAGACTTCATTTAATATCATAGTTATTGAAGACATCTATTCATCTGTTTTATTCAGTCTTCCTACGCACTCATCTATGGACTTTGCTGTGTGTCTTGTGCCTTCTGCCATTTGTCTTGAGTGATGTAGTCAACAAGAGAACCAATAATACGATCTATTTCTGTAATTGAGTTTGGCTGGAGAGAAGGGTTCAGTTCTGTGTCGATTCGGTCCGGCTTGGTTGGAGTGTAGGCTCGATGAGTTGACTCACTGAGTATTAGAACCCGGCTGAGTTACTAATAATTGGGAAGGAATAACTCAGATGTTTTCTGAGTCGTTGGATGCAGCGTGTTTGTAACTTGGCCGTTGGATCTGATCACTCGGATCGAGTGTCTATTGAGCTGAGCTTGAGCCGTCGGATGATTGGTTTTCTTTTGGCCCTTGGATGTGTTTCTTGATCACACGGTTTAGATGTGTTAATGGAGTTAGTGGATTACAGGTGTCGATCGGAGCTGATGGTGATGAAGCTGAGGGTAGATGGCCGTCTGATCACGCAAAGGAAGGTCGGTGGATCAGATCTATGCCGTTTGATGAAGCTTGCGGAAGAAGCCACTCGTTTCGAATGGAAAGACGTACCGGGTCTAGCAGCACTTTGTCATTCGTGTTCTTTGAGATCCTGAGAGAGAGCGCTGGGAGAAAGGGAGGATTCAGAGGGAGATGGCCGGCGTTTCACCGATTTCAGGGAGGATTCCGGTTAGATCCACCGTGGGAAATACTCAGAGAAGAAGAAGAGACTGGAGAAAGAGAAGGAGCTTCTTGGAATATTTTTTTTTCAACCCTCTGTTTGCTTTTCTCATCCCTATTTATAGTTTTTTTTTTTGATGTTCTTCTTAAACAGATCTTCTATGTCTCTTGTAACTAATTTCTGTTATGGTCGTGTATTATCTCTGTCGGTTCTTGGTCAAGGTTTTACTGATCTCGTATCCCCTTACCTCTGCTGGTCTTGCTTTTGAACCGTTTTTGCATATTATTGTATTTAGTACCATATTGTTCTTTGGGAGCTTATATTATTCTAGCTGAAATTATTTATCCTACTGCTCTGTTTTTGTTTCTAAACTGTTAACTTGTTTTGTAATATATATATTTTTATTCTCTTTATTTCTCTCTGTTCTGAGGCTGTAATTTACTCTCTGTTTGATGTTATATTTTCTCCATACTGGTGAAATCCTTTAGCCACTCCGGCCTTCTTCTATTTCTTTTGTTTCTGTTGTTGGATTAGGGATATGGATTCATATCATAATCCAGAGCATACCAAAGGTGAGTTGGAGATAGAGTCATGAAGAATGCCTTCTGGGTTTGGGGATTGAGCGTTGATTCAATCCAATCGGTCCCAAGTTTTCGCTAATCAGAAGTCGCATGGCACATCATATTCTCTTATTTCCCGTGAGTGATTCTCGAGAAATTTGAGTAAGACGCGTATTGATTTTAAGAAGAATTATAGCCGAGATTTCATACATATGATTTAAGTGAGGCTACTGATCAATGTTACCCAGCCTGTGACTCGGATGCATTGATATGTGCGTGTGTATTGCGATTAAATTACTCACGTTGCATTGATGAGAGGCTCATACATCCACCAAACATAGCTCTCAAAAATTAACACATCAACCCCTTGCCATTGCCTGCTGTGGTTGGAGATTGAATCGACCTCACCATCCTCTTCGCACTTTTGTCGCATGATCAGCTCGACCGATGATGAATGGTGCCCAGAATTCGATCGAGGCATTGTAATCACGGAGATAGCATTCATAATATTTTGGAATTAATCAAATTCAATTCCCAAACACATTAGGCAAAATCATGACAAACAAAACTTGTGAGAAGAAGGTAACCTTTGCCGGAAAACTTTTCTAGGTGGTTCTCTGTAAACAAGCTTCTTACTATCGTGAACTTTAGATTGAATGAGGCAAACCATGGATTCCCAAGTTCTCATGGAATCTCCCACAAATATAAGCCTTTGTTCCTCGTGGAGAAAGCATGAGTGCATCAAACGAGGCTGCACCATATGGCTTCCATCTCCATTTCGATAAAGAATCTGGTCTCCCATTCTTCCGCAGTGACCGCTTTGTCAAGTAAGGGCGCCTTTGTTCACTATATCTGAGGACGAGCTTGGCTCTTGAGAAGCCATTTGCCTTGGAAGAGATCGCATCCATTGTTGAAGGAGATAGAGAATTCTTTTGTAATGGGTTTGATGGGGAGAAGGCGAGAGTTTGATCACTAACTTTATGGTAAGAGGAAGATGGAGCATAGGAGAGGAAGGAGAGTTAGTGTGATTCTCATTTGGAGTTCATATCAAGGAAGAAGATACGAGAGATTTTATCAAGTTTTTTTTTCCTTTAAATATATTGATTTAGTTGGTGAATGGAAGCTTTTTATGTCAAAGACTTAGAGAGGAAGGAAAGAAGTTAAGTCCAGAGGTTGGTGGTTAGCTGCTTTCATAGGCACATTGATGTCTCATATTCAAGTCATGATGACAACCACACTAACTGCAAAAATGGCCTAAGAATTGTTCAGTCTCAACAAGCATTCAAACTTGGACTAAGCTTCAATTAACTTAATAATATCATTTTATGTATTTTTTTCTCATATTTCATCTCATGATATAATATTCTGTTAAGTCAAGAATGATCCATGGATTAGTATATATATCAAGATGTGATCTCCACTGTTATGTAATCCATCAAATTGAATGTATAGATAGTGTTTGTGCTGTATGGGAACAACTCACAATCTTCTTTCATCTCCTCTGACCTTTTAAATTTGTATCAGAGCTTGTTTCAATCTCCCGCTGGTAAAGAATTTGAAGTATTGATGCCTTACAATGCATACTACTGGTTCTTCAGTTGCCATTCCTATCTCAGATCAAAATAAAGATATTCTTCTTTATTATTATTTTATTATTCTTTTATTTCTTTTTATATAGTCAAATTTGTACTAACAGTTATATTAATCATGACTATATATATATATGAGTCATCTAATGCAGCAGTATATAATATCAATGGCTTGCTTGAGATAGCGGCTGTTAGAACTGGAGGCATCATCAAGTAGTGCTTGATGTCTTCAAAAGCATGTTAGCACTTATCATCCCACTTGATTTTAACATCATTTTTTACAAGTGCTTAGAATGGCTGACATCTTTCTGATAGGTTAAAAATTAAGCATCTTAGATACGCCAACCACTCTTGAAATGATCTGAGTTTGTCAATAATTAATCTAAAGAATATGCTATTTGTTGCTCAAATCAAAGCTCATATGACTATGTTAACTATTAGTATATCAACACAAATTATCAAGATGGTGGGTCATCAACTTGAGCTTTTTAATATAATAAATTATAAATTAAATATTTTTATAATATGTTCTATTTAAACTTTTTTAAAAAAAATCATTCATAATATTAAGATTATGCATAAAAATCGAAAACTTGCATTGAATGAAATTAATTATTTGCATTGTATTTTTTTAAATTAAATAAAAATATTAATAATAGTTGTAATTATATAGCATCCATAGATTTCTATTATTATGCTTGGAATCATATTATCATTGACCTTAAAAATTTTAATTATGATGATAAATTTTGTTAATATGTTGATAATTTTTGTTGATATAATAATAATGATTATTATTAAAGTCATATAAGCTTGAAATTGATCGATTAGTAGCATATTCCTTAGATTAATTGTTGGCCAACTTTAAAGATAGTCATGAGGTGCGTGTAAAATAAAGGCGTGCTGTCAGAGAATAAAAGTAACAGTCCTCAAGATTAGGTGGAACAATTGAATGTAAATGGGCTTCTTCTTCTTCTATCACAGATTAAATATATATGATGCAGCTTATATAAGAACCTTATGGCCATCAAATAAGATTACGTGTTGCATTTATGTGTCTTTCTAACAGGGATATTTGACTAGCTCGAGTACCATTCATTAGCTGAACTGCAGGTGGAATGACACTTATGAAATTAGTGTTGAAATTGTTTGGCATACCACCACAAATTGATGTCACAACTATTGATCATAGCTTTCAATGAGTAAAAAGCGATGAGAATACTGATGTTAATTAGATTGATTACTATATCATTCTTTAGAAGAATAGGCGTTCATATGTTGGCGATCAAGAGAATTGCAATCATGTATTGAGATAATACATAGAGTGGTATAAGTCTTAGATATCCCTTTAGTTATTGAAAGCACGTTTTGATCCCTCAAATACATGCTATCCAAGAGTACTAGGAGAGTGAATTTTGGTACACTTCTGAGACTTCTTTGCATGAATCTTTGCTAAAAACATTATAATTAGTAGTTGCTCTTGTAGTCTGTAGTGAGATTATATATTTGACTCCAAAGAGATCTTCCAAGTTCATTTAGCCATAATTACGACACCAAAATCCCATAATCAATTAACAAATTTGAGGCATTATATAGATCTATGCAAAGATATACGTTTATTAGTGACACAAGATGTGATATGATAGAGGAAGACATATTATATACGTTGGGTCAATTGCGATATGAATACATTAGCTATGGTTGTTGGACCATCGATATATGTAGGTCCTAAGCCTTCCACTTACGCATACAAATTTGTAGCTTAAGCTCCTTATATTGAACTAAGAATGAATCAGATCCATTAGTGGCTCACCTTTGATCTGCACTATAATTGGCGAGAAGGGATCAATTTTTTAACAACCATACACATCTATAACTTCATGAATATATTTTGCTCCTACAGTTGGATGCTAGTAGGATTGATGCTAGTGGCCTCATATTTTTTCAACCGAGTGCTGACATATACCCTCTCCAAATCCACCGATTACTATATAAGTAAGACATAAACAATAAGCAGATCATCATATAGTCAAATAAGAAGTTGAAGTCACACGCCAGTTACTCAATCACCTATTACATCATCCATATCACCATATATCTGGGATTAACAACGTACTATAGTGAAATAATCATATACATTAATTTGCTAGCTAACCTTCTTTGCAATTTTGTATTATTTTATATTATAGTTGGCTTTAGATTAAACTTTCAATGAATGATATAAAGCCAATTTTGTTTTGACATAGTAAAATATCAGTAATAATAATTTATTTTCAAAGAGCTAAAGCCATACCATGATCATTAATAAACAAATGACTTCCTACGCTCCTATTTTATCATTTCGTAAGTTTATTACTTGCAAAAAAAACTTAAATTAAATATTAAAAAATTATAATATTTTAATTTTAAACATATATATTAATATTGTTCTTTGAAAATTTTAAATTTCGCATGATACTTATTTCATCATCTTTAAATTATTTTAGGAAGATTTTTATATTATTTTGAAATTTATTTTACAGTATATTAACCCTAACAAATATATAAACTTTATTAATATTTTATTGTTAAATGATATATGTTTTTAAATAAATATTATAACGCTGGCTTCCTTGGGGCGGGTTTTATAACGACGCCTGATCTCTCTCCAGGGCTTTCCCGAGCTGATCCTCACCCTTCCTACCTACGAAGAAAACAACCATGAATCTAAAGCTCAGCTCTGAATCATAGATACGAAGGAATTAAAGTTGAGAGAAAATTAATGGTGCCTCGGCCCAGGCGTCGATGTTGCTGACATCGGCGGCGACGCCGGGAGTTCCGGCGATATCATATCGTAGAAGAAGAGACTCGAAGAATGAGGCCATTGATCACAAACAATGTATATAATGTTTACATGCAAGTGGTATAGCAAGCATTTGGGTGGTGCTTAGAGAATACATAGCTTGAGTGTATTATAAAGGCTAAAGTTTTAAAATCCTAATTATAATCTTAATTAGTAAATTAAGCACGATAAATAAATAATAAAATAGGCCCAACAAACGACTGGCTCATCCTTAAAAAAATTGGAGGTAACTTCAGTATTTTGCCCATATCAGACTCATCCGGTGTCGGAATCAAACGAGCTTAGAATCATTGGAATCGTAACAAAAATTTTCACAAATTTCATGTTGATTAAAAATTTCAATTGTGGTCCGATGCTCAACAATTTTTACGAATGCGCATAAAAACTGCGACGCCGACCTATAATGAGAGTCTAATTTGTAGTGAGATGGCTTTATACATTTATTACGACTAAAAATAAAATAAAATAGCTTAAATAAAAGCAATTTGTAACTTCGTCTCGCCATTGCCATCACCCTAAATATTTTCTCATATTCATTTTTTTCGAGACAAAAGACCGTGATAGAGTACAAAATTAGCATATTACAAATAATATATTACTCTTAATGGGAATGTAATTGATGTGTGTCAAGATAAGGTTGAGATCATTTGTGCCTTTATAACATATATATATATATATATATATATATATATATATATATATATATATATATATATATATATATATATATATATGAACTTGCAAAAAGAAAAAAAAAAAATATTGAAATAATAAAGAAGTTAGAATGGATTAAGTTGATTGTGATATAATTTAGAATGGAACAAGTGTAGTTAGATTTCAAGAAATTCATATAATTTGGAAGTATAGAATATTTCAAAAGAGTTTATTGTGATTTATTTATAAATTTTGAAAAAGTACAACTAAAAATTGAACAATTATCCATTGAGTACACTTTCAAGCTCAAATGCAGCGCACTCATATTCAAAAAGAAAAGATGTACACTACAATTTCAAACAATAACCAAAGTTAATTACAACTACCTAAATGAGCTTTAGCATTTATCAAGTTGAATGTAGTAAAAAAATTTTATATGCGCTGGAAAATGATGAATCATGAGTACAATTTTAATCAACTGAAATTGCAAATATTAAAAGATTTGTTGAAACCCAAAAAATGGTACCAGTGACACTCAATGCTAATGTGAAATTTGAGTCAGCATGCTTAACTAGGTTTGAAATGTAGTAAACAAACGTCACTGGATAAGTCCAATACGAACAAAAAAAGGCGGCTGCTCAAAAATTTTAGGTCGGCACCGCAATTTTTGCGCGCATTCATAAAAATTGATGTGTATCAGGTCATAATCTTAATTTTTTATCAACATTAAAGTTGTGGGAACTTTTGTTACGATTCCAACGATACCAAGCTCGCTCGATTCCGACACCGGATGAGTCCGATATGAACAAAAAAAGGCAAGTGCTCAAAAATTTCAAGTCGGCGCAGTAGTTTTTGCGCGCATTCGTAAAAATTGTTGCGTATCGGGCCACAATCATAATTTTTTATCAACATAAAAGTTGTGGGAAATTTTTTTAGGATTCCAATGATAGTAAGCTCACTCTATTCCGGTACCGGATGAGTCCGATACGGGCAAAATAAGAGGGCTGCTCCAAAATTTTTGGTCGACACCACAGTTTTTGCGCACATTCACAAAAATTGTTGTGTATCAGGCGACAATCGTAATTCTGATCAACGTGAAAGTTGTGAGAAAATTTGTTAAGATTCCAATTATACCGAGCTCACTCGATTCCGACACCGGATGAAGCAGATATGAGCAAAATATTGCAGCTACCCCAATTTTTTTTTAAAAAAAATTAACGGACGACAAGCGGTCCGTTCAACGGAAGACTAGGCCTGTTTTATTATTATTTTTTTGTCGTTCCTAATTTGTTAATTAAGATTATAATTAGGCCGAATTTAAAAATTTAGCCACTTGCATAAATTAAGTGATGATTATTAGCAGGCATCGTATATATATATATATATATATATATATATATATATATATATATATATATATATATAAAGTTTGTTTAATGAAGATTTATAAATATATGTAATTATTCCTTCAAAATAAATCATATATCAATATTAGTATAATGAAAGAATTTTGTGGGTTGTTGGGGCCAGCAAAATAGGTATAAAGTGGGTGCTTTCGTGATGGACTCAATCTTCCATCTAGTTTTTCCAATTTCAAATCTCTTCTATGCTTCTTTATCGAAGAGGGGGTGATTGGTGCTGAGGAGATGGGGCTTAAAGGGTCATTTTTTTCCTCTTTGGCTTCTATCTTTTTGTGCAATTATTAGGACTTCATTGGGTTATGTGACGAGGAGAATGATAAGATGGCTGAGAACAAAAAGTTAAGCCTTGAAAAGATCAAGAACAAGACCATTGATCTAATACAAAGATTGATTTTTTGAGATCCAATGATTTTATTACTTGTTTTCCCACTATTTGACGATCTTAATGGATTGCCATTTTGTTTAGTAAAAGCTAATGATAAATGCTAATACATTGAATTACAAAATGAAACATTAAAATCAAAGCAATCTATTAAAATCATCTATTAGAGGAAAAACAAGAAATAGAACCACAAGATCTCAAACAATCAAGCTTCCCACTAGATCAACGGTCTCATTGATGATCCTCTGAAGGCTTAGCCCCTTATCCCCAATATCTTATACTTCTCATCCTTACACTATGTATTGTTCAATGAAACTCTAATATTTGTGCAAAAAGATAGAAGCCAAAGAAAAAAAGGTCCCTGAAATCCTCATCTCCCAAACACCATTACACCCTCCCAAATGAAGAGAAGAGTAGAAGAGATTAGAAATAGGGAAAAATAAATAGAATCAATCCAACACGAATGAACCCACTTCATTCCTATTTTAAGAGTCCCAACAACCAATTGAATTTGTTCATTATACTAATATTGATATACAACTTGTTTTAAGGAAGAAATTACATATATTTATAAAATAAATATTTTTATCTTTATTTTTAATTTTTTTAATATTAAAATTCATTAAAAAAACTTTAACTCATTTTTTTTCATTTTTTTTTTCAATTCTCAAGAATAGAATCATGATATATGTTACAATATTGATTTGATATATCAAAAAATAATAAAACTATTAATTTAAAAATATTTAAAATTTAAATGATATGCATATAATTCTCGCAATAATCTTAGAACTTCAAGTTAATGTGTTATTGATGATTGGTCATGTTGTTGTAGAGATAAGTAAGAGATGTGCCTAAGACTAGATAGTTATGACCTCCTAGGAGTCATGAAAAAAAAAGTATGTATCATGATCTTATTATTCTGATCTTCACATCCACATTCAAAATGAGCCAAGCTCAGGTGCAAACTCATATCTTTAGCATGCCTAAGATGAATGTTTTATAAGAATTCATACTTATACCTCACTGAGATAGTCTTTTAGAGATATATTTGGATTTGCATCTTATTTAAGATTGATTATTTCCTAAAGCCTAAAATGGTTGATTCTAAATTCATTTGCAATATCTATCCTTATTGGAAACCTTGGAGTTGTTCTTCTCATATTCATTAGGTGGGGCTATTTTGGCACACTTATGTCGCAAACTAAATGAATTCATTAAGCCTAAATATATTAATATGAATATATGTTTACACCTTTTGCAGGTGTAGTCATGGGAATGACTTCACATTGGCAAACCAACACTTCATGTTTCTTATACACAGGAACTTGATGGTATGAGTTTAGAATGCATGCATGTTATTTACTATTTTAGATCTCCAATTCCCCTTATTATATATCAAATAAACTCATAATGACATAAATTAAATCAAGTGGAATGAAGATCGTGTATGATAGATACATATTTCAAATATCAAAATGTATAAATATGATATTGGCTTATCGAAGAGTTAGATATGAACACTTGATTAACTAAAAATATGTTTCTTCTCCTATCAAAGATTAAATAGTCTTATATGATGCAAGTTGTATGGGAGCCTTGTGATCATCAAATATGCTTGTGTCACAGATTTGTGTTTTTCTTCCTAGGATATGTGGCTAGCTTGATTACCACTCATTAGCAAGAAGGAGGTGGAATGACACTTACGAAATCAAGTGCTAAGATAGTTCAACATACCACTGCAAGTTGATGTCATTCATATTGATCATACTGTTAGCGAGTAGATGGCAGGGAGAAGACTGATGTTAATTGAGTTGATTACCACCAAATATATATATCATTATTATGTTACCATTGATGATGGTGGTGAGGATTGGAACCATGCATTGAGGCGGTACATGCGGTGGAATTAAGTCCTAAACATCCCTTTGCTTGTTGAAGGTGCCTCCCATTCTCTTAGGTAGACAGAGTACTAGGATGATGATAGCAAAATCTTGTTTTGGTATGCTTCTAACCAACTGTGTATAATTTTTTTTTTTTTTTTGCATAAATCTTTTCTCAAAGCATTATAACTAATAGTTGATCTTATTCTACATTGTGAGATTATATCCTTAGCTCCAAAGAGATCTTCCCTTTCTTTTAGGCCAGGATGATGATAGCAAAATACAATAAACAGCCAATAAATTTGAGGTATTATGTAAATACGCATAGATGTATGTATATCAATGATATAAGAAGTCATGATCTAGTAGATGAGGACATATCATTTGCATTAGGTCCACTATGGCTATAGATACAATGGCCATGTGTGTTAGGCCATTGATATATGGTGATCTCGAGCCTTCCACTTATCCATATAAATATGTCAAAAGGAGTAATTTTTAATTACCATAATTGATGTCAGTGATCCCATAAATTGTCAATTAAGTGTTGATAGCATCTCCAAATCCACTCATTACTACATTAGTAGGACATACACAATAGGTAAGCCTTCATATAGTTGAACAAAAGTTGATGTCAAGCACATGTTACACGATCACCTATTCCTTAGATCACTGTACGCCTGAGATTGATGCGAAATTATAGTGAAATCATCGTATACATTAATTTATTAATTGGCATTCATTATATTGTCTCATTAGTACATATTTTAATTGACTTTAAACAAAATGATTTAATTGTTTTGACATAACAAAATCTCCAATGGAAAACATGTTAAAATTAAATATCAATAATAATAATTTATTTTCAAAGAGCTAAAGTCTTACGAAGAGCCGTTAATAAATCAATTATTTCTTACACCGCTCTTTTATCAATCAATCCAAAAGTTTAATATTAGTAACAAAATATATTTAAAATCTTTCTAATTTTTAATATATATTATGATATTTTTTAACAAAGGTGCAACTTATTTTATGATGATTTTATATTAATTTAAATATATTTTACAGAACATTAACCCTAACAAGTATAAAAACTTTGTTAATATTTTACTGTTAAATGATAATTTTAAAAATTAATATTATTATTATTTTGAAACAGTTTATATTTTAAAAATTATTTTTAATTTTATTCATTCTAATATTATCTTAAATTTTATAGAACTATAAATAAGCAACTTCCTCTAACTGTTAGAGATATATATGAGCCGAACTTGAGTGAGTCACATTTTATTAGGTTTGTTGTCTAGAAACCAGGTTGGTAGAGTAAAGTAAACTTCTTAGAGTCCAGCCTGGTATTTAAAAGCGAATAATAAAATTTGTGCGTGGAAAATCTCAAAAGAGGGAAAAATCACGGCTGGCCCAATAAAAGCTTTCACTATGTATCTTTGAGTACAAGATCTTCCGTCTGGGATTACAATTGTGAAATGGCAGTTGGAACAATGTTGGCGGCGATGTTGGCGATATTACGGCGATGTTGATGATGATGTTGCGACGATATTACGCGAAGTTGGATGTTGGCGACGATGACGATAGTGGTCGGTGATGATGAAGCAAGTAATTGACGGCAGCGAAATCGGCGGTGATAGGCGATGGCGGTGGTTGGCCGTCGAGTGATACGATTGTGCTTGGAGGATCTTTGAGCTCTCTCCTCTTGCCCTTCTCCTTCCATTTTAATGAGAGAGCTATTTATGTGAGAGTGACGTCTATCATCATGCAAAATCTCACTCACCTCTCCATGGACGGCTCATGATGATTCCCCTTGATCATATGAGATATTTTGTGTATTTGAATGCTCAAATGATATGAATTATGAGATCTTGGGCTTGTTCAAGACGCCGATTTGACTATAAACACTCCATGTTTAAAAGCTATTTAGGGATTTAACTGATATCCCAAAGTTTGAGAATATTTTAAGTGCTTGATCTCGACCGGTTTCAACTTCGACTTACTTTTTTTAAGATTCGTCGACTAGTAGAGTTTTCAGGTCATATCGTTGCCCCTTATTTTTGGATGATATTATCTCAATCATCAAAAAAATATGTGTCTTCAAAATATAAATATTCTTCAAAATGCAGTCATATTTTAGAGAACGATCTTAATGTAGTGCAAGAATAAAACTAGCAGATGTAAGCCAAATGCATGTAAGTATCTTGTGCGAGGATTCTGGACCCATCGGTCCGAAGCCTGGGTGCTCCACAGCTCCTGCGGGCGCCAGTATGGCGCGCTGCGTATGAAGCGTCTGGCGGCAATGGGGCTGGTCGGATGGCATGATTAGATTCTTAAGGCGACCCGGCGTCTGCGGAAGGGTTAGCGGTGCCCGGCAGGCGGGTCAGCAGGCAGACCGGATCGCTGTCGGCGCGGTCGTGGAAGCAGGGGGCGCGGGAATGGAAACAGACCTTGAAGCATGAGTCGAATCATAAGGCAGGGTGTAAGCATGGCCGCCCAGTTAACTGCCGATCAGGCGGTTCGCCATGGCCATGGTTAGGCCATAGCCTATGGCCGGCGGTTGATGGGCGGCGTTATGCCGCCAGTCTGGCCAGCCAGAGTATGTATGAGCACGCTGCCTGAACAAACCGGTTGCTTAGGCGGTTTGACGGATTTACCCTTTTATAGAAGTCTATAAAACCCAGGGTCAAGGGAGAAGACACCTTCTCTTCTTGAGAGAAAACGTTTGGAAGCGGTGGCGTAGTTCAGTCTTTCCCTCGAAGAGCGTTGATCGTCTTAGCCGGGTTTGGCGATCAGGCAGTAGTTCCTGTGCAAGGCTCCGTTTTCCCTCGAAGAGCGTTGGTCCTTAGGACCGGAGGTTTAGAAGCGATCACTGCGGCGATAATCGAGAGCGAGGTTGGCGCGATGCTTTCGGCGATGGTGGCCGGCGATAGAGTTTTAGTGCGGTGACGCTCGCGGTGGTAAAGGAGAATCAGCGATGGTGATCAGTGAGATTCTGGCGATGGATCGGTGGCCGGCACAGTATTAGTGCGATACCGGCGATAGTGGTTGGAAAAGCAGGTAGTGGCAGCAGCAATGAAGTGAGTAGTGGCAATCAGTAAATCAGCGAAATAACCGGCAATGGTGACCCGGCGGTTGCAGCAGTGACAGCGAGTAACCAACCAATGTGTTTCCGCAATTAATCGGTGTGAGCTGGCAAATAGTATACGGTCCAGCTTAAATAATCAGCAGATAGCCGGAATAATGATAAATTAATCGATGCCATGATAATGATAACAGTAGTGGCGACCAACAAGTCAGCTGTAGCAGCAACTTGTTAGCCGACGGTTGGTCTCAACTAGCAACCGTCAGCAATTAGCAACAACGATCGTGATCAGCGAGATGGCCGTGAAAATTTTACGATGGTATGGCAAATGGCAAGCGGTAATCGATGGCGTAGCCGACTCTGGCCAGTTAGCGGCAGAGGTGGTCAGCAGCGAACAATCAGAATAATCCGTATGGCAGCCGATGCCAGTAGTGCGAGATACCAGCGGCGATGGTGATACCGGTGGAATTGCCGGCGATGGTCGGCGGCGGTAACCGGCGGCAGTACCAGCAGCGGTGATCTCCTGATGGTTGCGGCCACGAGATCTTTGACTTATCCTCCGGTTTTATTAGAGTGTGACTCGATAGCGATGCGTATGGAAGTATGAATCCACTAAGGATTTTGACCTATCGAGGTTGTTTTAGTATTGTCATAACATGACTTAACCTTGGTAGAGGTTGAATTGAATCCATTGAGAATTTTTGACCTATCCGAGGTTGTTTGTCAGAGTCTTTGCTCGATGACGTTAACTTGTGTGGAAGAGGTTAAATTGAATCCGCTGAGGATATTTGACCTATCCGAGGTTGTTTGTCAGAGTCTTTGCTCGATGACGTTAACCTGTATGGAAGAGGTCAAATTGAATCCGCTGAGGATTTTTGACCTATCCGAGGTTGTTTGTCAGAGTGTTGTACGATGACGTTAACCTGTGTGGTAGAGGTTGAATTGAATCCATTGAGAATTTTTGACCTATCCGAGGTTGTTTGTCAGAGTCTTTGCTCGATGACGTTAACCTGTGTGGAAGAGGTTGAATTGAATCGCGAGATTTTTGACCTATCCGAGGTTGTTTGTCGAAGTAGCTCGATGGCGTTAACACTTATGGAAGAGGTCGAATTGAATCGAGGATTTTGACCTATCCGGAGTTGTTTGTATTCCTCAATGGCGTTAACCGTGTGGAAGAGGTTGAATCGAATCGCGAGGATTTTGACCTATCCAGGTTGTTTGCCGAGTGTTACGATGGCGTTAACACATGGAAGAGGTCGGGAAGTCCACCAAGGACCTTTTGACCTATCTAGGTTGTTTGTCGAGTCTTTGCTGCTGGCGTTAACGTATGGAAGAGGTTGAATTGAATCCGAAGATTTTTGACCTATCCAGGGTTGTTTGTCGAGTGTGACGATGGCGTTAACAATGGAAGAGGTTGAATTGAATCACCGAGGATTTTGACCTATCCAGGTTGTTTATCGAGTGTGACTTCGATGGCGTTAACATGTATGGAAGAGGTTGAATTGAATCGGCGAGGATTTTGACCTATCGAGGTTGTTTGTCGAGTCTTTACTTGATGGCGTTAACGTATGGAAGAGGTCGAATTGAATCCAAGGATTTTGACCTATCCAGGTGTGTTGCAGGTGCGTTAACTGTATGGAAGAGAGGTCGAATCCGCTAAGGATTTTGACCTATCAGGTTGTTTGTCGGATGTTGCAGATGGCGTTAACTTGTATGGAAGAGGTTGAATTGAATCCGAGGATTTTGACCTATCCGAGGTTGTTTGTCGAGTGCTCGATGGCGTTAACTATATGGAAGAGGAATTGAATCGGCGAGGATTTTGACCTATCCATGTTGTTGTTTGTCGAGTCTTTGCTGATGGCGTTAACCTCTGGGAGAGGTTGAATCGAATCGCCGAGGATTTTGACCTATCCGGGTTGTTTGCAGTGTTACGATGGCGTTGTATGGAAGAGGTGGTGGGAAGTCCAGGACCTTTTGACCTATCTCAGGTTGTCGAGTCTTTGCTCGATGGCGTTGACGTATAGAGAAAATTTGAATTCAGGATTTTTGACCTATCAGGTTGTTTATGAGTTCAACACGCAACTTATGGAAGAGGTTGAATCAATCCAGAATTTTGACCTATCGAGGTTGTTTGTCGAAATTGCATATGGAAGAAAGAAATCGTCCTTGAATTTTTGACCTTTTTTTATTGGTTTACGACGTTGTTGTATGGAAAGAGGAATCGCTAAGAACCGACTATCCAGGTTGTTTGTCGGATGTTACGATGGCGTTAACTGTATGGAAGAGGTCAATTGAATCTAATGATTTTGACTATCCAGGTTGTTTGTCGAGTTTTACCCAGATGGCGTTAACGTATGGAAGAGGTCGTAGGAAGTCCACCAAGGACCTTTTGACCCATCCTAGGTTGTTTGTCAGAGTCTTTGCTCGATGACGTTAACTTGTATGGAAGAGGTCGAATTAAAACATCCGTTTGTGGTTGTAGCCAAAGTTGCTCCTTAACTTTGGTCTCATTTTTCCATGAGTATGAGTGGAAAAACATAATTTGCAAAGCTATATCTCTTCTCAATGTTGAAATATCCTCCAACTTTGACTTGTTTCTTGGGATGGAAATCGATTAGATGCTTAGCATGGGTGATCTTCTGAGATTGAGAGTTGCCCCCCAGTTCCCGACAGAATCTGAAGGAACAAAGTTTGATGAATCTTCATTCTTTGCTTGCGCTCTTTAAAAGCTTGAAATGCTCCACCTCGATGGTGGTTTTGATCTTGTTGGGAAACTTGGTCGTCATACAAGATGAAATAATGGAATCGACTTCCCGGGCGGCTCTGCGTGCTAGAAAACCAGTTGTGGTAGAGTAAAAGTTTACGCCTTAGCTTCTTTAGGGAGTCCAGCACACACACAGGTATTTAAAGAACGAATAATAAAACTCATTGCGGAAAACCTCAAAAGAGGAAAAACCACGGCTAGCCCGAAAAGCTTCCACTATGTATCTGTTTGAGTACAAGATCTTCCGATAGATTACAATTGTATATGAAATGGACAACGATTCAGTAATAGACAATGTTGGACGATGTTGACGGCGATGTTGTGATGATGTTGGCAGCGATATTGACGATGAAGTTGGCGGCGATGTTGGCGGCGATGGCCGACGATAGTGGGTCGGTGATGATGGCCGGCAAATGGTGACGGCAAGCGAGATCAGGTGACGATGGCGCGATGGTTGGCGGCTCAGTGAATACGATTGTGCTTGGAGGATCTTTCCTCTCTCTTGCCCCCTTCTCTCCTTGGCCTCCTCATATGAGTAATGAATTTATAGATGGAGAGTAATCTATGTATACAAAATCAATCACTCCTCTCCATGACGGCTCATGATGATTCCCTTGATCATATGAGATATTTTGTGTATTTGAATGCTCAAATGATATCGGAATTATGAGATCTTGGGCTTGTTTGATTCGGTTCGTCAAGACGCTCGATTTGACTATAAACACTCCATGTTTAAAAGCTATTTAGGGATTTAACTGATATCCCAAAGTTTAAGAATATTTTAAGTCTTGATCTCGACCAGGTTTGACTTGGATCGACTTTTAGCATCAAGATTCGTGTGTCGACTAGTAGAGTTTTCAGGGTCATATCAGTGTTTAACTTGTGTTTAAAATTTCATGTGCATGCTCGGCTCAAATTGTTCGAAATAGCTCGTATCAGCTCGAGATATAATAATCCAAAAATTTATAAGAGAGAGGATTCAAACCTAGGCTAATTTTTTATATAACAAAAATTTTAGCACTAAATTATCTTTATATATATATATATATATATATATATATATATATATATATATATATATATATATATATATATATATTAATCGAGCCGAGCACTATAAAATGAAATATTTTTTATTTTATAAATCAAATTAGGTGAGTCGAGCATAAGCTGTTCATTAACAATAAATTTTTTAAAGAGCCCTAGAGACGCTCAACTCCGAGATACTTTCTCGTACAAGCTTATTAATTAGTATATATTTAATTCTTGTAATTAATAAATTGAATATTAATAAGATATTTAAACTGATTATTTAATGAACTGAATACAGATAAACCTTTGTTAGTCTCTGCAGGGAAATAGTTGACTGAAGTTTGAAATTAGTCTAAAAAAATAAAATTTATTAAATATTACTTTATTGGATATAATCGATTTTGGGTAAAATTAAATTTTAGTAAAAATGTCATGATCACACTTGACATCTAGAAGTCCACAAACATAGTGACATATTTTTCAACGACCTTTAAAAAAAATTAAATATTAAATATTAAACTACATATTAATGTTGTGAATAAAATTATTTGAAATGTAATATATGAAAATGTTCTAAAAATTTATTTATTCATAATAGAAACATTTTCAAAAATCACTCCAGAATGAATTTTAAAACTACTATATTTACTTAAAATAAAAAATAAACGGGAGAGCAATACTGAAAAAAATAATAGTGAAAAAACCTGAATAAGCTGTGATAAATAAATATATATATATTTTTTTTTTATAAAAATTAAATCATAATTTTCTAGCTATTAGTACAGATAATTAGATCAGATTAAATTTTTTATCATAAAATTTTTAAAATATATGAGTGTACTGTGAGTACAGCTCTGTACTCAAGATACTCTTAATTAAATAATTAAATCATAAATTAAATATACACTAAACATCATTTTAATAATTCTAAACTTCTTAATAATAAATTATATGTAGAATATATGAAGTACACTGAGAGTGTACCCCTCCGTGTTTTCATAATAAACTTATATTGTACTGCATCTAAGATATTATAAATACTTATTAAAATATTAATAATTAAATAAAATAAAATCTAATCATTCTAAGATCCATATTTTTGAAATCCGTATACATACGAAGTCCGCATGAAATATTTTCATAGCAAAGATGCTATGTGAGCTGCTATTTCAAGCCTTATCCACACGTATCTCAGCAACAAGATTTTTGTGGATTAGATGATAAAATTTTCTAATTCTATGTTTCAATAATCCCTCTTTCTCTCTCTCTCTCTCACACACACATAAACATAAAATATTGAATTATTTTTAAATTTGATTCAGTCTTAAATATATCTCTCTCTCACACACATACACATAAAATATTGAAAAAATAATAATTGAGATGATGACATTGACCTGTTTCTTTCAATTATGATAGCCAATGCTAAGGGGTAAATCCTCTTTATATCAAATAGCGTATGCTTTTGTCAGGGTTCAATTTCAGTGACCAATGGAATTAGAATTTTGCAAACAAGTAAAACCTAACGTGCCAAGTTATTATGTTTTTATTTCAAATAGAGAAAGAACCTAATAATTGAGATAAAAGGTAATATGTTTTTATTTCAATTTCAATATGAATCCTTTGTCTCCATTATGTCCTATTATGTGTCAAATTCTTTTTTAATTCAAGTATACTAAGATTATTTTGTACTTTAGGTGCTCACCCCTTACAAGTGAAGGCTTCACATGGCATAAGGTATTAAGGTTTATTCTTCAAGCATACAACCTCCTTATAAACCTCAAATGTTTTGCAAGAGAACAATCGGTCTCGTTAAAAAGAAAAATTTGACCTGCAAACTATTCTACATTCCCAACTCCTAGACTACTATAGAAATTGGTCAATGTTTTACAAGAACTAACACCACATAACAAATGTAAGTTTATTTAAGCATAAACTGCAACATGGCTTCAATCACACTCGTGTCATATATTTCAAAATGATTTCTAGCAGTGGAAACATCATATGACCATTGAAGGTGA
Source organism: Cymbidium sinense (assembly GCA_021442155.1). NCBI lineage: Eukaryota > Viridiplantae > Streptophyta > Magnoliopsida > Asparagales > Orchidaceae > Cymbidium > Cymbidium sinense. The sequence goes on along the minus strand of CM038228.1, from coordinate 92,213,477 downwards.
ATATTAGAAACATAAAATGTCATCTACAATTCGGTATCATCATTACATCCTTACAAAAGGATGCGTTAACTCATACATAAAGCTGTTGAGTATAGCTCAAATAATGGATAAACAGTGAAGGAAAATAATTCTCAATCATGAGAAAAATAAAAAAAGGACCATTAAGCATGGGAAAAACATTAGAACCTGACTAGATTGCTTATAGGTAAACTTAATAATAATAAGGTGCGAACATTAATATAGCAAGGATAGGCCTAAAAACATAAATCAAAGTTTCAAGTGCAATATAAGTACAGCCCGTAACATTGATCAAAATTTCATCTTAGTGGCAGTGTTGCTCGTGTTAGCTAGATTGCATGCTTAGCTGCACCACCAGATAAAACACCGCTTCTCCAGAGCAATATTTGATCAGATTGGTTCAATTGGTCTAGATTTAAAAGTCGAGCAAGAATCCCCAATTAGGTCCAATATAGGATCCAATCCTACAAGCATTCTATAGCACACAAACTTGTTCATGAGGGTTTCTCATTCTATAGCACACAAACTGGTAGTGACATTGATGAGATGTAATGAAGTCTTCTGTACCCTGACATAGTGCGATGTAGTCTTTGTTTGAGTGGCCAGTTAGAAGACCACGTGAGATGTCAAACTTAGCAAAACACATGTAATGGTCACGAGGGTCCATACATACGGAGGAACATCGGGATTATGTCACGAGTTCCCCTCGATGTGCACACTCAATTGTCATAAACAATGGGATTCTAATCCGAATCTTGGGGCCAAAACCTCACTTTCAGGTTGTTAGTAGGCTGGGTGATTGGGCCACGATCATGGTCTCTAAAAAAAGACCTCGGACCTTGCAGTCCTAGATTTGGAGAGGCGAGCCATCAAAATGGAGCTTGACTGTCCTGGGAGCCTATCGAGCATTGGTTCGAGTTGAAGGAGTGGAAAGAGAGGAAGACACTCTCCACTTACATGAGACAATGAAGTTCTTCTTGATTGGAAGCAAGGAACCCTCGGGGAGAAGTCGAACACTCTATCATTACGCTTTTTCCAGATATGCTAGATGGTAATGAGGAAAGCTGAGATCCGTATTGTTTGACAAAGCCAGAGGAAAGGCGCGGAGCATTCAAGTTGGCATAGGTGATTCCAATAGGAACTTCTATGATCACAGCTATTATTCCTCCAATGGGAAATCAATTCAGTTAGTCGATTGTTGAAAGCTTTTGAAATTCCTTACTACTGAGAAAGAGATCTTTTCGGCCATTGAGCAAGAGCGAAAGTCTTCAAGCCAAGCATGAGCAGAAAGCTTCGATGCATTGGAAGTTCTTTTCACTACAAGTTCTCTTACATCTAGTAAGCTAGCGGACGGGACGGTTTCCACAAATTCTACTAAGCAACTTTTGTCGACCACTCATTAGAATTCGGGTCCGAAAGCGTCTTCCAAAGCACCTCATCTTGAGAAAATGCTGGCTACCCAAATGCAGGAAGAGACAGATCTGGAATGAGAAGTGGTAAATGGGTTAGGGCCAAGAATTCCTATAAGGCACTAGGCCGCATCGATCAAGGAGGAGCGGTAGAAAACTTTCTAAAGGCTAGAAAAAATTCATGCTTGTGCAAAAGCGACCCTCTATTGTATTGCATGGCTAGAGAAATTCCTGGATGATGAACAAGATGCACTACAACAGCAATAGCAAGTCAAGGCTAGTGGAGCAAAGGGAATCCTCCGAGGATTCTAAGGGCCAAAGTGAGTATTCCATACTTTACTGAAATTGTTTTAAGGAGCTCATAGCAGATTACCTGTACACTCCTTGAAAGACTAGCACCTTTGAAAATTGGAATGTATAGCCGGTTCGTGGGTTGATCAAAAGCTCTTTTTGGAACGACGGCCGGACGTCAAAGAAAAGACTGAAACTCTTCACTCAAAAATGTTTCTTGCTTCAAGCAAACCATAAAGGCAAGCCACAGATTGCAAAGGTAATGGACCCGGCTCTGATTGCTGGCTCTCTAGTTCAATTCGCTAGACCTAGGCATCAAAACTCCGTGTGGGAGGTCAGTGCTCTCACTTTAGGTTAGGGATTCCTTCTTCATTCACTACCATCCTCCACAACTATCGCCTTGCTTACTGTCTTGACAATAATGGGATCGAAGTACTAAGGCAAGGTGTTTCACTCATTTTGACTTCTAATGCACATGAACAAGAGCTATCTCCAAAGAACCACTTCAATAAGAAAGATAAGAGGTACTGTACTGACCATTGGTTCTCTCATCCCCCAGTGAACGATAGCCTCCGGTAGACTGCGAATCTTAGGTGAAACCCAAAGTGCAACTAACTCAAAACTAAGGAAATCAGAAGATATTCTACATCTGAGATCAAATATATGACTAGCTCAATTGAAAAATGCCCTTCTTGTATGCTAACGCTCTAGGATGGCAGGGTTGGTTGGTCAAACTTTCCTTGATTGATGGTAGCATTGCTAGTTGCTTCAAGCTTTTTCTACTGTACACATATTCTCGTCTAGTGAGCTGAGAAAGAAAGGCTGACTGACAACCCATGTCACTTTTATTTTCACTTCTTCATGACCAAAATCGATGTTCGTGTCTAACCATTTGTCCAGCCGGCTGCCCTAATGAACAATGACTTGAACTTGACTTTACCAAATGAGAATTTTTCTTTTCTCTTTCGAAACATATGCACAGGGCGGGTGCCAACAACAAGTGCACTATGGCTGAGCTTACAGGTCTTATTTGTGGTGCATAATTTCATGGAATGTAGGTAATGGTTATGACCGATTTGATAGAAAAGAAGGGATAGTGTCCCTTTTTTGTTTTATGCCGATTGGGCGTCTTGTTCTCATCTTTTGAATTTGAAGTCGATTCCAACTTTTTTCTTTAGATACAAAACATGGGTATAGCATTTACTCCTTCTTGCTAGGTAGAATGGTATGGTCCACTCAATTTACCCACTTGATGCAAATGGTTCCACTCCTTACCCTTACATCCCGAACTCGAGCTATCTTAATCAATCGACTCGGTCCCGGTATGGTGGATATTTGGAGAAACCAGAACAACTCAGCTTTTCCTATATTGGGATACCTTTCTTCTATATCTATACACTATTTGGCTTGTTAGGACCGAAGAAATCCCCATCTCCAAGTCCTTTATAATAAATCCCAGCAAAGCGTGTGGCGATAAGGTTCTTCGAGAAGGGTAGCCAATTCACATATTCTTTTTCTTTCTAAATGCGAATCTAGGATCTAGGATATGTAAAGTACCCAGGTGCCTAGCCTTCCTTATGAGGGACTACTACTTCTTAGATTAGAAGGACAGTCTTTTCATTTCTTATGAAGACTAACTAGGAAGGATGGTTTGCAAGGAGGTCTACTGCAGAGCAGGAAGATAGGCAAAGGGGAAAGCGGCTAGAATTTCTGCCTATTGGTCAGATATGTATGCCTGCCTTACTTTACGATCTCTTAATGCCTGTCTCTCCACATCATGCTTGCTTTCATTTTTCATTGCATTGCACATGACTTCCCCTATGTTTTATACATTAAAAATGAAGTCCTAGCTAGAAGAAAAAAAGGAATCCCCGGTCTCTTCGCAACACCTGTTTATCAAACCCTGGCAAGACAACGACTTTTCAAGCCCTTTCCCAATCTTACTGGATGGACTCCTCGCTTCACTGCTTCCTTACCTTAGGTGACCCATTGGAATCGAAAGGAGGTATGCTCTTGTCTAGCAGCTACGGGAAGAAAAAGGGGATTTAGCCAACTATAGCTACTCGAGCAAGACTACTTTTCACATGAAAGGCCTTTCTAGCTGACCCCGAACCCCCTTAGTGGGACAGGATATGTTTTCCGCTTTCCACACTGCCTTGTACCCGCCCTTGTTGAATCAAAAGTCAAGGTTTGACTTACAAAAAAAGCTAACTGGTTTTAGTTTCCACTTCAACCTCAAGCCCCGAAAAATGCATTGGAACAGCTTTCCATATTTCGGAAATAGGTTGTTAGAAGATGTATATCTTCGATTTTGCAAATCCGCTACAAGCTGGAAATGACTAAGCTGAAAACTGGCAAGCTGTAGTCCGTAGTATGGTAGGGTTCGGTTCCTATGTAATTCTTCATATACATAGTTCATTGTCTCTTGCTTAAGGAGATGACTACGCGAAGGCTAATGAGCTGCACCTCCTACGTTGGTACATACATATTTACAAGATACCATATCAATTCATCCTTCGGAATCATATCATCACATCCGGTTCAAGGATGAACCGATAGCTCCAATAATATTTTATTCTTGAACAAAAATCCATTTTTTGATTTCTTCAACAAAAAAAAAATCAATAGGATTGTAATCGACACATTGATTTTTTTTCGCAATTCTTTCGAATCGTATGCATCTAAAGGTGCATGTACGGTTCCTCAGGGATACAATTTTGCCCTAATCAACCGACTTCATCGAGAAAGATTACTTTTTTTAGGCTTAATAGTGAGATCTTGAATCAACTTGTTGGTCTCATGATATATCTCAACATAGAAGATGATACTAGGGATCTTTATTTATTTATAAATTCTCCAAGCGGATGGGAAATACCAGGAATAGATATTTATGATACTATGCAATTTGTTTCACCAGATGTACATACAATATGTATGAGATTAGCCGCTTCAATGGGATCTTTCATTCTGGTCGGAGGAGAAATTACCAAAGGTCTAGCATTCCCTCACGCTTGGCGTCCTGAATGATGGAATTTCCACTTCCAGTGGGAGGACCACTTTTGCTCCGAACACTAGTGAATAGGGCGTGGCCTGTGTTGGAGTTCGGTAGGTGGTTCGGTATGCCCACAACACTTCTGGTAGCCTCAAGTGACAATCTCACTTGGAGTCTCAATTAGACAAGTCGAAGATTTTGGTTTAGAAGGCAAGACTGGAGGTAGGAAGCTTTAGCGCCTTATTTTTGAATGAAAATGCTCGAATAAGAAAATTGTCGCTCACAATCTCTTAGCATCTCCACCTGTCTTATTGATGAAATGGGTCACCAATTGATCTATATAGATGGGAGTCTAGAGTTTCAGAATAAGCAAAGCTTGCATCTTGGAACACTACTCTTCTCGCACAATTTTCTATCCAATCTGTGTGGAAACTGATCATCTCTCATTCATAAAGCTGGCTCCAATCCACTAGCGCCTTGATTTCCTGGCCTGTTGAACATATTAGATGTTTAACACATGCAATTCGAAGTTCAGGTTCATAGTAGCTGCCCCTCTTAAGAGACTAAAAGGAGAGGCGATAGCTCGACTGAAAGGAGAGGAAGAGGTGAGCGGAGTGAGTTGTCGACTGTTATGATAAAGAGAAGTAAGAAGATTCAACTGGGGTGAAAACTTTCTTTTATGGAATGCAGTTACTCTGCTAACTAGGATCGTAGTTTCACTTAATATGGTTCGGCGGTGGGGAAGACATAGATTCCGGGAATGAAGCTAAAGGTAGAGGGCTGGAAAGACATTCATTCGTTAAGGAGTTTGGGCTACTCGACCAAAGGGGGATGCGGGGGTTCCCACCTCAACAAAATCAAGAGACTGAGACGAAGACGGTTTAGCTAAGTAGTAGTTAGTTCTTTTGTATGAGTCGTTCCAACAATTTTTTCATCAGAGATGAAGGCTCTTGAGCTCTCTTTTCAAGATTTGTTCAGGACCACAGGATGGGTTAGGGTCCTGTTGAATTAGACCTACCTGGTCAATCCCTCCATAGAGGTTATTTTCTACCTTCGAACATATAGATGCCAAGCTCCTTTTTATTCAGATTTTAGGACTCCTAGTTCAAACTTCAAGTGGTTTTTCTATATACAAAGTCTTCTTCATCCCTAACTAGAGCGTTGTTGAGCTAGTTAACAAAGCACATGGGAAAGCAGACACGAGTCCTCTTCCACGGTCGAGGACCGTAAGGTGGATGGGTCGTGAGCAATAGGGTTAGACATTAGGCCTCTCTATCTATGTCATACTTGGGATTCACTCAATTCAAAGTAGATCCTCGCCCACTTATTTCTTTCATATGTTATGATATTAGTGTGCGTTAGCCCCGTGATAAGATTGGAGTTCATGCTTGGAATGCCCGAGACCCCTTTTGCCTTGCTACTACTCCGCTAAGGTTTCCGCTTTTACTTATCTTCCTTAGATTTCATCTCTTTTCTTTCAATCTGGACTTGAATGTCTTCCGCATATGACAGTCCTATTGAACGCTGGTATTCTCTAAACTAAAAGTTGAAAAATGAGGTTCCATTTTGGAAGAGACTTTGAAATCCGATGTTTGTAGCAGTTGGTTCACTTTTGGGCATGAATATGAGATGAGTGCCGTCACTTCCTTTTCTTACTGCGGTGATTCCGAAGATTCGAGAAAAGCCGGTTGACTCTTTTTCTATAATGGATTGAAAAAATCTTTTTCTTTTTTCCCCCCTGAGGGAAGTAGCTAACCTAACTTTATATGGATTAGTAAGGATTAATTAGGAATCAAACTCAACATTGCGAGCTCCAAAAGTGATCCTAGAAGGCCCACAAGTAAGCGAAGATTTGAATTCGAGATTGGCAGAGAAAAGGCCCTTGCGAGCATGAACCAAAGGAAGGTGCCAAGCCAAAGTGGGCAAATATATATATTTGTTAGCAGCCTTGTAGGATTCAAGTCTTTTCTTTCTTTCGAGTGTTGAAGTGGGAAGTCCGGATCAACTGTCAAATAGAAGCCATCTCGCCTAAATGGAAGTAAACCAAGTAGTTTCATAGGAAGAAATGTGAAAGTAGTAGCTGTAACCAATTCATTGAAAATGGAGTTCTTGGCCAAGAAACAAAAAAGAACGGATAGCTTTCTTCGCTAGCTTCCTCGCTTTTGCTAGCTTGATGGCTTGCTTTCTTAAAAAACTATCTAGTGCTAGTTTTCCTTCTCACTGATCAATCGAATTGACTTCCAAGGCGATGCAACAAACGTAGTCCACTGTGAAGCCAATCCGATGAGGGAAAGGAGTGAAAGGACTCAACTGATGAGGAGAGGGCAAGGTAAGAATGAACAGAAGGTGATTAACCAATCTCTTTTTTATAGAAACTATATGCCATGAGATGTTTGATTCATAGAGCGGGGAAGAGGGTCAGATAAGTAATAAGTTCTTCCATTATGGCTATTCTAAAATATTTCACTACCACCTTATCCATTCATTATCGGAGGTGGAAGCTGTTATCCCTAATGCCTTGCCCCTTTGGGAGCTAAACCCTGTGAGTGAGAGAGATTGAATGATCATGTATTAAGAGCTAAATTGGCTAAAGGGATGGGACATAATTATTATGGAGAACCCACATGGCCCAATGATCTTTTCTATATTTTTCCAAAGTAATTGCATGTAGTGCTTCTAGAGACATCAATGATAGGTGAACTGGTGGACTCGTTTGCTTTTCTATCTCATCTGGCATGATAAGAGAAGGGATTTTTTGAACATGTTTTGCCTAGTGAATATATGTTCAACGGTTCAGAACTCCGCCTGGGGTGAAAAAGCCCAAAAAGTCTTGTCCGGTTGTGAAACTCTCTCCAACTAGTTCTTGAAGACAGAGTAATCTTCAATAGATGGCTTTACCACCAGATTATTCATCTGTCTCTCTCGACCTGGAGAATAGCTGTTGCCACATTGTCCCCTGAATGAGTCTTCTTTCTTTCAGTGGATGGAAAGTTGTGCTCGCCACCTCCGATGTCTGGTTTGGGATGTTCACCATCGCTAGGAAAGGGTCTAGGCTTTCTTGGTTGAGGTTTGACCAGCATTGACCGTTTCCTTTGTAAACAAAAAAAATAGGCGGGCTTTTTTCCTTTGTAGACTCAGAAGAGGAAGCTGCACTTCACCCTTTTGGTACCTAGAGCTTTACTGCTTGGATTTTTCTAGATGACCCTCAGATTTTGATAAGTTCGCTTTCAAACTTTTCCACCGTCCAAGAAATGTTGTAAGAATGTTTGAAATGAAAAAAGAATGGTAATTCTATGGTGATCGATGAGGAGATATGTTGAGATGATGGAAATTACATAAAAGAAAGAAGCTTGATGAAGGTTGAAGCGGTATGCCATCCTTTTTTTTTCTTTGTCTTTCTTATGGCTATGCTATGCCAATCCGTTACCATAATAAGAATGAAAAAGAAGATTCTCGTGGTAAGCTATTGTTCAAGTTTCTGAATGGAACTTTGGAGAAACTCATATCGCTCTTTATCTTCCTCCTGATCCATCTCTCAGGCTTATCGCCTCGTTAGTACTATTGACGAGTCTAGACTTGCCCCTCTAGGAGCTAAACCGTGGGAACCAGACCTCATAAGTCCAGGTAGCATTTCCAAGCACACGATCAAGTTTCACATTCATAAGATCAGGTCTTTTGTGTACAAGTTGGAGCTCTTGGGTTCATGACCGGTGCTACTGCTATTGAATCATCTCTTTCCAAACATAAGGTGCTATATCCACTGTGATAGCCTTCCCTTCCAACCATCGGCGTATCCGCTTCCAGAGCTTAGATAATCTCTGAACCATCCCATCAAATAAGTGGAGGATTCATGAAATTGTGAAATGTTACCCTGCCATAATGTGATGTGTTTCCAATGCCAATAAAAAGTAACCCATCCAATGGTATTTAGCATCCATAAAATTGCCAAAGAAAATGAATCCCAAATATGCTCATGCCCACTTTTAATGAATAGGAGGGCAGGGCCTATACTTATGAATCCTGTGAGGACACTGCCAGCACCTTTCAGCTTTCCAGTTTACCCAACATTCCAAACCATAGGACTTAGAATGACTTCCACAGACCTCCATAACGGCACTCTTGTTGAGAAAGCCCTTCCAAGAACTCAAGTTTTGACTAACCCAATGACCTTTTTTGCTATCACATGAGAAGATTTCCTTATCGCCAATGATGATAGGCTGAAGAGAATCAAGCTGCACTGATGCCTCTTGGATTCCTTTGCAGACTTGACGTCATCCCCACCTTCCTCCAATATCTCACCGCAATCCTCGAGTGCGGCGACCTTTTCTTTGTTTCGTAACACGCATTTACCACTCACGTACACCACCGGGTGGCTTGCCTGGCATAGAGCTTTCTTCCTTCAAGTGAGATAAAGATAAGATAGCTTTCCTGAAGATAGAAAATACAAGAGAGTGGACTCAAAACTTAGACAACTGATACCCATCTCTGAAGACAGATCTTCACCTAGTCTAACCACTAAGAAACCTGCTGTGTAAGGAACATGTACATCATTTCGAGAACCGCCTCACACAATGAATGACCGCCTTTGACTTTTTTTTTCGCTTTGAGGCCGTGAGATGCTTTGGATAACTACACTTACAATGTCCGATCATTCTCGCTTTCTCTATCTCTAGGTTCCACCACCACCTTGCTATCGATGCGAGCTGCTAGCAATTTCATCATCTTAGAGACATCGCAGAGCTATGACATCATTCCATGAACCACAGAATCTGAAGCGATCCATCTAAAGAGAGTCATAGCTTATTCAACTTGTACCAATTAGGCTCTATGATCTTTGCTTGTGGCATTTCTAACTATTCTGCGTCTTTCACTTAATGAATCATGTTTTTCAAGCATTACTCTTCCCAGTGTTTGGTTTGTGATTCATGCCATGTCGATGAGCAAGACAAGAAGATGGGGCTCCTTTGACCTATGCCATGATGCTCATGGGTGCTTATCTCTCATTGGATTTCCTTTTCCAACTGGATTTTATTCCAAAGATGTGATCTTAGAGGAAAGTGACTGACCGCTTGAAAGAAAACAAGCTAAATGTACGATTTGGACCTCTGCTTATGAATTTCTTTCCCTTCAAGACTATCTGATGGTACTTGTTGTTCCTTAAAGCATTTCTCATTCTCCCCTTCGCTCAATCAAAAATTAATCTAAGCTTCTCCTACTTTTTCTACTTCTATTTTTGGCTTCACCCGCTTGCCACTTCCTCTATTATGTGTATAGGGAAAGCCATCACTTGTCCTCTTGTTAGCAAAGAAGCATACTGGGAGGGAGGAGAAAGAGCTCAAATCGATAGCGAGCGGTATTCAGATCGAACTTTTCGGTCAAGTGAGTTTACGGATGTGAGAAATCTCCTTGCTCCACACCTCGTTGCCTAAGAGTTCTTGCTTCACATGCTATTTTTCCAACATTAGCTTCTTCTGAGCCCTCAACATGGCATGGAAAATGAAGCTAATTTTTACGACCTCGGCTTGCTTTCAAAACAAAGTTGATCTGATAGCTCAGAGAAATGACCCTAAATCCAATACCGACATAATTATTGATGTGAGAAAAATGAATAGCGTAACGCTACACGCCTTTTCTTTTGACAAAGAAAACTATCGCTTTTTCTTTTTCTGATTTTTCTTTATATGGAGCTCTTTGGCCCTCGGTCCTTCCTTTTGTATTTCTATGAATGAGAATCGAATCGGGTTCCACGGCTTCCATTCCAGAGCTGATCTGTATATTGAAGTTCACTATGTGTCGAATCATTCTTTTCTATCTTCTCTCTGATTGAATCTTATAACTTATTTTTACTTCTTTTTACTTAGACTCTCCCCGACACCGAAAAGAAATAGATTGAAACTTTGAAAGAATTAGTAAAAGAACTAGAATGAGAATGTGGCGGTCAATCATTTCTTCCTCCATTTAGTTCATAGTTAGAAAAAAAGAAAAATGCTAGGGCTTGTTATGCTGAGGAGCAGGACGCGAATGAAGCTTGATACAAACCCAAATACAAAGCCAAAGGCAAAAAGACTAGGCACTAGTATTGGTCTTATGCGATGGTAATCACTTTTTTTCTTACTAAACCAAACCATTTTCTCTTCAGAGCACGTGCCTCAGGATGGACTAGTACTCATGGCATGTTCTATACAGATATCCTCTCATTTATCCAAGAGCTTCTGGACCACACCACGATGTTGTAATGCATTAAACTAGCTTCGTATTCACCGGTGGAAATGACATAAATGACATATCTGGTATTGATCTTTTGATAGACTTGAATACTGCTCTTCCCTTCTTCCGTGCAAGGAAGCAAGGCAAGGTCGCCTGTAAGTCCATCACCACATTGTCCCGAAGTGGGCAAGGAATAAGGGAAGGAGAGAACAGCTACTAAGAGTTAGACTATACCACGAGCCATATCATAGAAAGCTAACAAAAAGGAGCTAGGGTATACTACTTTCTATACGCTAGCACCAAAGCAAGGAAAGAAGGCAAGGTGTGACTATGAAGGAGCAGGTTCTCAGGACCACAGATGGTTAGTTCAGCCACTTCTTCTAGCTAAGGCACTGTTGACTCCTTTTCTTGAGTGGTGCATTCCACTCCACTAAGGAGTCTATTGAGACTTGGGCTTTGCTGGTCTTTGAAAAATCCCCGATCACCCATATCTTCCCATTTCTTTGAAATTGTCCACTCATAGCACGATGGAATTGTCCGATTATAGCCCGATGCGCTGCTTCAATGGCTCGATATGAAAGATGACCAGCTCTACAACTTTTGTGATTCCATATCTTGGGAATCAGAAAAATGATTTCAGTGTAATAACTGCACCAAGTGTTATTTTGACCCAAGGTTTTTCCACATTAGGTCTTTCAACTGAAATGCATACCAATCTAAAAAAAAAGTGATTAGCTTTGATTGAAAAGAAAAAGGAGGCACATCCAATTCCAATTGAAAGAAGGCCAACTTTTGATTGCAGCCAAGACAAGAATGACACGAATTTTGTTTAGCAACCTGGAGACAATGTTTTTGGTTTGACTTTTGAATCATTATTCCAAATACCAATATAGAATATGCTTTGAGTCCATGGAATTTCCATTCTTTGACCTGCTTCCTTTTGAGAGACTCTTTGGAGTTGAGCAAAAAAACACTTTGCTTCAAATTAATCAGGTGAAGACATGCATCTTCTTTAAATACAATTTATGGCTTCTGGGGTCACAAAATTTAATCTATAGCCGGGAATATTTTGCTTCAAAAGAAGGACTTGTAGTCATCTTCCTTTGTAATTAGTAATGGCCTGTATACCCGTATCTTCAACCAAGATTAAAGGCAACCACTTGGTGAAGATAAAATAAACTACCTACAGTCATGATTTGGAAAAGATTTAGTATCCATAGTAAATGGATAGAAAAATGAGTATCCTCTTGGTTAATCCTCGGTAGCTCCCTAGGTTCTCCCACCGGAACTAGTGCAACTTAGACTTCAATTTGAAAGATAGCAGAAAGCAAATTCAAAAAACTAGCTACAAGAGATTCTCTTTTCATAGCATTTCACTTCACTAGTAATCTAACTAGATTAAGCTTTAAGGACATGGTCGGTATTGAATTGCCGCTATGCGTTGAAGGAAGAAGCGATGTTAGTGGTAAGGCCCTTAGTTAGAGATTGGAAGTAGTAAAGTCAGCTCGTGGAGTGATACTTGTCCCATGCTCGATATGGCGAGAATTGTTTAGTTTAGTAAAGGCATGGCTTAAGCCAACCGGACCTGAGGTTTTTTAGACTAGCTCGCTTGACTTTTTTTTTTTTTTTGTAGGTATGATATTCGAGGGATGAAGGAACTCAACCATATTGATCCTAACCCTCGACTACAGAAGAATTGGGATGGAAAGAGACCGATTTCTCATCATATGAGAATCTTTCACTCGCTTACCTTTTGCATACAAAATGAAAAGGAAAAGGAACTGCTTGAAAGTAAAGTATTTCAAGGGGATTGAATGAGTTCAGGATAAGAACTTAGTTTAGTTCATAGGAGCTTAGTCATTTTCTTATTCTTATGAAATGGATAAAAGGAATAAGAACTCAAACTATTGTATAGCTTAGTCTATTGGGGTCGCTTCTCTTTTCTTTACTTAGGGAGATTATCTAAGCCTCTTTAGACTAACTTTATATTACTTCACAGAAAACTCAAACCTCTTACCTAACTCGGCTAGATCGCTATGGATTAGATTAGGAAGACATTACTAATTATGAGGAAAAAGAAGTCTATTCGGAACTAAAGGAACTTAGCCTTAGACTGGGATGGATCAATCTAATTAGGGATGACTTTGACTTACACTTCTACATATACCTATCTATTACAACCGGATGGGCTATAAAAGGTACTGCTACTAGTAGGAAGGATAGAAAGACTTCTAAGGAGGCTATCAACTACTCCTTAAGGATAGAAGGGAATCCCCACAAGAACTTAATGAGTTTACCTGAGTCCTCAAAATCATGGGCTTGGGACTAGAAATGCAGAGAATTAGCTTAGCATGTTAACTCGCTCTCTAGCAGAAGGAATGGATGGAAGAGAACCCGCAATCGCAATGGCTATAACAAAATTCTCGATGAGGAGCTACATACAAAGATAGCTAGTTGGAAGGCCTTAGGATTGAAACCGCCAAAAGGAAACTCTCTTCTACTAGATTGACCTTGCTAGATGGATTGTGTTAGAAACAAACTTGTCCCATAGCGCTTATTAATATGTTGAGTTACGCCGCTTTTGCTTTTTGCTTTTTATGTGTTTCAATGGAAATGAAGAAAAAAGAGGATATTGAGTTGTTTGTTCATTTTATGACCCCACCTAAATATATTCTCACTTCGACCATGGGTCACAGAAAGGATCGGATCGAAGGCAGAACCGCCCATCTTAATTTATCATTGAACCAGCAATTGAAGACAGGCTAGCTTCTACTGCTTCAAGCAAGAATGTAAAGAATATAGAATGTCGGATGGAGTTCTGATACAGGTCTGTGGTGCCTTAACACTTGACATCCTTGAAAAGTTCTCTCTCCAAGTTTTTCATGAATGTTAGGTTCAAGTACTGCCATCCTTTGTTGGTTGAGTTCGCTTTGTCATTTCAATAATGCCTTTCGAACCTGAGCCCCCTGCTGCTTTCCCGAAAGCTATTGTTCTCTTTGATTGAACAAAGCCGGCACTGTACTGGCTTTGTTGTATACCATGGCTGATAGTTTTCCACAGTTGACCTTTCATGATTGATTACCTTGTTGAACTGAGAGGCACTAGCTTAATCCCTTGCCCAAGTCTGGTTTTGATTGACCCCGCCTAACCCGTGAGAACAGAGAGAATATCACCCAGCCAGTGTGGTGGGAATGGGCTTCCCAAAAAGCTAGCGAGAATCTAGAAAGCGAGTAGCTTTTGATGCATTCGGATAAAAGCTGACATATATGTTATGGATCTCATTTTTTTCCAATCAACATAGCCCATTTTTTAGAAACTTCCAATCATTGTATCTTGATTTTGTATCATTTTGTATCTATATTGTGTTGATACAAAATCTAGATTGGATGGTTGTTCAAAGAGTAATCCATCTCTATTGCATGAAGGGATGGGGATTTAGTGAACTAAGTCCGAGTTTCTTCTTACTAGGTGAGACTTCCTTCTTTTACAATCGCAAATCCGCTGTGAAGAACTTTTTCACTTATTCTAGCACCTCGCTCGCTTACTCGTTCGCTCCACTCACGGTCGATATAGCCTGAAATATTCCTCAAGAAAGTAAATCTCCAAGTTACACATTTTAGCTCTAGCCTCATTTCTAGATCCAGGATCAAGGCCTACTTTTGTCCCTACTCAATGGGTGGGTCTTGCAGTCAAGCTCCCTTATGCCCTTGCACTCGAGGGCCAATCTCCGTTCGGCCTGAGGAAACCTTACTACTTCCAGCTACCTTGGAAGGCCCACGCCCCATAGAACCGGCCTACCACTGTGAGACCACCCCTTTTGTCCCAGTAGTTCCTACACAAGAGAGTAACAAAGAAGAAGTAGCTTGACAAAGGGCCATAGAAGTTTGAAAGCGCATGAATAAGGCTGTGAAGGTCACAGGGGCTCTGCATCCAATTCCTATTATGTATTATGCATGTTCATTCTCCTTCCCTATGGACAAGAAGTTGCTTGTCCAATTCTAAAGGAGTCAAGTCAAGGGATGTGGTTTCCTTCAAACCTAAAAATAGTTCTTTCAATGAAGCGGGTAAGGTTTTGACCTCCAACAGCTTTGATTCTCAAGCTTCCCAATTACTATATTGTACTCTATTAGATTCAACCTCCCCGAGCAATTCAGAGAAGATAAGAAAAGGTCAATGACCAATGGAGGCCCCCGGATTCATTTGACACCGACCAATATGCCAAGATGACATCCAGCACGAGAGTAAGAAAAGATGAGAGTTTGATTCGAAGAGAAGGCACAATTAGATAGATGAAATGGAATAAAAAAAGACGGGTTTCATGACACGAAAATCTCACTTGCGGAGATTTCGTCAAACCCTTGATGGGGCACTTTCACGGATGAACAAGAGATGCTTTTGTTGGTTTCTGCAAGAGTGTAACCCCACGCTTGATCTTGATACCTAGGGCATAGCATAAAGAATAGATCTTTCTTGTTGTCTTGCAAGCCAGGCTCAGAAAGACCTACTCCTCTACTAGCGCCTGCCCAAAAAGAAAGTAGATGCACTCACTAGATAGCTAGTTCGAAGCTAGCAAGTCGGTTGTTTAGGGACTTGAAGCATTTTGAAGTAGTGACGCAGTCGGATGGTACTAAGCCTTTCCTTTAGATCCTCATCTCCGAAGCGTAGTCCGAAAGCTTCGTCCAGGTTTGAAGTTTCCATCATCTTTTCGTTTTTCATTTTTAGACCCAGAAAGATGGAAAAGCAGGGTCGAAGGTTCTTTCTTTCCTTCACGCAGGATCCATGGGTTCTCCTAATCGACGGTCCCGACTGCTTATCCTTATATAGAAGGCGCTAGAAGAATTCTGACTATAAGCAATCCCAATGAAGGGAAAGATATCGATCTGGAATAAGACCTGAATCTGCTTATAGAAATAGATCTTTAGAATGAGAAAGGGAATTGAAGTAGCTGGTATAAGTTAGTTATTTCACCAATTCATCTCTAGCATAAAGCAATAGTGCTTTCCATCACCTAAAAAGAATTTGAGATTTCTTTCTTTTCTGAGTTTTCGAAACCGCTTTCTTCAATGGTTGAATAGTTTATAGAGCTAGAGGCTGCTAAAGTTTCACATGGATATTTTCCAAGGAGCACTACACTAGCACTTTGAGGAGTTGTAACTTTCAACCGAAGATTGCCGAAGTCAAACACACTTTGAGATCGAAATCCATTTGGATTGATTTCCTTATCCCTCTCCAAACTAGCACCTCAGCCTCAAAAACTTACTTCAGCATGGATGGATAGATTCCATATGGCCGTTAGCTATTCAGTCTTTCGAGTTAGGGATCTAGAATGACTTCATTGACTGATCACCAAGCAAGAAAGATGCTTTATGCAGGTCAAAAAACTTGATAAGCATGTCATTAAGTTAGGCCAACCTCAACTAGATGTCGTCACATTTTTTATCTAACCCCAAAGTGGATGGCCAGGGATCATCCGGACAGAAAGAAGGAATATTCCTAGGAAAGAATTTTTCTGAAAGCATCCTTTACTTTATTGTTCAAAGAAAAGTAGCAACTTGACAAGTGGGAGAATGAGGACCATCGGATCGAGGGCATGAATGCTATAACATAGTAAGTAAGGACCTCCTCCGCAATAATGAAGAGTGATGGCGCCAATGGGTCTCCCTATTGCAATCCCCATGATGAATTGAAGAAACCATGTACTCCTCCATTTTATAGAACAGAAAACCAGCTAGCTAGTAAACATTGCACGGATGTACTTAATCCAGCTGGAGTGAAACCCAAAATTCCTTAATACTGAAAAGAGGAACGACTGAACACCCACCCAATCTAAATTTTGTATCAACACAATATAGATACAAAATGATACAAAATCTAAATACAATGATTGGAAGTTTCTATAAAATGGGCTATGTTGATTGGAAGTTGAGACAAAATGGGCATACATAACTCACATTTCAATTATTCTCTCCTGAAAAGCTGTGTCAAGTTTGAGAAGTACTTACACCAAGCGGGTACCAGCTTTGCTAGACCATTTCAGTCCATCCTCAGAGCTAGGCTCTATTGGGTGCTGGCTTATCATAAATAAACAATAAACTTGATTAGATTGAATGATTGTTGAATCTAAATTACATAGAGAAAATTGAAAAATTGACAATTTCATTTGTGTGTTCATAACTCAAAATAGGTGGCCTAACGCCCGACAAACATACACGGAATGAAACGCGACCTGAATAAAATTATCGCTTCTTTGGGCCCTAATGGTGGAACTAGCATTTTCAGGGGGATCCCCCTTTTTTTTCTTCAACAACTAGTTCGACTTGCATGTGTCTCTTAACATTCTAGAATTCCTTAACGCTGATCTATTGAAATCGACGAATTACGTTTTGTCAGATAGATTCTTTTAGAAAGACTCTCCGAATAAAATGGAGAATTTGGATATTCCGCATCGTGTGGGAAGGGGCCCCACTACTTCTTCTTCATTCGGACTAGTCTCATGACTTCCCTATAGAGGTGCACCAAACCCACCTACCCACTCATCAATCAAGGTGTTCAGGTGACTTGCAGAAAGACCCATTGTATAGTCATTCTAGCCCCATCTTTTGACTGCTGTCAACTAATCTTTTCAATGTTCGAGCTACTGCCCTATGTTAGAACATTTCTTTGAATGATATTCTGATCTAAGTAGTATTATTCCATGTCCCGTGCTAGGAAGCATCACTCCTCTTTTCATTCCAAATTCAAGAATACGACCGATACGATTGATTGGTCTGTGTGCTTCTCTTATTACTTTTTGTATCCCCCTGTTCCTCGGATACAATTCAATCCTTCTATGGCCAAATCTCAATTTGTGAAAAGCCTTCGATGGCTTCCTTATGAAAACATCCATTTTTCTATGGGTATAGATGATCTTTCATTATTCTTCATAATATTGACCACATTTCTGATCCCTATTTGCATTTCAGTGGGTTGGTCTGGTATGAAAAGTTTTGGGAAAGAGTATATTACAGCATCTCTAATTCATGAATTTCTAATGATCGTCGTGTCACGCATGCTGGATCCTCTACTATTCTATGTTCTTCTCAAAAGCGTGCCAATCCCTATGTTGTGCGGAGCTGAGCATCTTCTATTCACTGGGATCAAGCTTTTCCTCTGCAGGGGCCTTATGCAGTAAACCCCCTATGGGCGATCCTCCGTCGTCGTCAAGTAGTCAAAAGTCAAGTCTTCCCCATGAAACTTTCAGGAAGAGGGATAGTCTTATGCGTCAGCATAGCATTTCTGGTCGAACCACCGAACCAAACATCTTTTTTTGGTGGGAGGGTACTCCGAGTAGTGGGTACCCGTGGGACCTCGACACCTACTGGTCTTGTATGGATATGCAAGAAGGGGTGCTCCTAGGTGTGTCTAGGGGTGTGTTTGTTAGCAGAATGGATTCCTCATCAAGTCGGGGGTGTGGACACTGCAGGAATTGAGTAAAGGCTACAAGGTGCGAGCAAAGAAAAGAAACTATACCCAACCAGGGATGGACGTAAACTTGTGAGCTACGTGGTAGGGATAATCGTGTCTTCCGTGAAAGCCCGACCCCGGGCGGGTTGGTTCCTGTCATCGTTGGGAGCTCTTGGTGAGGAGACCATAGGATAAGTTGCTAAAACGAGAGGATCGACCGTTCGGTAATTTCAAGAAAGACTATTGGAGGTGGATACATTTCTTTGGCCCCCAAAAGAAATGTGGGCGGTCGAGCTCGGAAGGTTCGAAAATAGGGTAGGTCTTGTCCTAAACAAAATATTAAAAAAGGCGGGTACCTTTATGCATGCATCTTACAAGTCTTTGCAAAGTTCCGGCGGAAGATCAAACCAATTGGAACCGCTCACATCACAAGAGTCATTGTTGCGTAAAGGCTATCGGTCGAGACCATAACATAAGGCAATGACTTTCACAGATCTCTATCTATAGATTTTGATAGATTCTGCGTGAGCAACCGTTCACGACATGTGCTCTACAGCACTCCATCTTTCTTCCCGTTCTTGATGTTGAAGAGGTTCAAAAAGGTTTTGATGGTGGTGAGACCCCACTAGCTAGCTAGCTAGTGAATGGTTCTTTCGGGGAAGCGGGCCAAGCCCTAGGCGCATCCCACTACAAGTAACATTGTTACCACCCAGAAGCAAAATTTGAGATGAGAGTCAAGGTGCGAGCAAAGAAAAGATAAGCATAGTGGTCTAATGACAAGGGCCGAGCGACGGGCTTCGGGGCATTATGATCAGAAGTCTCACATCGGTTCCACAGAAGGGAGTGGCTACCTGGAGCTTCAACCAACCGACCGGTCAATTATGCTTTGGGGCCACCCCTGACTCTACCATTATTATAGGGGTATGGGGTTCGAGACAAAGAAAGATCAAGGCAGCATATCAATTTTTCCTATATACTTCACTTGGATCTATTTTTATTCTATTAGCTATTCCGTTGATTCTTCTCCAAATAGGAACCACCGATTCACAAATCTTATTAACCACAGAATTTAGTGAGCGGTGCCAAATATTTCTATGGATTGCTTCCTTTGCCTCTTTCGCCGTCAAAGTGTCTATGGTACCAGTTCATATTTGGTTACCCGAAGCCCATGTAGAGGCACCTCATGGATCCGTCATCTTGGCAGAATTCCTTTAAAATTGGGAACCTACGGGTTTTAAGATTTTCCATACCCATGTTTCCCGCGACACTTCGTTCCACTCCTTTCATTTATACTCCAAGCGATTTCTATAATATATACTCCCTCGACCACTTCAAGATAGATCGATCTTAAGAAGATCATTGTACTCTCTAGTAGTCCATATGAATCGTGACTATTGGTATGTCTAGTCGGGCGTGGCCTTAGGTCACCTATTTTGAGTTATGAACACACAAGCAAGGCCAAAACATGTGTGACGGGCGTGCGACTTATCAACCTACTAGCAATGGGGGAGAAAACTTAGCATGTCGCAAAAAAGAGTTGATTCAAAGCGTCAGCAAAACATTACTATCTGTTCCAAAAAAACTCTTGAGGCGCCCCGGGATGTGAGTGGGGGGACTGCCCCAGAGCGGCAAGCTGACGGCTACGGTCTGAATTGAATCTTTCTGTTTCCCATGAATCAGAATTTTTGGGCGAAGTGAGAGCTTCTAGCTATTTTGCTTGCTTCTAGAGTCTTGTGGCAGCTATTATGGCATGGCAGAAATGAACAAAAGTGAGATGAATGTGATTTGAAAATCGATTTCTAGATGGTCGGCCTTCTATGTTTTGATAAATCGTAAGGGCGTTGAGACCATAGCATGTTACACAAAAGCGCGATTTTCTCTGGAGTGTTGTCACACAGCTGCCCGACTAGAAGAGACACCATTTCATAGACACAACCTACCGATGCGATGCACCAGCACCATAAATTGCAAAGCCTGTAGTAGATCCTGCATTAGCAGCAGCACCAGCGGACTTGGCTTTCTTGCTGGAAGAAACTTCCTAAACCTCTTCCTGCTCATTGAATATTGAAAGAACTTTCAAATGGGGGGCAGGTGATTAGGGAAAACCCTCTATTTGAGAAAAGAAAATGTACCAAATATAGATAAGGAAAGAAGTCGACTCATGCCCAGGCACAGCAGAAGAAAAGGTGCGTAGCAATGGCATTAGTAAGAAAAAAAGTGATTCTACCATCGCATAAGACCAATACTAGCGCCTAGTCTTTTTTTGCTTTTGGCTTTGTATTTGGGTTTGCATCAAGCTTCATTCGCGTCCTGCTCCTCAGCATAGCAAGCCCCTGCATTTTTCTTTTTTTTCTGACTATGAACTGAATGGAAGGAAGAAATGATTGACTACCACTTTCTCATTCTGGTTCTTTTACTAATTCTTTCAAAGTTTTAGTCTATTTGTTTTCAATGTCGGGGAGAGTCTAAGTAAAAAGAAGTCAAAATAGGTCACGAAGATTCAATCAAAGAGAAGATAGAAAAGAATCATTCGGAGCGTAGTGAACTTCAATATCTGATCACTGGAATGGAAAGTGGAACCCCGATTCGATTCTCATTCGCAGAAACACAAAAGGAAGGACCGAAGGCCGAAGAGCTTCATACAAAGAAAAATAGAAAAAAAATGCGATAGTTTTCTTTGTCAAAAGAAATGGCGCGTAGCGTTACACTATTCATTTTTCTCAAGTCGATAATTATGTCAATCTAGTATTGGATTTGCTTTCCGAGTCTTTTCTCTGAGCTAACCGAAAACCGATCAACTTTCTTTTTTAGCCATCCTGAGCTTTCACCTTTCAGAGTCAAGTCAGGCTCCCACCTAACCTCGTAAGTTGAGTGCTACCTCATTTCTTTTTCGCTTCGCGCCTCTAATTGTGTGGTCAAAAGACTATCTAAAAAAAGGAGATGGAAGAGGACACACATCCCATAAAAGGTCTTAAATCTATGATTCACCTGGGTGCTTTTTCCTCTTGGTCGCACTCTACTATAAGAAAAAGGAAAGAATTTGAAGAACCTCGACTAAGAGAGAAAACTTTTTTAGAAGGCTCACAGCATAAGTGAGATCTGGTTGATGGTTGATAAGAATTCATATATAGGCTTGAAAAGAGTAATAGCTTGATAACGTACTACTTAATGGATCTACTTGCCTAAGAGACTAAAGAAATCAAAGGGGATATGTCGTTCACTGCCCCAGCCCCAGATTAGCACAATTGGCCTTGCCTACTTCAAACTTTCCTAGCTATTCTTTGCACCGAGAAAAGATTTAGGTAATCTCATGATCTCCACGGGCCTAGAACCATAATCACACCTTGGGGAACTGGTACAAAATATTGTCTGTAGGTTTCTTCCATCAGCACCCATACTCTAGTCAGGTCAGATTACGCTGCAGATTCCAAAAATGGAACCACCACTAGGGACTGGTACATCATAGTCCGACTTCCTACCGAAAGGATGATGATGACAGCTAGCTTCCCTCCCTTTGAAGTGGATTTCTCAGCTCCATGAGTCACTAGAAAGAAGGTGAAAGGCCCACTACTTCTTCATTCATGGCCTGATCTAGTGCCTTTTCTTTTAGGTTCTTTTCTCCATTAAACTATGTAACATTGGAGTATAAAGCAGTTGATTAAAAAGGAGGTATAGTAAGTAGGAGGATCTATTTGAGATCTAGATTTTGCGTGAAAGCTTTCTCTTTAAAAAGATTCTTCCTTGGATTGAATTGAAGTTCCTTGCTTTTGCTTTTAGGCCAAACAAAAGTGAGGTGCCCGTTTTGCTAATAGCTTTCTTCAGCTAAAGGCTTACAAATTCACTTGCCTTAATAGATTTCCCGAGCCCGAGAAGAGAATCATCTTAACTTGGTAAAGACTTCAACTTGAGAATGGTGTCAAGGGATGGAATGAATTGTATCATAAGAAAGAGGGACAGAGTCACCTTAAAGTAATAATTCATCACCGTGGACTTAACCTAATGATCGTGGCCCTAGAGCCTGAGCCTACTTGAAAACTATCTTGCTTGTAATCTATAACCTGATCTATATGAAACACTATGAATAGAACCCATTCAGAGAACTAATTACCAGATTACATAGAGAACGTATTTGGTATTTGGACATTATCCTTATCAATGATCTGGTGGATCATTCATGATTGTTCATAATACTTTTTCACTTTTATGAAAAAAGATTCATGAATTTGTATTCTGAAATGCTCATATATCATAATATATCATATATATCATCATAGTCGTGGTGAGATTGTCAAAATTCTTGGACTTTCTTCTAAATATGTAATAGATTTTATTTTTTTCTTTTTTATTGATATACACATAGGGAAAGTCGTGTGCAATGACAATTGCAAGCACGATTTTGAGAGGGATCTTTTTCTTATATAGCAACAAGAAAAAATTCTCCACTCCATCTGACTAGTTCCGGGTTCGAGTCTCGAGCAACCCATCAACCCATACCCAAGTAAAAAAAGATGCAAACATGAGTTTTGGGGATTCTCATTAGATGGGACAATTCAAAAGTCACTTTGTGGGCTTACTACGTAAGGACCCAAGTGGATCCCTCCTTCGTCTCAAGATGGACTTAGACCAGGTAGGGTCTGAGTAAGCATTGTTTCACAGAATCTAAAAAGAGAGTGAAGACCCGTCATTTTCCCTTCTTTGGTTATGTGGAAATGTAATATAAACTAGTGTGGAATAGCCCTTTTCCATATTCGCTTCTTGGGATCAAATTACCGGAAGAGCTAATGATCCTAGAACAATGACCAACCAACTCTAATGGTGATGCAAAGTCGTTGATCAGGGAGTTTTAGTTGCATCCTTCCTTTTTGTTCTTTTGGGCACCTGGTGGATTGATCATTTTTCTTTTTCATATGAGATGATAATGTAAGAAGTCAGAAGGTAGCAAGTCCAAATGTCTAGAAATATGACTAAGTTCCAAGTATGGATTGAGAAAAAATGACGTAATTGCTCCCGTATTAGAGTCTTGAGTTCTGCCACAGCTGAACTGTATCATAAAAATGAGGGACAGAGTCACCTTAAAGTAATGGTTTGATCACCAGGGATTGACTTAACCTAATGATATCTAGCCCTGGAGCACGAGCTTGCTTGTAATCTATAACCGATCTATATGAAACGCTATGGATAGAACCCATTCGAGAACTAATTACCTATACCAAATCAAATATCCAACGACATATAAGCACTTAGCATGCACCCCGCTTGAAAGCGCCTACCACATTCCTATATAGACACCTTGATAACATTAGATCACTAGTAAAGCAAGGAATGCTCGAAATTAGAGTCCTTTCTTTAGATAATTTTAAACGCTAATCTTAGGACCCTCAGCTTCATCTTATCCATTCCATGGAGGAACCTCATCAGAGCTTCGTACCCCCTATGTAAGAGCCACCTTAGCACTCAAAATGCATTAGATTAGGACTAATGAACTAAAACCCCTCCAAACTGCACTCTTACTGCAGCTTAAAGAATACACTGCGGCTACAGCAAGATTGAAAAATCTATTCTTTTCACCTGGCATATTTCCAATGAAAAGATAATTCCTATCCGTATCCATCAAGCATGAGATGTTAGAAAAAGTCAAATTATAGCCTCCACTCTAATGGAAAACATGGCAAAAATCCAATCTTTTAGATCACCGCTTATAAGATGCCTAGATTCGCATTTTTTATGAAGCTCCATGCCTTCTCACAATCCTCAGATCTTCGCAGAGGACTTCCAAGTTTCTTGCAATGAAAAGAAAGAAAAGGGATGTTATGTGAGTATGATTATATAACAATAATTTCTTGATTCAAAAGACATTTTGAACGCTGGTCGGAAGATATCCCTTTTGCCTTATCCTAGTGACTTAGACTCTGGGAGGGGGAGACATACATAAAGACTGAAGTAAAGAAAGAAGGTTGCCTGGGGAGATCTTTCTTCTTTACTTGAAAAAAGGTTCTTTCTTCTTTTTTTTTCTATTTTGAAGTTGCGTTATTTTCAAAGGAAGTCTCTTTGTCACACAATACGAAATGATTCTATCCACCTGAACTGGCTTCTCTCTAGGAAGTAAGAGAAACTCCTTGATTTTAGTTCTTATTAGGTTAGACAAGAAGGTGAGAATAGCCTGATCCGATGAAGCTGCATTGAAATGGAATCTGTATATTGACTTTGAGTGTAATAGCTCACTGATCGAGCGCTCTTGCGCCGAAGATGAACGATGAAACTTGGAAAGATGCTCCGAAGAACCTCGATAGTAATTCTATGAACAATCCTTTGTGGGATTGGATTAGTTTTCTCGTGGAAATTCCATAAAGCACGAACCAACATTCATGATCCGAAAACTAAAATAAGAATGAGGAAGAAAAAGATATCGTGATGTAAGTCAATGATTCCTTGCATCATAGGTGTTGCTGCATCTTGAGATCCTAATTGCCATGGTTCTGCTGCATCACAAGGAGTGATTATGAGGAATCTCCATTCTAAGATCTTGAAGAAGTAAAACATCATTTGGATTTCCATTCTATGACTGCTCTACTCCCTAAAAGAGACTAATCATCGCTTTGACGTTGGTTTTTCCAACAAGAGTCTGATGGGAGAATGGCATGAGATAGCTTGAACTCGGTAGACTGAACACCCAATTTGACACAAATGCTTCGTGCCTTTTCAAAGTGGAATGGCTTGAGGGAACCGGATCAAAGACACACCCCTATTCTAACACCTTTCTCCCAACCACAAGGAGAGGTTGGTCTAGTCTTTTCCATGGGATCAAGGTTTTCATGAGCAAGTTGTTGATCTACCGAACTATAAGAATCTATGTGTAAAAGTTCACAATAAGTATGCTCGTGAAGATAAAGGCACATCTTGAGAAAGAAACTAAAAAATGCTCGACTTCATGGTGAGCTTCCCATGTCTTGAATTTCACAAGGTGCGACTGAAAAGAGCAAACTCCATGCAGTCGTGTATCATATCATGGAAAGATGGATGGCCATGGCCCTTTTCTATGTGGCTCCAGCATTTCAACTTCAATGTAGAAAATCTACCTCAAGCTGTGTTGTAAAACTGATGTCTTCCTTGAATAGAAAAGGATGGTCTACTCCTTTATGTTTTCTCATTCAACAAATTGAATCTATCCATTCTTGCCCTTCCGAAAACCAATGGAGGACTTGACTGAGGAGGAGTGCTTTCTATAAAATAAAGTCTTGAGATTTGGAAAAGAAAGACTTCACACATAAAAGAAAAAAGTCTTTCTAGATTCCTTTTCAAGAAGACCTTGATGGTCTAATGTACCGTCCATCGGAATGAAACATCCAAAAAAGGTTGAAGTAGTACTAGTGCTTCACTGCGTTTGGGATCACGAACATCTTAGATTTTCAAGTAAAGTTTCCTCTATCTCGACTTTTTCTCTCATTTCCTCGCAGTCTACCGAGCCCAAAAAAAAGTCTAACTATGCATAAGTGACTCGTGAAGCTCTGGTATAAAGGCTAATGCTGACAGCGACTAATGCCATCCTTGCTTTTCCCAACTAGACTTCATCGTCCTTTTCTAGACTACGATCGATGATGATCTTTTTTTCTTAGAAAGAAGAAAAAGAGCTCTCAGAAGATCTGCTCTATGAGACAGTATCTCATCGATTCCGAAGCAGCCACCGACGTCTTTTTTGCTTCCATTCCATTTAGCTCTAGAGGCATAGACATCACCTGAATCTAATGGTCATAAAATGGCATTCAAAATATGTCTTTTCTCATTCAAATGGGAGTCTTTCCAGGTGTTGTTAGCACTTTTCAACATGAATGAGAGAATCTAAATATTCTTGAATATGAGGATAGATACTCGACTGTTCCGGATAGTCCCTTTACATGTGTTCAGTCTTAACGACTTACTTCACACCAAATTACAACCCTTTTGACAAACCCGAATGGACACTCATTCGTGAGAAATGCTCACCACATCTATTGACCGCTCGCCGTTGACTCCGTTGCTATACAAAATGAAGTAGCAACTAGCATGCTACAACCACTTGGAAAAGGCATCACCCTTCCATCTGTCTGGCACAGAGTCCTCTTCCTCTGGTCGAGTAGACTGTAAGGTGGATGGGTCAGTTCGCTCAGTCAATCCTTCATTGAAGCAACGGCTTACTCTTAAGCACTTCGACCATCAAGACCCGGAGGCATAGACAGTGGTGGCTTATCTAGCAGCTCCACCGGTTACCAACATATGGCAATCTGCTTAGCTTAATGGTTATCCCCTGTCTGACCAACCAGTCAGGATCACTCCTTCGGACAGTGACCTCTTACTCCCAGCCCAATCTATGTTGGTCATAGATGGAGCCCGTAGAAGGTGTAAAAGTAAGTAGATCCCATTGACAGAGAAATGCCTTTTTTTTAGATAACCATAAAAAGGTGGTGCACCTTGAGAGCCCTATATGAGACTTGAAGAAGCGTAGTTGCCAAATAGCAATAATTTCCAACACATGCATCAGCTCTAGAAATTGATTCTAGAACCAATTTTTTTGAAACTCTTACCTTTTCTTTTTCTATCAGAATCAAACTCTTGCCTTGTGTCAGAGTCAGAATCAGAGAAGCATTTTTCCAACTAAAAAGGAGAGAAAGAAGTTAGCTTGGTCTTTTGCTTCTCTATCCAAATTTTCATTCTTTATAAGAAAAGTTCTCCCTCACCAACGAATGATAAGTGCCTAGGTTCAGTATAGTCTAAGATAAGTCAAAAAAGTCTAGACTTCTTGCTGTCCCAACCCAAGTGTCATGCGGTGATGAAACTTCCGATCCGCGTCGGGTGGGATGATGAAAAGAGTGTTCTTCTTTTTGACAAAGGGCTGAGGATGACGCCTCTCACAGGTCTTCTCCCATAAGCGGATTCAATAATCTAGGAAGCCCAAAGAAACTCTTTCTTCTTACGGTGTGGCAGTGCAGGGTAGTTGGTCATGGACTCGTGGTAGGATAGTTTTTTGAGTGGAGAAATTCTCTCTCGTCATTCTAATCCGTGAAAAGAAAAAATAGATCATGACCTAAAGAGCGGGATGAGTGATACATCCGGCGAGCGCCGGTGAAGAACACAAGCAAAGCTAGAGCTTGGGCATTTCACTATTCAATCAGCTCGTCTCGGTCTGGATGTTTTTTGGTGATGGTATCTCATGGATGGTGGTGATTGGATTGATTTCAACCTTTATAGTAGTTTTCTTTTGTGGATCACCCCTAAAAAATAAAACTCTGCCTTACGTAAAGTTGTCAGAGTATGATGAACCTCTGGATTTGAAATCACTGCTTATATACCTGATATTGGCCACATTGGATGAGAGAATGTCAAGAGGCCTTTGAGGACTCCAATAGAGCCATCATGGAGGATCCGGTGCTGGCCTTTCGAATGCCACATGAGTGCCTTCACTAGTCCCTACTGAACTAGCACACCTCGTTCTTATGCTGGAGCCGAGCCGTATAGTTGTTATGGCTTAGCCCTTTTATGGCCGATATTGGTGCACATACTCCCTTTTTTTAGATTTTGAGACTTACTTTACCTTGCTCTGAGCATTCACCCTCTAGCGCCTTGTATCCCTAGCTACCTAGTAAAAAAGCAATTCTAATTCTTCTACCATCACTTCTTTATTGACTGGGGAAGTACTGTCCTATTATCTTCTTTTCTTCTTCATTCGATCATCATTTGACTTATTTACTAGAGTGGATCACTTTTCTTCTTTCTTTCTCAAACTCAAACTCGTTCTTCCTACCTATCTAAATTCAGCTAGGCTCATCCATCAGCATATCCCTTCGAGGCAAAGATGCAGGCACTACTCAAAGATGCAGTATAATTGAATAGCCATCTCCCGCTTCTAGTACGACAAAGAATGCAAGCAAATAGAGTCGTGACTACCTCTTCTAGAAAGATTGAGATGAAATGCTCTAGTTCAACTATGGAAGGAGATTGCTTCTTCTTTCCAGTGGACAGAGAAGTCTTCAAATCCATAAATTCACTATGAGTCGAAACCAATTTGAAACTTTTGAAAACTGAAACTATCAATCATATTCATAAAGCTCAAGTCTCAACAGACTCCTTAGTGGAGTGGAATGCACCACTCAAGAAAAAGAGTCAACAATGCCTCAGCCAGAAGAAGCAGTCGAACCAACCATCTAGACACTCTATGTTGATGGTTTATCTAAAAAAAGTGGCACTTGGCTGGTCAAGCATAAAGAAGGTCAAATTTGATTGTGACTCCCAGCTTGTCATACATCAGGTCCGAAGTTTTTATGAGTATGAGGCTTAAGAAGAAAGTCTCTTGGTATAGTAAATACAATCACATAGAGCTTTTACTCCTTTTAGATTCCATTCCACATATTCCAAGGTCGGAGAATGCCAAGGCCTTTGCTTATTCTTTGCCCTATCAAAGTTGTCCACCTCGGCTTACTCTGCTCTCACCATTGCAGTGCTAGTGGATATCCTTGTGCCAGTGAAGATTATTGTCAATGTCCTCCAAGGTCTGAGGGTGGATTGAATCCAATCCCATCTCCAAATTAAAAAATCTTCCTATTTTGACCTCAAAGTCAAAGATGCCATTTCCCAAGTACTCGGTTGGTAATCGGTTCAGCTTCTAGCCCATGAAGTAGACTTTTTTGCTTTTTCTTCCATTTTCCATTCTTTTCTTTCTAGTTACAGGGAATTGAGAGACAAACCAGGCTACTTTCGATAAAGAATCCACCTTCTTTCCTTAGGACCACAGGTGCTACAAGTAGATCGTTCTACTCTAGCTTCTCCCACATTGAATCTCAAATAAATCTTTGTTAATAGACTGGGCTGGCTTATAATCAATGCTTTGACTGCTAATGTCGATTCCCTGATCGATTTCTATCCTAGCTCTTTCAACATCCGCTCCATCCCCAACTTCCTCAACCCAGCCAGCTTTCCAACCTGAGTTTCGACTTCACTTTCAATAGTCTCGTTATGCAACGAGTGAACATCTTAACGCTTGGCACACTTTACCAATGGAAGCCAGTGCGCTTGACTCACAAGAGGAGCTCATTGATATTGGGTCTGACCCTCCGCTTCACCTTTCCCTTACGTTACACTAGTGGAATCAATTCTGGGAAATCTCGTTTCATAGTGAAGTAGGTCCCTGTTGTCACGGGTGTGGGGCACTTTGGCTATCTTAACCTAACCACCGCAGATTGAACAGTGAAATGCCCAAGCAATAATTTGAAATTCCCAGTCTTGATTGAAAGAGCCTTGAGGTTGGTTTAGTCCATTTAGTTCTCTTGTTGTGCATGTTAGGCGCTAGATGTGTATCGGTATCGGACCCGACCCGAACTTCTCAGTCTACTAAGAGGCGGATTGACTTGCTAGAGTCTTTCCTACTTAACGAATCGAATCCTTGCCCAATGCCTAGAAAGAGGGGATTGATCGTTGCGGATAGATGTAGTTACTACTTCCTACTTCTTAGATGTGGGTGCTCCACACCCATGAACCACCCACTCGACACGAGAATCCATATATATATATATATATATATATATATATATATATATATATATATATATATATATATATATATATATATATATATATATATATATATATATATATATATATATATATGCCCAATGAATAGCATGCATTTCATTTTATTCTAGTCTTCATTGCTTAAAACTCATCGAGAATTTGCAATAACTAAAACCCCTGAGAATTGCATGAAGGAAGATCAATGTCCACTCCAAATCGGATAGTAGCATTATTCACCCAAAACCCAAACTACAACAAAAGATATGAGACTTCCCGTGCGGAGCTGAGCATCTTCTATTCGCTGGGATCAAGCTTTTCCTCTGCAGGGGCCTTGTGCAGTAAACCCTCTACGGGTGGTCCTCCGTCGTCGTCAAGTAGTCAAAAGTCAAGACTTCCCCACGAAGCTCTCGGGAAGAGGGGTAGTCTTTTCACTGGAAGACCTAGAGTAAACTATAGAACTTTGGACTATCTGGACACATCTTTATCAAAGTTCATTCAAGTGTGGTCGCGAGGACTGAAAGTTTCTCCGGTTACCATTCAGGTAGCATGGCATCCTAGTGAAGCATGTAAGAAGATTCAAGTTGAGTTTTTTACTCAAGCTTCTTCCATGTTCAATGTGTATGCACCATCCTACACCAAGATTCCACATTGTTCGAGGAACCCTAGATGTTGTCGGAGTAAAGGATTGCCAACAAGGGCATTCTAGTACATTGTAGATTCTTATCCAAGACTTATATCATTTGATGATGCCGTGTGAATCACTAGAAACATGTGAAGTGTATGGCTAACCCAATAAAGAATATTTCGGAAGTGGACTGGAGCAGGCTACCATGAGACAAAAGATCTTCTTTCTAAAGAGATTCAGTTCGAAACTACTATATGTCCAAGGTCTAATATTGGAAGAATTTCAGAGGTTTTCCCTTCCTTTGTCTGTGTTAACAAACAATTTGAAATACCTTGACTTTTTCAGAACAGTTTTGAGTCCAATAGCAATGATTTGAAGCACTTCTTTTTCCATTACACTATTTTCAAAACCCAAGGACTCGATCGTATGGATATGTAAAATACAGGATTTCCAATCCTAGCGAGAAAAAGTAGAAAATCGAAAGGAAAAGTGATTTACGCTGAGTGTGTGCTCCATTGATGCGTTCTTTGACCTCTTCATTGGCAACCAAAGAATAAGGAAGCTAAAGGGTCTTTCTTTGTTGGGGAGTGACCTTCTCTGAGCTCCACTCTGGTGTGCTCCACAGTGACTTCAAGAGAAAGAAGAGAAATCTCTAAAGCAGCTCAAATCCATTTTGAGGTTCTGCTTGAAAGGAAGCTTTATCCTCAACCGGAACCTTCTCTGGAATAGGCTCTACTGAGGGTTGGTTCTTCCCTATCTTGAGATATAGTCTGTCATCAGGGACCTTGATTGCAACATTGTCTCGAGGGGCTCTCGTGTTCAAATCTACATCCATCCCGGAGGCTTCTGTCGCCAACCATGCATCCTTCTGTAGCATCTCCCACAAACAGCTTGGAGTTGGAACTTTGATTTCTTCAAAGCGGTTAGTTACTTGACCTCCCTAGCGTGGCCTCAAAAAGGGAAACTAGTTAAGAAACACTAGTTTTTGGCAAGGCCATGGGAATCTTTCTTTTTTGTCCTTCAAACCTCTCCTCCACCATTTTTCCATTGCCTCTAACGAAGTGCTTCTTGTTCTTACTATTCAATTTCTTCATATTGGCATCATGCACTTATCTCAGATCAGCCCGTGTACCTAATACGATGAACCCACAAAATGTCGGAGACCACTGCTCTCCATAAGAATGGATAAAGCGAATGAGAGACCGTATGCACCCAGTTCGAACAAGAATGCAGGAAATATAGAGCAAACACTCTTAGACTTTCCTAAACCTTGTTGTGATGCTTATTTAGACAACTCATCATTGCTAAACTGTGTGTTTGGAATAGACTCCCATGTAGGAATGAAACTAATACCTTGTTTCAGGGGAATAGTTCGAATCCAAGGCATATACCGGTTGACAAGATCAGGTAGACGCTGTTTAAAGTGACCAACAAAATCTAATAGATGAGGCATATCTTCAATAAGTGTAATGATAGACTTGAAAGTCTCACGACTCACTCTCTTTGCTACAAATATGACTCGGTATAAAGAGACTAAAGACAAGTAAAACTTCACAAGCGTCGACTCAGGTACCTTTGTCAATCCTAAAATGATGAAATTTTGGGATAATAGGTAGCTGCCGTCAGGACACAGAATAGGAAGAAGTTGAGGCCCCTAATAGCCATCTCCATAAGAGACAATCAAAAAAGATGAACACTACTTAAGGTATAAAACCATAAACAGAGTCCCAGAACTCCTATGTAACCGAAAAATCTCTTTCACAAACAAGTAAGCCATGATGCACCTTTCCTTAGTTAAGACGTAGTTTGAAAAATAGGAAATTGGAATTCTGATTCTCGTTCTTTGGCCATCCAATTCCTAAAATTGAGATTCTGAAGGAAAGAGTAGATGCATTTTTTTGTGATTTCCTGCTTCCAATTTGACCAGGTCCATTGCCCAGGGGCCAGAAATTGCAACATCCTTTCCACTTTAGGATAGGCCTGGGATCTAGATGGGTCTTCGACACCTCCTTGCTACTAGATCATGCGCACATCCTTGACCCTAGTGACCGCAGACTCAATCCCCATTTTCAAACGGCTCGTGGTGTACCTTGGATGACTTTAGTAATGGGGAATGGCAACCATGATTGGGCCCCACGGTGATAGAACCAGTGAACCAAAGGCATTACTTGACTTGCAAAGTGGCTCTTTTCTCTTTTTTCATTCTGAGATCACCTTTCATACCTAAAAGTAGCCTTTCTCTTTCTATACGATAGCACAAATGATAAAGGAGATAATGCGATCCTTCTTCTTCAATTCATCTGCAGAGGGAATTCGATACATCCACCGCCACTTCTTCTTAGACCGTTCATGTCAGCTCTTGGAATCACATCCAACAGTGGTTGAAACAGCTCACAAAATCCAACCACTTGTTCTTGCTTTTACTAGGAACTGCTACTAAATAGCTAAGCTACTATTCTAAGAGGTATCGTTCATGCTCCACGAGATCACTCACTCACTTTTGAAAGACTTTTTCATTCATTGAAGCAAACTTGTAAAGTGATGGACAAGACAGCCATCAAAAAAGTACTTCTACTCTTTTCTTATTTGTACAAATGGTACTTTGAACTTGGAACTAGCATGAAGAAATTCACAAGACTTCTTTCTCTTTTGAGTTGTTCTACCAGATCGATCGCTCAAGATATTAAGTCTCATCCTGGGTAAGAAAGAACTAGGTGTTGATTCCCTAGGCCTGGCTATCTTTCAAGAAATGGTATCCTATTACTAAAAGGCTAGGGTTACTGCCGACTACAACTCTTTTCTTTCCTACTAGCTTTTACCCGGTCAAATGAAAAGTGGCAAAAGGGAAATGGACTTCTCGGATTTTGGGTTTCATCCAAGATGAAAATCCTAGGATTCCTATTCAAGTAAGCATGGACCAATGGGTCAAAAATAGGTTTAAGTCACAAGTGTTGAACGATCTACTCTACACAGATGTGGGCTTACAGGGCTAGGGCTTATAAACCCTTTCATTCATAAACCCTGGTCATTTTCTAGGCCGGGGGGATCGAGAAGTGGAAGTCATAAAAAAGAGATTTCTTATCCGGGTTGGCTCAGATTTGAGTCTTGGAGATGGAAGCAAGATTTTTTTCTTGAAAGATAGGTGGTGTGATGGTGTTAAGCTGGAGGAGATGCTCCCCTTCATTGCCAGGATAGCTTCAGATAGTTGCTGCATGGTTGCAGATGTCTTTCAAGACTCTCCATCAAGGTAGCCGAGAGATTTAGAAGAAGGAGGCAATTTCAAAGTGTTTGTTGGAAAATCACAGGACGGTGGGGTCAACAAGGTTCTCCCTTGTTAGATAGTTTCTTTTTAGAATCAATCTCTATCTCCTGAAAACTCGAAAAGGCACTTTCATTCATGAATCGGGTTTTTGTCTTGAAGTCTGTCCCCTTTCCTTTCAGTGTTGTGAATAGTTCGATTGATGGGCTTGATGAATAAGGCTAGCGCCTTGCTCTTGACTGAAAGCCTTATCTCAATAAGGTTTGAAGCAGTTCTATTATACCACAGTTTACTATACTGGAATGGAAAGAGATAGGTCCTTCATTGGGCACTCTTTTTGGCCAGTCCACTGCTCACTGCTGAAGGAAGAGGTAGCTCCTTACTGGTAGTTGATGAACAAGAAGGAAAAGTCGACTTTCAACATCAGCATCTGTTGCTTGCAAGTCCTGAGTTTAGGAAAGGGCATTTCATTTCCAGATTCAATCTAGCCACAGGTTCCCCTATGGCTACCTTGTTACGACTTCCCCCAGTCAAAGACCACGCCGTGGTATGCACCAATAAGACCACTAAAAGCCTTTGTGGAACTAGTGGTACACAGTAGTCATGGGTGATCATTGGTTCGATGCAAACCCATTTCGGTGTGCGGTGTACATGCGGGTACATATTCATCATGCATGCCGATCCAATCGATCGAACTCTTTCTACTTCAAGAACAAACATAAATGTAAATGGATCATTTTTTCTATTCAATTCGTGAGAAAGAAAGATTGATAATCATTCAAAAAAGGGCCTTTATCCAATTCTTCTTTTTTTTCTTTTCTCTATCTAGAATATATAGATATATAAAGAAATTGCGTCCAATAGGATTTGAACCTATACCAAAAGTTTAGAAGACCTCTGTCCTATCCATTAGACAATGGATGCCCTTCATTCCTATTTTTGCATTTTTTTCATAAAAAGAAAAAAGGATTAGACGGATTCATTTTTCGGTAGTTGTTAGAAATATGCCAAAAGCCTTGGAATGCCACTCGGCTCGAGCAATGAACTGGAATCAGAAAAAATTCATTGCTCAACTCATCATCTTATCTTATTGGGTGTCATAGACCAGGAGATCATCGGTATGAGGCGGTAGCCCTAGTATAGAGTTGCATCACCACATCTCTGATGGGACCAATATATATTCAAACCCCATTTACTTGCAGGAATACATCTTGGATCTGTCAATTATGTTATGGTCGGAGTCCTACTCATGGTGAGCTGGTCGAGTTGGGAGAAGCTGTAGACATTATTGTAGGTCAATCAATTGGGGAATCGGGGACTCAACTAACATTCAAAACTTTTCATATCATGGAGTATTCACAGGTGGTATTGTCGAATATGTACGAGCTCCCTCTAAATCTAATGGAAAAAAGAAAATTTGATGACAAGAGGCCGGTCAAGCAAGTCTATTGCAAGCCTGTAAACTAAGCTAGATGACTACTTTTTTCTTAGCCTATAATGATGCTATCAATCCCTCTTTTTTCGGATATATGTCTGAATAAGCTACTCTTGAATGAAAGGGGAGACCCAGCACTGGTTCCCTCTATTTGCCGGTTCAAAGATTTAGTGAAAGAAAATCATTTCCAATCCTCTGGTAATCCATTGTGATACCCCTATCGATGACCTCTGTGGTGGTTATCCTACCCGCATTATGGCGGTGATCCGGTAATCTCCCATAGTGGAAAGGACCATTTGTCGACACTACGACAAAAAAGGGTATTGCTACTCACCTTTCCTTTCCCTCGGTCCGCCACGATGCCGCCCCATCTTTATGGGATATGAGCATTTTAACGCCCATTCCTTATCTTAGGATAAAGACCGCTTTTGGGGAACAGGAGAAAGTGACCACTTCGCAACCTTCATTCGCTTTGGAGTTCACAAAGACATAGTCGGATGTCGAGGTCTGCACTACCCGCTTAACCCTTCGCTCCAAGGGACCGGACCGTAGAGCGTAAAGCACTTCTAAAAACTTGGTAGAAGGGAAGGGGCCTATGTATTTGCATGACTCACAGATTTGACCACCTACACCCGAGCCAACTAGCGGTCCGCCACCATCTTTAAGAGCGGAGCTTGTGTGGAACCTTTTCTTTCCGGCATCACGGTGTGGAACGTCAAAAATCTGACAGTGTCACATAGGGGCCTACACGTAACTCGACCAAAATATGGACACCAAGGGCCCAAAGATTCTATCCTATCTCGAGCGTCATTGCACTTGGACGCCATCCGTAGCATCATAAGGAGCACCTCCCAAAAGTACGGTCTTTCTCGCGTGGTGTATAGCATGAAAAACTATTCTTGACAAGCCGGGTCGTTCACATGAAAGAAGAGAAGAAAGGTGCTAGTCTCTTCTTTTCATTGGGCTTTCTCAAAATCCTCCATGATCACAAGTGGAATGCTAAGCAAGGGTGGGAGGCTGAGCGGAGCATGAACGAAAAAAAAGCGAGGTCGACTATTATTTACGCTTGCTCTCCAAGTGCTCTGAACCCTAGTTTCAATAAGGCATATATAGTCTAGCTAGCTAGCATTTTTCAACAGTGCATTTTGTAGCAAGCGTAGATAAGAAAAGCAAAATCCGTGGGGAAGTGGGGTGCCTTTTTCGCCTCAACTCCTCTCGAGATTTTAAGCTATCACTCTCTTTTTTTTGGGGAACTTTATGTATGTGAGGGGGGGGGGTGGGGAGGGAAAGCTTGGGCCTACCTATCCGATAGGGACCCCAAAGGGAGAAGTTGAGGTTCCAGCGAAATGAAGGTAGAACTTCACATGCGTGATCATAGTATATCACGTCGTCTCGTCTTTGTAGCATCGAAGAGTACCTATGCACTATGTTACGGTTCACTAATAAGGAAGATCTAGTTGGGGTGGAGGTCTACGATCTGATACTAGAAGACTCTAGTATGACCCAGGGAGAAAGATGCGCAACTCAAAATAGAAGGTGTCCTTGGAAAAGGTACCAAATCAAGATAAAGGTGCGAGAAGTAGGACATGGTACGTTCTCGAGACCGATCGACTCGATTGGATCTCAATGGGAGATAGTGTCTTAAGCACACACTCAAATACAATACAAGATGATGGATTCTCACTTTTGGATAGCTAAGGATAGCGGTAGCAAAGTTGACCGTACTGAAGGAAGAGGAATAGAACTGCCTTCGACCCCCAAACTCTTAGCAGCTCTTTAAAAAAGGGAACCCTTATTCCAATACTGATCATGAAAAATAGATGCACACTACTAGCGCAGCTCATTGTAACATGCTATGGTTCTACCTAAGAACGTAGAAAATCGCCCATTCCTCTTTTTTTTTCTTTATCCACTGAACTCATTCATAGGCCTGTGATATCTCTTTTATTAACTAATCTTCCAATCACCGAAAAGTCGAGAGGTCTTAGGCTACCGTGGACCGGCTCATTCTAGAGTAAAGCACATCCTCTCCCTATCGGATTTCTCTCTTTACCTTACGGAAGTTAGAGTTCCATCAATCCAATGCATGATTTTCGATCCTAGAGCGAAGGGAAAAAAACACGCCTTTTTTTAAACCTCCCTTCACTTGAACCAACGATTTTCTAAATTAGGGTAACCTAAAACTTTCACTAGCCTTTGCTTTGAACAAGTCAATTCTTTCTAGTCTAAATTGAGAAATATGAGTTTTCTCTTATCGGATCTATTTCTTCTTCACTACGTGCCTTCTTATTAAGACTTCAAGTTTTCGGATGAATAGAATCTTGAACTTTCATTAATGAATTTCCAAATTTCATACTTCATAAGAAGAAAAGAAAGATGAAAAAGAGTAGTACTATATTACTATATACTAGAAGACTCTGACTCTAACACTCTGACTAGAAAGACTAAAGATTCTAATTTAGACTCAAAGTGAAACGTTCATGCCTTGAACTTTGTTTTTCTAGAATCTTTCTTTTGTAGGCAAAAATCAGAAAAAAAGGATCTATCTATTTGAAATCTAAAAAATGGAAATAGAAAAAAACTCGAATACTAAACTCATTCTAACAATAATGCCTTGTTCGATCGATTGGTGCCTAGGAGGTACTCCAATTGAAATTGGTCAAGCTTATCTTGAGTTATTAGTTATCTGAGTTCAGACATCCAGGTCGAGTGGTAGTTCCATTCATCTGGTTCCATTGCTTTGCCTGCTATTTATAGGCGTTGGAGGAAGAATAGATAGATCTATAGAATATATGGATATCTTTTCATGAGAGATAGATATTCATGAGAAGGCGCGAAGCAAAAAGCTTCAACTTTTATGAACTATTTATGGAAGTACCATGTAGAGAGAGGCACCTTATCTATGCAATAATAATCACACTCTACAAGACAGATTCGTAAAAGGTAAATCTACGCCATGGAAGTTTCATTACTGAATGACTTTTCTGCTACCAACTCTTTTGGGTAGGGCATCTCTACATGTGAGACCTTTTCTCAAAATTTCTCACATAACATTCCCAGGAAGAAAGAGAGCTTCTCTCCTCCTTGCTTTCATGCATATAAGATTAACAAGCTAAAAGTGATCTCATTGTGCAGATCCCTAAGGCGACATTGAGAGAAGAGTGGAAAGGGACTAGCCTTATGGGGGACTTCCCCAAATACTTCTCAACTCATATCGGAGCAAGGTACTCCTTGTCCTACTTAGACTGAGACCACGTGAAGCAAGACCACATTCTCAAGACTCCGGCAGACACCGATGTAAGGCTTCATTTGTTCCTCTTTCCATATGGAAAGATCGTTTCCCTTCCTCTATCCGGGAAAACTAGCAAATAGCATTTCCCTATAAGTAGCATTCAAAAATGAGGAATTTACTATTTTTTGGGAAATAAAAATGAGTTTCTTGCATTTTTTCGAATTATATCCCTACGAAAAGGATGTTTTAAAGAATGATCAAATCATTCGAATCTTTTTTGCGAAGTCAGCAGAGGGAACTGGAGCAAAGCAAGATGTAGCATACTTATCCATTCCCTCGTGATCGATAGCCGGACCCAGGTCCGAGATCTAGCCCTTCCCGTGGACCCAAAAGCATTAGTACTACCATTTCGCCCATCTTCCCTGAACCCGGTTTCACAAGCAGCATTCCTAAGTGCGTGCCTAGTAGCATAGCCTCTGATCATTCAGGATTCAACTAAGTGGATTTTAGAGTAGTTCTATAACTTCAATTGAAGGGAGATGTGAATTTTTCTGATACCAAGATTCTCTCTTTCAAGCTAACTAAGGAACACAGCCTTACGGTGTAACTTGTGGTATTACAGATAAGGCATCTTTATACGCATTCTAGAGCCCTTTTTGCTGAGCGGTATATCAAACATGTAGTCAGCCTCATGCACACGGGAGGAGTCCACTCCACGAGCTACAAATTATTCAGTGTCGACAGTTATGTGATATCGTATTTCTTCCTTCTTCTTAGAAAAAGTCTTCAAAAAGGTGGAGTAATCCTAGGATTGCTAAGTTGGTATAGACTCTTTGATCTTTCTAAAAGAGAATATGAGTATGGCTGAAGGGACCAAAAGTCTCTCCGAAAACCATACCATACATATACCGGATTACACCCCTAGGGAGCATTGTAAGTGTTCTCATCTCAGTACGCATGGCATGTTCTATACAGATATCCTCCCATTTATCCAAGAGCTTCTGGACCACGCCACGGTGTTGTAATGCTCTAAACCAGCTTCGTATTCACCCGTGACTTATTGAATTACTTAATATTCTTGATTAGATCTTCTCATAGGAATGATTTCTTTCATTTGATTGTTGGATCCAAAAAAAAACAAAATGGTCTTATTCAAAATGCCTCGTTCTTTTTCACCAATTATGTGCTTCAATAGAATTTCCTGGAGTAAGCGCTATAGCATGTTTCCAATACTGCCAGATTGAACCAAGCCTCCAATTTCAATCACCTTGTAGAATGGCCCGCTTCTCCCTGAATAGGTTAGTAAATTCCCTCCCTTAGAAGCATTTGAGAGTTTCCTACCTCATGCCTCAACAATTGATTCTTTTGTGTCCCATATTCTCCAATCTATCCTATGCTAACCAATGAAATTTCTCATCAATCTATTCTATTTTCTCTTAAGTTAACCAGAAGATGTTTATTGCATAAGTTTCCAATTCTAATTTGGATCAATGATGAGTTTTCTCTTTTCTCCCACCTTCAGAAGAATGAAGCATGATATCCCCTGATATCGTGAGAATTTTATGAAAGGTCACTATCTCGATTTCATATTTCATATATGGTATATGATATTTCTATTTATATAGAATCTTTAAAAAACACTTTCCTCCGTTAAGAAAAAAGAACTTACTATCTTTGGGATCTGATGCTACACCACTGCTCAATACTTTAGTAAATCGACACTAATGGGATATTCAGAATAAGCAGCAGCCTCAGATGAGGAGATGGCCAAAGAAAGAGACTCAACCTGGTGATGCCAAAATAAGAACACACGAACACATGACTAAAAGGGAGAAGGGACTTAAACAGAGAAAATATTTTCCTTAAAGCTCTAGGGGGAATTACAAGAATAAGACTTGTTTAGACTTTGGTCATGTTACAAACCCCAGACGACGACGGATATTAAGACAACTGGGATTCAAAGAAGGATTCACAAATTTATGGATGGAATTAGCTCTGCTGGGGCAGGATTGGGCATCTCTACTTCATCCGAGAAAAGCTCAAAGAGAACTTCATCGAGAAAGACTTCTTTTAGAAGTTCTAAGAAATTCAGAGACTAGGTCAAATTTTTTCATACTTTTTTTTTCAAGTCAAAAACTAGGATGATGCACGAAAAATGGTTAGGATAGCTCAGTAGGTAGAGCAGAGGACTAAAAATCCTCGTGTCACCAGTTCAAATCTAGTTCCTAACACATGAAGAATGTATCAGATCCAGTTTAGATGGGGTGGGACACAGGCTGAGGATTAGAGCCACGGCACATTGTGGGTTCAAATCCCTCCTTCCTCGCCCACAATCGGCCCAAAAGGGAAGGGCGGGTAGGAAAATCATGATCGGGATAGTGGCTGCAAAGCTATTGAACTTGGGTATGGTCCTTTGCCAAGCCTTACTTTTTTGATTTCTAAGTCAAGGTCAGATTCTGAAGGCTCACTGGTTGAGTACTTGAATTGGCAATTTTGAGTAGATTTTATATCCATAACTACTGCTGCTTCTGATGCACCAGATTCAGATGTGGATTTGAATGCTCGCATGGCTTCGGATGATCATTTGGATGTTGGACTTTAGGGCCTCGAAGAAGAAGAATCTACCTAAGAGGACTACTGCGGAAGTGGGGTGGAAGGGAATGATGAAATTGCAATGTTCTTCCTAGTCCCTCGATTTTCAATTCTTTGAAGCTTACTGAGACTCCAATTCATATTCATGTGTCCTGGTCGCAAGAGAAGAAAAGTTCTTTTCAGTTTCAGACGGCTCAGACAGAAAAGTTCCAGACAGCATGGTCTCTCTTCCACTCCAAGCCATGCTGCTCCTGACTAGAAACTTTCTCAGGCTGCCTTTGAGGCCTTTGGAGTAATAAGTTCTTCTATTATGGCTATTCTAAAATATTTCACTACCACCTTATCCATTCATTACTGGAGGCAGAAGCTGCTTCAATTCTATTAGGGATGCTAATACTATAGCACACCTGCGATTGAAGCTACGGAGGAAGATTCCTTTTGTGTCTAGTACTAGGGATTCTAATGTACTAGGTAAAATATATAGTGAGAACTATTGGCAGGAAAAAGTCTTATTGGAAGCCTTTAGTATCTCCTATATTAGAATGACCGAAGGTCGATTATGCTTCATAGTAGAGACTTTAAAGGGAAGACTTATGGTTCGATCATCTCCTGAAAATGAAATGGGACTGAGAGGAATAATATAGCCTACTTCAAGGCGTGAAGCATTTCACTTTGGATGAGCAGTTGAATTCTTCTTACATAATAGATAACTGATTTCTCCTTCTTTTATGTTTGTGAATTGGTTTCACTATTTGGTGGGCTTATCTACCGTTTGGTTAACTGCAAAGTCATAATAGAAATCCATGAAATGCAAGCCTTATTCATCCATGAAAAGTTCTTTTTATTGAACAGAATCAAGATATACGGGATTTCTCCATTATTGATGAATTTAGTGTTTGTTAGTCGGTTATTAGAGCATTTTCAATCATTGCGTTCAAAGAACAATTGCAACATCAAATTTTGACCCAACCTATACTTATGATATGATTTGTGAG
Source organism: Cymbidium sinense (assembly GCA_021442155.1). Lineage (NCBI taxonomy): Eukaryota > Viridiplantae > Streptophyta > Magnoliopsida > Asparagales > Orchidaceae > Cymbidium > Cymbidium sinense. The sequence goes on along the minus strand of CM038228.1, from coordinate 92,171,441 downwards.
GAGCAACAACAGGATCATCGATGAGAGTTAAGACACTAATGTAAGAAAGAAAATAAGCATGGTTGTGAAGGGCATGCCCCTCTTTTGAAAGTGCCCTCTATGCGGTAGGTCAAATAAGATTGTTTTGAGTTGGACATGTGGTTGCCACCCGTAGGTGTGTTCATTTTCATACTGCTCTCTAGTGCTAGAAAAAACCATAGTTTCAAGACTAGTACGAGTTCAATATAGTGAAAGTTAGGGTTTTGGAAAGAGCCCGAATGAATGTTTTGTCTGATTCGATAGCAAGTTTTTGAAAGCCTGTATAGGTCTATTTCAGGTGATAGCCCCCCGACTAGTTCCTAAGTTTCAACACCATAAGTCAATAGTTTTCTTATTTCATAAGAAAAGGCAAGAGTTTGATTATGAAATAAGAAAAGGGGATGAAACCAAACCTTCTGGGATTCTTTTGATTAAGCCTCTTCTTAGACCATGTATTCTTCCTCTAATTCTGGGCATGGAGATCCAATTTCTGATTCACTTGTTCTGAGTAATATCTAGAATATCTTAGAGAATTTGCAGATCAGATGTGGCATTAGTTCTAGAAGACTTTATGAAAGGTATGAATGCGAGAAAGTGAACTCCTGGTTCTAATGTGATGAACAATCTTTTGATACTAAGCACTTGACCAGTTGTTGATGCAATTGGCAAGTGAACAAGGAATCTTGGTTGAAGACTCAAACTTGTGGGCTTGGACCAAGTATTACCTCAAGTGCGTGCAATTGTATGGAAAACTCCCTCGAGGTCCAGAGAGATGAAGTTTTCAGTCAACCTCTACCTCTCAGATAGCCTTCTTTTCCAAAACTTCTATGTAGAGATGGATGTAATATGAATATGATTGATAGTTTCAATTTTCAAAAGTTTCAAATTGGTTCTGGCTCGTAGTAAATTTATGGATTTGAAGAAGAAGAGACGTTTCTCGCTCTGCACCGCACTATGCTCCGCTTCCATAAATGAGAGTTTTTGGTGGAACCGGTGAACCACGCGACCTGGTTAGATGCATGGGATAGAAGGCTCATAGCTCAGATCAGAGCAACATTCCATCGGACATTCAAAAGATAGTCTCACGATCGGGCATGAGTATCCAGAAGTTTTCATTGTATACTCCTGCAGGTCGGAAGGCAGCGGGGGAAGGAGGGGGACACTGGGCAAGATCTTTTAGCAGCGAATTCCCCATATAGATAGAGGTGCCTATCAAAAAGATACTCTGAAGGATTCAGGATCGAGGTCTCATTAGCCGAAGTTTGATTGCATCGCGTTCAATTCGAGCTAGGCGATGAAAAGTTTGATCCAACAGGAATCTTTGATTTCTTCAGTGAATGATTCTAACAAAAATGGATTTTGGGGAATTGGAGATAGGAACTTTATTTTGGCTGGGAATGAGAAGTCTTTAGGTTTCTCCCACATCCGCCGCCTGGCCGTAGCTACTCAACTCCAATATGATTACTTGCACCAATACATAATTGGTTGATGCAAGTTCTCTCACAGTTACCTATAGACGGAACATTTCATCAGAGTGCTCCACTTGATAGGCTAAAGGGATCCATGGTCTATCATAGCTTTGATTTCTCTTCAGCGACTAACAGATTTCCCTTATTAGTTATGTTTGAGATCTTTCAATATTTCTTTGGAAGGTCTTATAGCTCAAGTGTAGTAAACTTGACTTTGGCTACTAATCAATTTACTTTATCCTTCTGTAAAAGGAAGCGAAATGGTATTCCGTCTGGTGTGTCATTTTTTGCAAGTCAACCTCTTAGTTCTCTTTATTCTTGGCCTATAATTGCTTTATCTAATTACATGATTGTGTGCGGGATTGGGAGCAAGTTCACCCTGGTTTGCAATTTACAGACTATGCAATACTTGGTGATGACGTCATAATTTGTGATGACGAAGTCGCTAAAGCTTATATGCGAAATCTTGATGACATTCAGGTCAAGATTTCTTTTCATAAATCTCTGATATTGGTGCTGCTAAGCTTGCAAAGAAATTGAGAGTGAGAGGTGTTAGAGTTGATCTTTCACCTGTATCTTTCAATGCTCTCACGAATTCTCATCATCCTTATGGGTGTGTGAGTCTTATGGATGTCTATGAGCTGAAAAGGTTTTCTACCACCATTCTGAAAGCTAATTGCTTGCTAGCTGGGAGCTGTATGAGTGGTAACGTCCATGTACGACTCCGTGAGAAGGTGGACGAAAATGGCCTTGTCATGTATAAAAAAGCATGTGTTTTTTTTAGTTGAGTCTTTGATTAATGATTAGAGATGGTTGAAGTTGTAGAGTCTTCATATTCCGTTCGTGTGGTACCTTTGTCGATGACCTAGATCGCAAGATTTTCCAGCATAACAGATTAGTATAGAGGCAGTATTGCAGACAGAAACACTCACAATGCCCAAACCACCAGACTATTTTGGCCTATAGATATTCTTCGATGAAATGAAAGAAAACACGAATGATCTCAAGCCTGGAAGCGATATCCATGGCTAAAGTTGGTTTGGCCCCGTCTCCTTTTGCCTACTATTTATAGGCATTGGAGGCCCTATACCCAACTGTGTCTTGGTTTGGATCATTTCAAACCCGAACCAATCCACTAGATTGAAGTGCGCTAAAGCCGTGAAGTTCTGAACTAATCATTTGAGTAGTAGATCATAGTGATCCAAGGAATGCATATTTCGAATTAGCTGACCATCCAGCAAATAGAATACTGTACATAACCGACAAAATCGATCAAGAATATCATAATCTGAGAAATCGATCCAGATTGGTTTACTAATAGGATTACCCAATATAGTACAAAATGGAGCTTTCGACAATGATCCAATAAGAGAAATCACTGGGGCTATGGTATCTAATTTCTTAGTTAGAGTATTTCTGAGAAATGAATTCTCTAGCATTTGATTTCTTACTACCAAAGGATTTTTGTAGTACACTTGAAAAAGACCCCAGAAAAGAGAAGGAACAATTGGGTAATTGCTTTCTATGGATCCTATAAAGTTGAAACCAAAAGTGAAAAGATATTTCCAATGGAGTTGCAAATGGATCCGCCAGTTCACCTATCATTGACGGCTCTAGAATTGCTAAACCCACACTACATGCAATAGTTCCTAGGATTACTACTGGAAAAATATAGAAAAGATCATTGGGCCATGCGGGTTCTTCATAATAATTATGTCCCATCCCTTAAGCCAATTTAGCTCTTAATACAGGATCATTCCATACACCGGGGGAAAGGGTGATGATAGCAATCCTCTTTCTTTGCCTCCCTGACCGGAGAGCCTCCAGGACAGGACAAGGGGGGTGGCGGTCAACCATCCACTCTCGATATGCATATTGATCAATCAATCAATCCACTGATTAAGTATACTCACTCTACCAAGTGGCAAGGCTTCCACTATTCCTGCCAAATTTTTATCCTAGAAGTTTGCAAGTATGAGAGAGTCCTCTCTCTGTCTGTCTCTCCGAGTTTCTACTACTAAGACTCAATGAAGTTGCACTTTAAAATGAGAACGAACTAGTTGAAGACGAATTCCTCGAGGTTACAATCCGTTCATAACATGGATTGCCTGTGGGAATAGAAAAGGTGAACCTAGAGATTTCAGAATATACATCTTCGAATTGAAATAATGAAGTGAAGCCTACCCGAGCTGCCTGGGGTAAATGGAATGATGCAGAGCTCAAACTTGACCCTCTTTACACGGAGCAACAGCAGTTCTTCCTCCACTATATGAATGAATGAGAAAAATATGACAACTAAGAGTGGGCCGCCGCCATCTACCGTAAAAAACTAGGAAGGCAAGAGAAAGCAACCCCCTTGACTTAATAAAGACAACCAACCTAATCGAATTGAGATTCAAGCGAAAAAACTAAAGATGCATTTTGGCTAAGGTATGGTTTTGAAGAATCGATAAGACATAGCGTAGTGGACGACCTTCCTCAGTCATTGGCAAAGTACCCTTTCTCCACCTTTTCTCGAACTTATGCCATAGCCCTCGGTGGATTTGAACAACCAAACAAGCCACTTCCCCTTGAATGCTCTGATACTAGAACCAATCTCTCTCTGGATCTGAACCTGGATTATCTGAGCATCGTATATAGAATAGAGTCATAAGCTGGATCTACTATTTTAGCAAAAGATTCAATTGCTCCGGGTCAACTTCTCCCTCTATTGCTACTAGATATCGACCTAAGAGAGACTATTACAGTACAGGAGAGGCTGATACTTGACTAAATAGATACAAAATGAGGGACTCACGATAACATAGAAACTTTGATTCTTTTGGAAGGGAAGTCCAAGTAAACCATTATAAGGAATGTAGTCACTCAACTGACAGAATAGGGTAGAGGAATTGAGTGGAATGGAAATCATATGCTTTGAGGAACAAGAGCACAAAAGAAACCTATGGCGGGGTAGACATGGCAGGTATTTTTCTTATAGGGCAAACTTCACTTAGCTGGGAACTTTTTCAAGAGCCTCATCGACTATCAGCATGACGAGGGGAAAAAGCAATTGATTCTATAGACACATCTTGAGACGATTCCTCCTCATCATAAGACTAAACCATGGAAGGAGAGGCCTCTGAGGATAGTCTCCCTACATGAAGGCTCCTATATAAAAAAAGATATGTGCCTATGATAGAACTAGCTCTACAGCAAGGTCTACTTGAAAAAATGGGGGGATCACTGCCTAAAGGATCCACTTACGTGTTGTGTTTGTTACAAGTCACCGATTTAGAACCATTGATGTAGGGTCACTGGGTCCCAAGCCACTATTCTTGTCATTTTCATTCCCATCCTTTGGCTCAGTAGGAGTAGGAGCACAACTAGTTCCAGCACAAAAAGAAGTTGTTCGACTAATTGTTCTCCCGAAATGCATAAAGTATCTGCTGCTAGCTTTACAGCTACTGTGTCATAGATGACAGTTCAACCGGTGGAGCTACTCAATTCTTTTGGTTCTTGCTCGAGTCAGATGAGAAAAAATTTAGAGGGCCCACTTGGAGACTTGGGATCTCAGCAGAAAATGCGAAGGTTGCTTAAAGCTGGCCGACCGATAGACGAAAGAGAAGAAATAAGTTGAGTTTTGATCTGAGTAGGCTCAGCATAGGGAATACCCTAACCCTGGGAACCGAGGCCTGTCAAAGTCAAAGATGCCATTTCCCAAGTACTCATACAAAACTTCTTTTCCTCTTCTGAGTGAAAATCGGTGACGTAAGAACCTTCTTTCACCTCTTTGAAAGCAAAACCCTCACCTAGGATTTTCCTCAATTGGGAATGGATCCAAGTTCAGAAAGAGTTTTTTGATCAAATCACAAACTACATGAAAGTTTCCCCTTTCTTATGGGGATTTACCCATAAGGGAGATGCACAGAGGTACGAAGCAACGAACTTCATATTTCCCTTTTCTACTCAATCAAGAAATAAGATTAGACGTGATTACGGTTCGTCTACATTTTAGTTACACTCTTCCTCAAGCAAATTTCAGCTTACGCCTTTGGTGGCACATCAAAAAAGTCAACTCTTTTGAAGACACCCACCAGGGCACCTAAGAGGTCTATGCTCACTTACAACACCACTTATTCAAGACTCTATTCTGCTCATGTGCTACTAGATTAGGCAAAAAAGTATACCTGAGATCCGAGACTTTGATTCTTTCATCAACGGTATTGGTCAAAACTTCGAAACTGTCTTCCCAATTTGATCGGTCTCTAAGAACTTGTATGTTCTAGTCTCATAAGAAAGTTAAGTTGCTCGGAGAAGTCGCCTAAACCTTGTGGTGTGCAATATCTTCTATAGTGAGGCGTAAATGCGGTCGTAGTTCATCTTGTATTGGCTTTGGTCGTGCATAGAAGAGAGAATCTGTCACACCCCAGATGACCCCTTATTCTAGGGTCAATCTGAAGTGTAACAGAATAGGATGACTCGATTGGACACAGATTTCACCAACACGTTCCAACCTGTGCTACTGCGGAACGAGCAAGTGAAATGGGTATCTAATCAAATCATCACAAATATTTACAATTCATATACTAATTAATTCATATCACAATTACTGGAAGCATGAAATCTTTAAGTTTGTAAATAAATCTGAAAGCAACTAAAGACATTTAATTTGTAATGCACCCAAAAGCCTTTAATCTTTCCAAACTATACACCAAAACTGCATAATTCAATAAAGTGACTTTTCTACCCATTTCATCTTTTCCGAAATTATCAATGGTAGCATGATAAGCTAAAGCTTTGTGAGACAAGAATGCTAAAGTAAGCTCAGTACAAGACAGTAGGAACCATCGTGCATGTACATGTAAATTTATAAACTGGTAAACTATGCTGCAGTAATGTAACAATGTAACTGAATAATATGTTGTATGTGCTGTAGAAATATAATAATATAACTGAACAATATGCTGTAGGTAATATGTTGTAGGTTCATACTGTATCAATATCAAGAAGCAATAATTTTCATTAAATCATTTCAACAATATGCTGTAGGTAATATGTTGTAGGTTCATACTGTATCAATGTCAAGGAGTAGTAATTTTCATTAAATCATTTCAATTCTCAGTTCTATATCAAATCATTTTCTAGAAATATCATTTATAATTGCATAGGTTTTGACTTCATAACAAAAGGGTCGTCACCCGGCCTATCGGCCTAAAGCTGAAGGTAAGGCAGGGTCGGAACCATACTACTTACCTAACAGCCCCCTGACGCCAATTGGATAGCCTAACGGCTCCAACCTCAAAATGTCAGAGTCGGGAATACTAAGATCCCCTAATCACGGTTCATCTCGTCATAACTTTTGCCTATCTGCGCAGACTCCTGTAACATAGCCTTCCTATCATAATTTTCCTGACATTTCCCTGTTTATGACATTACTGCATTTAACATGTTGTCAAACATTTCTATATGTCCAATGAAATCATATGCTATGAACTATCTATCTTATAATCATTATAAATCAGTAATATATGCAAGGTCAAGTAAAAGCATTTGTATTTGCATTCAATATGACAGAAATATCTATATGTCATTCATATAATTTATACGAAGTGGTTGAAACAGTGGCATACATAGGAATAGAAACTGAATTTAAATTAGCAATTATGTATCACCTCAGTATCTATACTAGTGTCGTGTTGTGCTTCTCGATTCCTCCTCGAGTACACAACCTATAATGAAATAACTCTTCTAAATACTTCTAATACATGAAACTCATAATTAACTTAACCTACAATCTTACAATCTTACCTGAAATTGATATCTCCTCATAAGCTTACTAGAGTATGACTCCAAAGTAATCTACTAACGTCAATATTACCTGATTAAATTAACAAACTAAAATTATCAAACAATGTCAATCCTAAATCCCCATTCAATAATTCTGCAACTCACCTAGCAGCCAAAACAGTTCAGAACTCCCCAATCACACATTTCAACACCAAGGAAGGCTGCCGGCTGAAAGAAAAAGAGATAGGAAAAGAAATTAGCAAGTCACAGAACTTCCTGACTTCCTCTTATCTGGGACCGAATTCCAATCCCGACCGATTCACGAACTCCCTAGACATCTTACCTCACTGATGGTTTCCTCGCCGAAGCCGACAGACCTCACGGATGGTCGGTTCCCCGGTCGATACAGGACCTCACGGACGCGAAGGAAGGCTAAGCCGGAATCCTCTGCACGCGACGCTGATCGCGGAGAGTGGCGCTTCTGTCGAAGCTAACGCCGACGCCGAGGGAAGGAAGCGGTTCTCGTGATTCGTGGTCACGGAACGTCGGCGCCAAGTCGAGGAACAGAGCAAAATCCATCGATGCCAAGGGAAGGGAAAGGAGGAGATGAACTCGACGCGAAAATGAACCGGCGCGTTATGGAAGGAACGGTGAATGTCGATCCCACCATACGCGCCGAGGGATTTAATCCGATTGCTTAGCACCTACGCTTCTAATGCTACAAGAATTGTGGATATCGATTACAGAATCGACGAGCTTCCTTGCTCTATCTCTATCGAACAATAAGGGACCAATGATTCTCGAGTCAGACACAAGCGATTTTGAACATCACTTAGAAGATTTCAGGAAGTCCTAAACCCCTTATCAAAGAGAAAGAAGTTTCATATCAAGAAATTCCTCCCATCTCTTTCGCGACGTAACCCATCGTCTCAAGTCCTAGGACTGGATCACTGAAGGAGGTTACCCACACCGTCTTCTCAGGGAACCATATCTTGGCGATCGGGACAATAGGTACAAGTTCTTAACAGCTAGCACATCCACTGGAAAGACATTCAAGCAGTTAAGCGCTTGTCTCTCTTCGTGATTTCCACCTATATCAATAGGCAATACAAAGAACACCTCCACTAGACTAGTGATGGAGGGGATTCGCGCAGGATGGAGCAAGGCGCTTTGAACCATATACTACTTTTGTTGGAATGAAATGCGACGTAAGTGATAGGATAGTCAAAGATGAAAGAAATCCAGAGATTTTTTGTTAGCCTAGAAAAAGAGATTGGGGCAACCGACAATGAAACTTGAACTACTCACTAACATAAAAGCTGGGTATGAGATTTGTCTGAATCGCTTGCTAACAAAAGTCATTTGAACCCCCAAAAAACTGCTAGGCTTGCAACAAAAAGCTTGACTTCAAGTAGTACTTCCCGGAACATGAAAAGAAGCTTTTTTCGAGTGCCGAAACTGTATGCATCTCAAGCCAGACCGAACACCCGAAAAGAAGTTCTTTACCATACTCTAGTCTACTTTATTATAAGATACCGGATGAAAAATCTTTCTTCTGAAAGAAAGTCGGCGCACTGAACGAAGAGCTCCCCTTCTAAATATAGGCCTACCATTATCACCTTGCCTCACGATTTCCATGTTGAAGTCCTCGCACCGGGATTAGGTAGCGCTGGTAGATGTGGGTGGGAAAGGTATCGGTAGAGAAACTTGACTGAATGTGACGTTAGTTTTGATTCGATCTACTATCATTTTGTAAGCGGAAAGTTTACAGTGCTCATTCTCAAAAAAATCAGAAAAGCCAACTCATCATGATGTTTCCACTCCATTTTCATTATGAAGATGTATCATGTCAAGATCCATTGCTCAAACTATCACACCAATGTTATGGAAGTTCCTGGATTGTGTGAAATCAACGCCTTTGGAACAAAATTATGCTGCTTGCTAGGCCCTGATGGTGGAACTGACATTTTGGGGGGAGCCCCCTTTTGCAGCAGAGTGAGCAACATCACTTTCCCTCGTGTAGCTACGATGCCATTAAGAAAAGAAGAAGAAAAGTGCTAGCCTGATCATTTTGAGGACTTTTTTCCTTTTAACAAGAAGGTTCTATGGCTAGCCAGCATCCTCACTTTTTTTTCTTATAGGTCTAGGGCCCTTCACTTTAGAGAAAGAAAAGGTTTCTACAATGGCCGCAGGCACATAGCCTGCTACAGCTACAAAGGTGGGAAACTGAAACTCCAATGGCTTTAGTAGGGAAGCAGGATAGAAAGAAAACCTTGCTTGAATGTTCTGCTTCGGATAGGATTCTTGTGCCCGATCAATCAATGATGAGAAGGGACCCCAAAAAAGTTGATGACACAATAGATCTTTTAGTACAAGATTGCTCGCTTCATCCCCGAGCTATTGAGTTATGTGATCAAACCATAAAGAAATGAGTATGAAGATCTAGGCAATGACATCATAAATGCACTAAATGTATAATGTCTGGGCAATTTGCTTTCATGTATAGATCCCTAATTAATCCATGTTTCTTTTGGTTGAACATCCTTGTTCCTAATCTGCCTTCACCTAATGGCTGAGCCTCTACCTCTCAAAAGAAAGAAGGAGCTGACTAAAACAGCGATTGTAGTTCACTGCTAAGCTGGAGTTTGGAAGTCCAAACTACCAAACAAAGTGAATGTTGACGAAAGAAAAGAAAGACTCTGATTTTATTTATCTTGATAGTTATGCTCGACCTCCGTTATCTACACTATTGTACATTAGGTGCTTCTCTCTTGGATAATAGGTATCATTGGCAACCTTTGCTTTACTGAAAGCCATGCAGCTTCAGAGTGAAATCTTCTACTGGACTTTTTCTTATCTAGCTTATGATAAAGATAATCCTTTTTCTTGTAAGATTCTAAAAAAAGAATATTATAGGAATTCTTGGAATTCTCATCTTGCATGAAGCAATGAGCACTTGATCTTACTTAGATGAGAAAAGAAAGGGTTCGATACAGACCGGTCAAGAGGCATCACTCCCTCCCCTCAATTTCTTGATCTGAGTCGTGCTATATGGAGTGAATCAACCACCCTTGCTTATGGTCGAGTCTGGTGATAGAGTCATGCCTGGCACTTGCATAAGTACTCTATTGGAGAAAAGGAAAATCCGTCCCCCCTTCATTCTCCTATCGTGCAGCAACCATTTCAGCAGACATGCATATTTTTTGATGTATTTACATGGTTTCATTAGTAGAAATTGTTTGATGTAGTGAGTACTAGCTTTAGCTTTCCATTCTGTTGATAATGGTATAGCCCAGGAAAAGTAACGAACTTCACATTCACTTTTAGCCTCGCCAAGTTACCTTTCCTCTCTCTAACTAACATCGAGTGACTAGAAAAGAAAAAAAGTAGAAGAGATAGGGCTGCTACCATTGTGGCAAGATTGGCACTTAGAAAGGACTATAAAGCCAAGTTGGCATATAGTAACGCCGCAACGACGACCTTGCAGGGAGAAGTGCACCATGTATTTGAGATAGGGGCCTCTTAACTCAAGGAAGGATTTATGTTTCACTGAAGCTAGTCAAAGGTACTTTTTCATTCTCTATTGAAGGAGGGTTTTTCTTTTCAAAAGTTCTTGATTTAGAACTTGAGAAGGATTACCCCTGTCTCTATTTATGTCTCAGATTGGAACAAATGACTATAATTGCCTTTGCTTAGTTGATCCGCCACGGAAGTCAATGATGAGCTGAGATCGGGTTCTCAATCCCAGTCCAAGTGGGAATTCTTTTCAAAAAGCCCCTTCTCATTTTTTTTGTCTTGCTCCCCTAATGAGATGCTTGTTCCTTTTCTAATCTCTTTCCCATTGCTTCCCTCCAGAACTTTGATAGGCGAGAGGTGTAAGCACCGCGAGTTGTGAAGCGATCTCGTACTAAATGAATGGAACTTTCCAACAAAAAAAGGAAAGATAGTAAAACCATAATTGCGGTCAGTCTCGCTACCTTTGAAGTTGCCGCACCTGTTCTTCCTGTGCTCATTTCGAATTTCTTTGTATCGCCTAGCAAGGCACTATAAAAAAAATGGATCCAATACCAAGACACTAGAAAGAAAATGCTAGCCTTCCTTATCTTAGATACACTCTTTCTCTCAAAGCGAAGTGCCCAAAGCTAGAAGCAAGAGAGAGAGGCTGGACGGTGATGCAAATAAAGAGAGAAAAGCAGCATAAGCTCCATTACCTTTTCGCAATATTCAGCTTGCCTTTATGGTTTGTTTGAAGCAAGAAACATTTTTGAATGAAGAGTTTCAGTCTTTTCTCTAACGTCTGGTCATCGTTAGCCTGTTTCTCCCTCATGCTCTATTCCTTAGCCTAAGCTTCAGAGGCGGGAAGAAGGAAGCAAGAGAAAGGCACGACTTCATGGAGCGTTAACGGAATCAGAGCTCGGGGAGGAACCGCTTTCCTTCTTGTTGATACTTACCAAGCAAAAGGCATAGAGGCGCTGTTCACACGTCTTGGTGAAGAAGGTGTGATTGGTGCAGTTTTTACTTCTTTCCATTCTTTCTTATCCCCCAAGAGGGTCGCTGACCGAGATTCTGTTGAAGAAATAACCAATGCTATTTCTGCTCTTGGGGGAATCACTACAGTTGGTGCTTGAGTAGGGGCATTTGATTTTGGTTCAACTCTGAGTGAAATGCTTCGCGCCTTTCTTTGGAGGGGAGTCCTGAACTATGACTTTCTTTCCCTTGTCAGCAATAGAGAAAGTTACCTGGACTTCTGGCTTCTTATAAGAAGCTCCGTTCATAGGCTTGACCTTGTAGAGAACATTCATCACCCAGAAAGGCCTTAAGAGCGCCTTCCAAAGAAATTTGGGTTGCCTATGTCAAACATGTGGACTTTTCCGCTACCCTCTAGCTTGACACCGAATCTTCCAGCCTTCAGCCATCGTATCCCACAGACTTGCCGAGTGACGAATCAAACCATTAATCAACCAGCCCAAGGCCCTTGACCCGGGGGTTCTTTCGACGCCTTTCGATCAAGCTCCTAGTTGCCCGGATCGAAAGCCGCCTATTTGAGGTTGGTGTTCACCACCGCTCGACAGAGAATGGACTGTCATCTCTATCAAGATGATTCTACCTCGATATATTTATTCTAGTCTCTGGAGCACAGACTATATAGAATAGATTAAGAAAAGAAATATTTGAACTATGATTCATACCTATTATTTAGACCTCGCAATTGGATGAAAAAAAAATGGAAATAGGTCTTTTCTAAATCAAACCATTTTTTCCTTCATACTTTCGAAAGAAACCTCTTTCTCTAGATTTTCTTGAGTTATAGGTCACATTTCCATCTAAAACTTTTCATCCACCCATGGTCAAAAGTAAGAGTAAAACTTCACAAGCTGATCAGACTCTGAAGTACCTTTGTCAATCCTAAAATGATGAAATTTTGGGATAATACGAGGGTAGCCCAGCCTGGTCATGGACACAAGAACATGAAAAATGTCTATAGTACCATTATATACATGATTGTTCACTTGATCTGGCATGATGAGAATCGACTCGAAGATCAAAGACTTCACCATCTCGGTTGCTAAAAGCGAATGAAAAATAGTTGACTGGGAGCTAGGGAAACGGTTGGCAACCTCTATTTTTCCTACAGATAGTCCTTTTTTTGAATTCACTGCTTCGGATGTAGATATGTCTGTCTCTTTTGATTCGAAAATATACATTGGATATAAGCCTCTTTCTATTACGCAAAAAGAGTTGTGTCCCGTTATAGTATAGTCAAAAAAGACCTTCAGTTTTCAATTTCAACACACGCTAGAAGCTCCTCTAATGACCTAAGATGACATATTCCATCTTCACGCTTTCTACTTTCTAAACTAAAATCCACCTAACCCTAGATAGCTTTCTCTTATTCCCCTCCTTCCACGCTAGCTGTAGTGGACTACCCCCCTTGAATCTTTTCCTACCTGAGTCAGGGCTACTCTTCTTTGTTTTCAAAGCTTTCATCTCTTCTCTCTCTCAAAAGAAAGAAGAGTTTTCTATTTCATAGAGTCATTTTTATTTGATATTTTCTATAGTATATAATAGATTACCATAGAAAAGGAAGTGATAGGATGGGGAACGAGTGGAGTTATGTTATCTATTTCCCGAGGTCAATCACTCATCGAAAATGAAAACCATCATTTTTTAACCATGGGCTCAAATTGGAGAACTGAAGGTGCTAGATCGCTCTCCCACTGCATTTGATCATATAGAAGAAAAAAGATGAACCAAGTTAGAAAGGGATATGTGACATACTAGAAAGAATGATGCAGTTCTCCTATCCAAATGGAATTGTAATGGATGGGTTGGCATAACGCTTCGGCCGTGCATACTCATTCGTTCGCATAGGCAAACTATCCAAACATTCATCTAGCACCTCTTCTATTTCTTTTCCCGATGGTCCGCTAGCTGTGAGGCTGCTTAAGTATCCGGAACTAGATCAATCTCACTCTATCGTTTTCCATAGAGGTCCACCAAAAGAAAGACAATGAATTCAATGTTTTTTTGAACATATAGAAAAAGATAGAGTAATCAAGCTACTGGAAGCAAAGCTTCTTTTGGCTCCCCATTTTTCATTTCTAATTCCTCCTTTTCGTTCTACGTAGGTGAAGCAATCCGAACTCTCGACAGAATAGAAAATAGGGCCGCAGGCATGTAAACACCTCAACGAACTCATGTTGACACTCCTCAGCCCAAGGACAATCTCTAAAATACATATGAATGAAGACCAGTTTTTCTTTTCTTTGTTGATTCCTCTTAATGAAATTTGCCATGTTGCACTAAGTTACGGATGTATGCACCGAACACTTTGGGGTGAACACCCATCTGAACAAGTAGGGTCAATAGTTTAGCATTTAGGCGGTAACATTAAGCAAAAAAAAATCTTTCACCCAATAAGTGCTCTCTGAACCAAGCTAGATAGTCTCCTATCACTAGGCTCACCAACCAACCTAGACTTTGATTCTTCTTCTTCTTACCGGATATCAAAATCACAAGGATTATTTCCAGCCATGAGTTCCCATATGACATAAGCGCTCTTGGGTGGAGTGGGCCATCATTCGCCAGGTCTTTGAGTGCCTGTTGTACCATGTGGTTGGTGCACTAGGATGATCGACTCGACTTTGAGGATCTGGCACCTGCGTCCGGCCCAGTCTGCTAGTGAATTTTGGCTCTACGTCCGGTCTTGCGTGGGAGCAGCTGAAACAAAGAAGAGTCTGGTCCGCTCTGAATTCAAGCCTGCCCGTCTGCTGCTAGGTCTGGGAAGGGCACTAGGTGAGGTGCAGAGCAAAGAAATGCCCCGCAGCTCTGCTATGGCCGGACTTCGGACTATGCAAAAGAATCAAGGCCGGGGTGTGTCATCCATTGTGGCCCCCTTTTTGGTGATTGACCGAACAAATAGGCTAGTCTGTCCCCCTTAATAAATCGAATGGTCCTTCGACCTTCATTTGATTCTGCCAGCCGGCATAGATTCTATCTCATGAGACCACCCACTATTAATACGAAAAAAATCCCTGCTTCACTAGACAGAGAGTAAGCTACTTCTATTAGCGCCGGACCGTCGAATTGGTCATGTCATATGCAACGTCCAACTAGAGAACCAACTAGTGTCAAAGTTTGGTAAAAAAGATGGACATATGCGTATCCATATCAATATGAAGAGAATCGTTCTTGCGTTACCCCATTCATTTTTGAATGAATTTCCCTTCCCTCTCTGAGACTTATCGTCGAATGGCTTAAATTCAGGTTTGGGACTCGTTCTATGACCGTACTTCCTGAGGAGAGTAGAGTGTAGACTCTTCCCAAGTGGAATCCACTTCTCTTTTACTCAGCTGAGCTACGTCCTATTCCATCTGACTTCTGGATCTACTGCGGGAATGAGTTGGAAGATCCCAAACTAAAAATAGTGGTATTTGCTAGCAATAACATAATAAAGGCAATAGAGCTCTCTTCAACCTGCTCATGGCTAGATCGATCAATTTTGGGTCAAATAGGAAAAACTATCATCTTCCACCTCTTCCAAGTGCCTACACCTAATGGCTTAAGCCACTGTTCCCATTTCCTCGCTGACCCATCATACGAAAGGTACGCCATTAGAGTGAGTGCTAAGCACTCCACTACTTTGATTGATTGTTCACATCAGATCTCAGGTTCTCTATTGCACTCCCACGAGATGATGGATTCTCACTTCTGGATAGCTAAGGCTAGCGGTAGCAAAGTTGACCGTACTGAAGGAAGACGAATAGAACTGCCTTCGGTCCCACAAACTCTTAGCAGCTCTTTAGAAAAGGGAACCCCTATTCCAATACTGATCGTGAAAAACATATGCGCGCTACTAGCGTGGCTCATTGTAACCTGCTATGGTTCTACCTAAGAACGTAGAAAATATCCCATTAATCCTATTGTTCCAACATCAATATAGAATATGCTTTGTTCACCTTAGGCTATCTAGCGCCGATATCTTTTTCTTTCTTCTTGAGCTGTCTCAGGTCTTGCTTCACTGATTCAATCTTTCTGGCTCGGAAGGAGGATAATTTGCTTATGTCCATGGGAGGCCAAAAAAAGGGGAATGAATCGGGTCACCAATGGACTCGTGACATCCATGCACTGAGTCGTCAAATGACGCACCCCAATTATATGCATCGGCCCACAGGTGCCCAAGGCCCGAATGAAAGACCCAAGCCTACATGCACGGGCCGGCCCATCCCAAAAAGTTCTCAAAATGATCAGGATAGCGCTTTTCTTCTTCTTTTCTTAATAGCATCATAGCTACAAGAGGGAAAGCGATGCTGCCCACTCTACCGCAAAAGGGGGCTCCCCCCAAAAATGTTTGTTCCACCATCAGGGCCCAGCAAGCAACATAATTTTGCTCCGAGGCTGCGTTTCATTCTAGCAAAAGTAGTATATGGTTCAAAGCGCCTTGTTCCATCCGGCGTGAATCCCCTCCATCACTAGTCTAGTGGAGGTGTTCTTTGTATTGCAAGAATGAAGAAATGTACGATCACAAAGAATGAGCATACCAGACCACTTTTCTATGTGGGCTCATTTCAGAATGTCTTTTTTCAAAGAAGCGTGCTCCTAGTTAGTGAATCAAAAATGAGAAAATCTTCATAATGAATATATTCATACATAATTATGACATAAGAATATATTATCTATTTTTCTTATGAATATTCTCTGATTATTTCATTATTTCAGATTCTCAGATTATTCTATAATGGAATATTTCAATGAAAGATTGAGTTTAATATATTCTTTAGTGAAAGTGGCTAAAAACTTTGAGCCATTCATGGAGATTTCTTTTTCATTTGAATGAAAGTAAAGT
Organism: Cymbidium sinense; assembly: GCA_021442155.1. NCBI lineage: Eukaryota > Viridiplantae > Streptophyta > Magnoliopsida > Asparagales > Orchidaceae > Cymbidium > Cymbidium sinense. The sequence continues at coordinate 92,154,839 of CM038228.1, read as the reverse complement.
CAAAGGCTGTTTTTTAGGTTTCTCATTTCTTCTTTTTTTTCATGTGATATTATTCATATGAGAAAATATGGGGTAATTTGAAGTGAAATATTTTCCGAAGAAACACTGATATATAAGTGTTTCATATTATGTATCGGTCCAGTATAATGACTCTTCATGATTCCATATTGAATCAATTGCATATGGTTCAAAATTCAAATGAGAGGATAGCAGACCTGATTCCAGTATTGAATAGATCGAAGATAAGAATCTTTGTTCATCTGTAATATAAATTACATTAGTAGGAATATAAGCCAAAATGTCTCCAGATTTAGTTTGGTAAAGCAGTCATACTTCCTTCACCTAAACGAGAACTTGATTTAGAGGCTCTTTCCAAAAGTCATGAATGCAAATAAAAAACATCTCCTGGATAAGCTTCACAACCACGGGGTCTTCTTAATAGAATAGACAATTTACGATAAGCTTGTGTCTGTTTGGAGAGATCATCATAAATTCGTGAAGTATTTCCTTCACGGTACATAAAAGATTCAGCCATAGCCACTCCCTTCTAAGGAGCGAGATATTATAATGTAGCAGGCGAATCTACTATTTCGGCTACCACAATAGTGTATTCCACTACCCCTCCTTCCTGAAAAGTAGTCACTACCTGAGCACAGAAGATGCTTTTTGACCAATAGCTACATAAACACATATTACATTTTGTCCTTTTTGATTGAGAATCGTATCTGTGGCTACTGCTATTTTACCAGTCTGTTTGTCTTCAAGAATTTATTCTCATTGCCCGCCTCCTATAGGGATCATTGAATCAATAGCAAGAAGTCCTATTTGAAGGAGCTCATATACAGAACATCTCGAAAGAGGCAGTAGATTCAATGAACCGAGATTCAAAAGATGAAATTTCACCTCTCCCATCAACCAGAGCATTTAGAACATGACCCAAAAAGCCTCGCTCACAGGGATCTGAGCGATTCTTCCTATTATTTTTACGGAACTTCCCTCTTTTATCATCAAACCATCACCCATTAATATAACGCCAACATTCTTTGATTCCAAATTTAGAGCAATACTAGCTAGATTCCCAATTTGGTGTGAAAAGCATAGGTCCAGCTTGTTTTAGCCAGGATTCTTTTGTAAACCATTCCCGTATTCCACTAGAAGGGATATGTGTTATAGTGGGATGTAGCCTAGCCTGTACGTGCACCTTTGGATGCATACGGTTTGAAAGAATTGTGAAAAAAAAATCAATGTGTCGATCCCAATCCTATTGATTTTTTTTGTTGAATCTTATTTGAAAGAATAGGCTACGTCGATTCCTATTATGTATTATGCCTATTCGTTCTCTTTCCCTATGGACAAGAAGTTGCTTGTCCTATTCTAAAGGAGTCAAGTCAAGGGATGCAGATTCCTTCAAACCTAAAAATAGTTCTTTCAAAGAAGCGGGTAAGGTTTTGACCTCCAACAGCTTTGATTCTCAAGCTTCCCAATTACTATATTGTACTCTATTGGATTCAACCTCCCTGAGGCCCTAGAAAAGGTCTTTTGAAGTAGACACTACGCCCCTGGGATAACTTGAATTCTCTATCTCTAGACTGAGGATTAGAAACTAAACAAATGCCATCTCTTCCTTTTTGCCTAGGTAAATCAGCAAAATCCCTCAAAAGCCCCATTCTAAAGAAGTCGGCACACCTTCCTTCCATAATTCTCTCAAAAAAGAAGGGACAAAGCATTTTAGCATAGCTTCTAGGAAAGACCAAGCTTAGGTGGGTGTGGACTGGGAAAAAGTAGCAGCTAAAGGAAAGCTAAAAGGTATTGGCGAAGAAGTCGTGGAGGATCTGATATAGATGAAAAAGAGGGAAAGCAAGACGATCGACCGAAAACTGAAAAGTTTCTTTCATCAAATTCACCCCTCCCATGCCCAATCTTGACATTAGTGGACGGACACCGCCCAATCCTAGAACAGGAATGAATCTTTCAATTGCAGTCGAACGGCACTCTTGCCGAGAAAGCCCTTCCAGGAACTCAAGTTTTGTACTTCCACTGTAGCAATGCTTTGAGCCTTTCTCACAAAAAGCGGTTCATGGATCGAAGAATTTCCATTCCATTCTCTGGTCTATTCACATAATGCTTGGTGATCAAACTGGACGGATGAACCGATGCCTAACAACTGGGCCTTATGTTGAACCGTAGATGCTTGGTGATCCGAAAGGGTTCTCGAGAAATTCCTTGATTCTGCCTTCTGAAATGTGCTCCTTCCAATGAGACAATTATGATCATTCAAGTCAAAGAAGATGAAAGAAAGTGTAAGATTACTCTAAGTCATGACCGGGATATCTGTGGAAAGGAGTAGAAAAATCCTGGATGGATCAGAAGTCATAGCCAAACCCTATGAATCTCCTCAAGAATCAAACTGGCAAAGATGACTCCCCCCATTTAGAGTCAGTGGTAGGCAGGCCTGGCTCCCTCTACCATTAAAATGCTAGTCCCTCTTTCGATGATGGTTGACCCACGCTTCTTGCTCCCATCTATCCTTTGATTATGAATGAAAGATAGAAGAATCTCAAAAGTCCTACCACTTTGTCTGAATCATATTCTCTAATTGGAAATCATTGATTCGGTCGGGCATTTTTCCCTTTGCGTCTCATTATCCCCATCCATTCCTCAAACAATTGCACGTGTCAGATATCAAAAACCAAGAAAGAAGTCTTTGAAACCATTGCATTACTTCACAGCCCGTAGTAAGCTTCCAACTTTGTCATTATGAGGCGTCAAGCCCCAAATTTTTCGGTCTGCGTCTGTGAGAGGTCAATGTTGTACTAGGACTCATAAAACCCCCTTTCTCTCGTAAGCTGAAAGCTAGCAAAGACCCCTCCCATTCTCTTCTTGGTGGGAGTTCACGGCTGAAAAAGAGAGGTGATAGCTCGACTAAAAGCTTGAGAGGAGTTGAGGCCGTAAAAAGGCACCGGCCCCCACTTCCCCCCACTTGGATTTTGCTTTCCTTATCTACGTGTGCGATAAAATACAGCAAGCTAAAAATGCTAGCTAGCTACTAGACTATATGCCTTATTGAAACTAGGGTTACCGTAGGCCGGAGAACAAGCATAGGCAATAGAATAGTCGACCGCTTTTTTCTGACGCTCACATGATCAAAGGTTCGGCCAATACCGATTATGAAGATATTTTCTTTCATCTTGTATAGGGGCTTTTTTTTTTATATGAGAGTGCTTAGTGGAACTCGTTTGGTGAGGCATGGCTATGGTGGTCTAAAGGAAGGGGCGAAGCGATTAGTGGAATAGTGCTGACTTTTCGATTAGTCAGGATAGATGTGAATGAATCAGCTTAGTTGAATTACCTTTGTAGACAGAATGAGAGACCATCTTCAGGGCTGGAAAAGCCAGACTCTGACTTTCGTTGGAAGACTGACATTTATCAAATCAGTGACTACGGCTATATCTAATCATGTTTGTAGCTGTTTCAAGAATTCTGTGAAGTTCAATGTTTTGTTTCTAATAAACGAAGATAATTTGTGTTTGTATTCTCGGTCAAAATATGGGCACTCTATTCCATTTCATTTCTCATGAAAAGAACAATCGAAAATAAAAGAAAGAAAGATTTCCCCCAGAGATTAGATTTTGTTCCCCATCTTCCCTTTCACGAAAAAGGGAGAGATGAATCAAGACCGCCGGAACCAATTCACCGAGGCCGCATCCCTAAGGATACCAGGTTCTTTTTAGCGACTCAGTCTTAATCTACTTCAATCAAATCTTTTATAAAGATCAATCCGCACCTCTCACTTTACTCGAGCTAAAGACAAGCTTCCCTCTTGCTTTGCTTGAGCTAACTCTGGCTGCATTGGAAACGAAAAAGGCTAAACGGAGACGCTCATGAGCAAAATGTTTTTCTGAATGGAACACTACGTGCCTCTCTTTTTTTTAGGTGAATTGCATGCTATGTTTCATACAAACAACACACAAATGATGATTTGGTCTACTTTGAGACACATTTCTGATTTTTTTCTTACTCCCCTCGAAAAAAGATGCTTCCTTGGCCGTGTGGAACATGGATGAGCATTATTTCATTCCTGAAAATGATCCGACTGGAAGAAGTGTTATATGAGGACTTCGAGATCAAATATAGAATGTTCCTTTCAATTCCTCATGAGCCACTTATTTCTCTGAAATAAGAGATCAAAGTGATTCATTTCCTTTTTCCCAATAAGTCAATGACCTGACACCATTAGGATACTTCGAAGAAACTAGAGTACATATAGGAGACACCGGTGCTAAAACCTTTTCTTGAGATATCTTTCAAACTGTTAGGGTCATTGCTACGGATCTTGTTCCCCAGTGCAAAGCGCTTGGTTCCATAGTTTGAGAATTCTCGATCCCAAGTATTCCATCTCCATCATTGCATATCAAAATAGAAAAAGTAAAAAAGAGAAGGCATAGCCAGAAGAATTGTGTCAAATAAGTCAATTTATCTAGTTGAGGCATTCTATTTTGAACAAATCAACCTCCAAACAGAAAAAGACACCTTCCTGTATGAGTAGTCTATGAATAACTATCTAATTTTTGAGTTCTTTACCAGAAGGTTGCATAGCAAAGAAAGATGCAAAAAGATTCCCTTTCTTCAATCTAGGATCCACTAGAATCTTAGGCGAGAAAGAGAGCTTTGATCGTGCACTGATACTAATGCCTCGACCCAAGTCACTGTAGGAGACTCCGGAGAGACTCTTCAATACAATATTCCCGTTATGAACGGTACATTTCAACCAAATCAACTAGAAGCCCCAATTATTTACTTGACTTTCTCTACATGCAATTCTTTCAGAAGAGCGGACAGAAAGAGGATAGCTTTGCTATATGACTAGCCCTTCCCCTTCGTATGCAAGCCCTACTCAAGAAGCTAAGTGACTTTCACCTGCACCTGAGGCACCACTTGTACTTCTAGAGTTGGAGGCCTATAGTCTTTTACACAACACTTTCAATATTTCTATAAAAAAGCCTACTAATAGCTTAGATAGTGGCTTGGTATAGTTGACCCTACCTATTGACTCAAGGTTCATAGGAACAGGGAACCTTAACATAGTAGGATGTAGGCTTTAGTTGTTTTTTTTTTCAAAACTTCTTCTTCTTTCTTTAGTAGCGATTTTTCACTTCGCTCTCATTCTCGACTTCCCAGTGATGACCAAGAATTTATGGAGGAAATCATGTTTGAAGAATAGTTGTCCCCATGAGAGAAAGCTTTCAAGGTCTCATAGCTTCAGTGAATCACTTGAGCCCTGAGACATTTTCGGTGCCATGGAGCTAGACCAGTGAGCTATTATGCTTTCTTCAAAGGATTGCACTTCACAAGCTGATCAGACTCTAAAGTACCTTTGTCAATCCTAAAATGATGAAATTTTGGGATAATACGAGGGTAGCCCAGCCTAGTCAGGGACATAGGAACAGGAAGAAGTTGAGGCCCCTGATAACCGCCTCCACAGAATAAGGAAGCTAAAGGGTCTTTCTTTGTTGGGAAGTGACCTTCTCTGAGCTCCGCTCTGGAGCGTTCTGCCTTAGAGGGAAGCACCCGCGCAAGCAGGTGTGGACAAAGTGGAAGCCAGAATGTCAGCTTGAGTAACGTAAACATTGGTGAGAATCCAATGCCCCCGAAAACCTAAGGGTTCCTCCGCAAGGTTCATCCATGGAGGGTGAGTCAGGGACTAAGATCAGGCTCAAAGGACTGAACGATTGTTAGATATGAAATTGCGTAGAAAAAAATTGAAAACTGAAAGGCAGCAATTTCGTATAAAATAGAAAGAGTCCCTCTCCAACCTAGCTCAAACTAAAAGAAGAAAGCATCAATCCCCCGTGGAAGATCCATAGCGAGAGATACCTTCCTTACTGCTGCTAGCCAGCAGAATCTTTTTTTTCCATGTAATTGTCGCTATCCGATCCAAGCGAAGTGTCAATTCTATCATAGAGTACTCCACCACAAAGTTTTTCCTCAGCTAATCGTCACTCGACAGCTCCGTCCTAGCTAACCAGTGATCAAAAAGTAGAAAAAGTCTTTGACACATTTATCCTCAGAAAAGGAGAAAGAATTGGCTGAGTTGTCTCGGATGAGCATACTTCGAATAGCTCGTATGAAGGGTAAAGCATCTTTTCTTACTACCTCTTGGAAGGCTTAGATGGTTCTGATTACTTAGTCTGGTCTCATGGATTTTGTCAGCCATGAGTTGAGGGTGGCATAGTTGTCTTCTATTATGATAGATATTTTGCTGAAAGAAGTTTCGCTTCTTTCATAGGGTTGAGCCATTTTTTCCCCTGGTTACTAGTGCCTCGGTGCTTTACTTCACCAAGAAAGGGCAGCCTCTTTGTGGTACTTTATGGCAGTCTCCACCTCTAACACTAGCGCTGTCTACTCAGGTTGTTGTGACCAACCCCGGTATCCTTTCGAAGGATCACTTCAAAAGGCTAGACGATGGGTTTTCCTATCTAACAAGCCAAGCCGAAACTAGCGATTCCATCCAAAATCCAATGAAAGGCTATAGGGCTGTTAAGGAGTCCTTGGAGAAAAGGTCAGAATCATCAGCATGTATCTCACCGGGGATGCCAACAAACTCTGGTGGAGAAGACGGATGGAGGATGATGCTTATGTTGGCCATCCTACGATTGAAAGATGGGAAGAAAGAATGGAATTGAAGGATCGTTCCTTCCTTGCACAAAGATGGGTTGCAAGAGACTCACTAAAGAAATTGAAGCATACTGGCACGGTGAGGGAATATGTGAAATAATTCAGTTCCTTGATGCTTGAGAGTTGTGTCACTAACAAATCTTTGTCTAGGAAAGCAAAGTGAGTTGCATCTATGCGGACCGCAGATCGGGCTATGGCAGCAAGGTCATCGGCAATGAGTTCACCCATCATTCATTAGGGGGATGGAGTGGAGTCACAGCGGTTCCTCCTCCTCAAGTCACTAGCACTGCTTATTCCAGCAGCAGCTCTGACTATCACAGAACTAGAACCGTCAACTCCAACTGTAGCAATGGGAATGCCTTCATCACCTGATCTTTCTCTTTCATCAAGAGCAAACCAAATACGATGAGTAGTGGGATCCTGATGCTGCTACTCTTGTGTATGCCCTAAGGGGATGTAGTGACATTGATGAGACGTAATGAAGTCTTCTGTACCCAACATGCTTGCTCAACGATCATCATTTGAACATAAGACTTCATTACTCGCTTAGGAAAGTCAGAAGGAAAGGCATAAAGCAAGTACTGTGAACCCGGTCAAACTCCTAAATCAGTGAATGTGAAAGTTCCGTCGCTACTTTTCTACGCAACCTTGGTCCCAAGCTTCCATTAGGATCACTTTCATCCAACTTTCCTTCGCCGTCTGCCAACCCTAGCAGGAGGGAGGCCTTGCCATTCGTTCTCTTTTATTACGAGTCCTCCTCTTCAAAATGGAATTGCTTTCTAATCTTTCTAAAGCAGAAGCACTGGAATGGGATGCCTTACCCCTACAAAAAAATTGTCACTGGATAAAAAGGCTTAGAAAAGAATAGAAAACAAAAACACTAGCTGGAATATCACTGCATTTCTATTTCATAAGAAAATAATTCAGGGAGGAAAGTCAATGTGTAGCTGGCCTGGAGGAAAGATTGAATGGAAAAGAATGTCGACTTCTTGGAATGCTATTTGCCCCACTAGGCAGGAGAGAAAGAAGGAGAGAGAACGGAAGGCTATGGGCGAGAAAGGCGCTAGCTAATATGGACTCGTTCGACGTTCGATAAACAAGATCAAACGATCTTCATTCAGCACGCGTCCAGTCCAAACACAGTCTTGCTCCTATAGCATACTTTACCTTCTACATTTTGGATTGGCTTGTCGAATCTCCACCACTTGTCTGGCTCTCAAAGAGTTGAGTGGGCACTGGCCAGCAACTTTCGTGCTTGAGAATGGAAGAGGGATGTAGGCATTCACTCTTCATACCTGGTCTAGCCTCACAACCGGTTGGTCAGACGGAATTGGTCAAAGAAAAGAGAGTGCTCGACCAGAACAATGTCAAACCATATAACTCACATTGAAGTCTCACGCCCAAATCCTGAAAGAATTGAGTGCCTATGGAATTTACAATTAATCAAATTACCTTTAGTGAGAGAGGTGCGTGAGTTCCCTGGTGCCTGACGGTCTCACGCTTATAGCTTAGGAGGAAGAACTACCTACTGAGGGCTTTCACAAGGCGCTAGATGAGTAGTTTTTATTTTCCTCCTCTGACTCATTACTTTATCTGGCTGGAATGGCGGGAGACGATAGGGGATGTCGTTTGATCATTCGTTGAAACATAAGAGATGACTTTTTCTGGGGACAAACGGGCTTTACATAGTTCACTTCCGGGATGACCTATGTTATTTTGGAAGCAAAAGTCTATCTTCTTAGACCAAAATTCTCGTTTCTCAGCGTACAAAGAACTGAGAGCACATGGCACATTCTCACAGATTGGACAAGCGATATATTGTATGAAATCGCATTGATCATGCGACTACCTAAAAGGTAGGAATGGCATCGCATCGGTGTTTCTAAAAAAATGGTACACAAGTGAGTTCAATTCTCGTTCTACCTATTGTGCTGAAACTTTTTTCATCCATACGGTACGCTCCTCCATATCGTCACTTGGTTTGAGCGGCCAACAGAAAAGAAGGCTTTTTGAAAAACATTCAACCAATTTGAACACGCCGCGCTTGATTGGGAAGGATCGAACCATGGGAGTCCTTGCTGAACGTAGTTTGAAATTCTCCATTGTCCAAAATTGTACATCAGACCAATTTATGGTGGTAATCTAGTTATGCACTTAAGTTTTTCAATCCCCATGAGAGAAAGGTTTTGTGAAATTGTCGATCCAGAATTATGAGTTGTAGGGAGGGACTTATGTCCCCACAAACAGAAACTAAAGCAAGCGTTGGATTGAAAGCTGGTGTGAAAGATGATAAATTGACTTAGGGTACAAAGTAGTGAGCTGATAAGAGAATGGGGAATGGTCAATGATCAGCGGTAGCTTAAGCTTTTTTGGGATGGAAGAATTCCAGGTGAGTTGAAGAACTATGGTCAAGGAAATGAAATCCTGAAGCAATCACGTCGATGTAAAGATGGAATGAATGAGCCTTGCCATGGACCAACTCTTTAAGAAGCCACGCCTTGCCCAGCCCAAATACAGATCATAGGAGTCTAAAAGAATCATGTCAATGAAAGGGGGTCTGTCCGGCAGTCCACATGTCGATTGCAGAGCAAACATTTCCATTTCACTATCCGCTCATTCCTGCGAGAAGCGATTACCACCCCCGGGGCCCCTGTCACCGGATTTATCTCACCGGTTGGGCCGGGTCAATTCATTATCCCAAGCGAGAGAGAGCGATCTACTTTGTACCTAAGTAGATCTAACATGAGAGAGTCAGTTGAGGGGCATTCATTAGCGGAGGTAAACTAGAAGAGTTTTCCTGTACTTGAGGAACTGGCTTGGCTTGAGTACTGGAGGAATTGAAAAACCTTGTCTCTTTCTCTTGAACCATGGGTCGTTTCATACCTGGCAAGGGCAGACCCGAAAAGGGGATTCTTGCAACTAGCTCGTCGGCTATCCTCCATCAGGCGCTAGCTCAAGTTCTTGTTTTTGGTGGAACCATAGTAAGAAGCCTATAGGGATGCCCTGGATCTAGCGGGGATAGGTCCCAGCCACTTGAGCAATTTTTCATTCTCCCGTTGATTCCTATTTAGATAGGGGACTAACAATTCTCGATTCTGAATAGGATCTGATCATGAACTCCAGAATCAGTCTGTCAGGCTCTTTAGAATGCGTCTTTTAGAGACAGCAGGGATGAATACAGGTACTCACTTACTTGATTGGCTCAAAATTGAGAATTCAACCAAGCAGGGCAAGTCAGTTGGCTCCATTCCAGATGACTTTTCACACCGAATTGGGAATCTAGCTTTCGGGACTGGCTTGACTTTCTCACCTTAAAGCGGGGACTCACTACTCGCATCTAGCCATCTCCTTGGTTACTGGATCGGGCGGGAGATATGGGATTCGTATATGAAAGACCAATTATGCATTCAGTACCATCGATTATTCCAGCACTAAGACATCCGAACAAAAATGGAGATTTTTCATCCAAGAAAAGAATAGAATCCAGTTGGGTGGAATTAGCCAAAATAGGAGAATTCCAAGCCATTTTCATCTCACTATTCCTGAAGATCAGGCTATGCAAGCTAACTAATCACGCAATCCAGCTTAGAAGCAAACAATAGTTGCTCTGGGATCTGAGTAGCCAGAAAAAATTCTTAGTCGGTTTAGATTAAGACAGCCATGATTCAATCCCATTACACGTATCTACACGGAAGACTTCATTTCCGCACTATTGCCTCATAAGCATGCAGCCTCTTCTGACTACGTTTGTCCCCATTGATCCCATTTCAGATATGGATAGACAGACATTCCATTGAGAATACTTGTTGGGAGCACTTGAGTTTCATCTTTTGCTAGCATGATAGCAAGCACAAATTGGCATCAAGGAGAGGAGTCAACTGAATTACCAAAGCATCGATTGCTTCCACCATGTAGTGCCTTCTTCTACTGACAGTCATTCCACCATAGCTATAATATAGTACTAATGAAGAGAATCACACCATTGAGACATGCAACTCAGTTGAATATTCAAAAAACTGCCAAGTGAAGCATGCAAAAAGAGTCAGATGCTTATTCTATTCTTTTCCCGGCGCAGCTGGGCCATCCTGGACTTGAACCAGAGACCTCTTAGTGAAGTAAATCATCACACCCGACTAAAAGGTTAGCTTGCTATACGTGACTGAAAGGAGATAGGCTCGAGCAAAGCAAGAGGGAAGCTTGCTATGAGGCTTTAAGCTGCCCAAGCTCTATTGCTCGTGGAAAGTCTTGAACTCCTTTCGTCAGTAGCTACTTGGAAGCCCATTTGTTCTTGTAGTAACAAGTGAAAGTTTTGACTTTCATAGTGAACATGACTCTCTCTATTGGCGGTCTTGGATGAGAAGCTTGACCTTTCTATTTTTAGCCTTTTTTCTAGTGCAAAGCAATTGGGTTGGTCAGATATGATAGGTCGGTCTCGTGATCCCAGTCCACTAGGGAAAGGGTTTCCAAGCAAGTTAGTCACTAGAGGTAGGGAATTTGGGAGGAGATTGAGTCTTGCCATTAGCTTTCAAGTTTCGCTCTCTCTCTATGCCCGAGCGAGTTTGAGAAAGTAGTTTCCAATTAGGAAGCATGGGAAATCACAAGGGTGCAAGTCGGCCCAAAAGCAAGCTCACCTCTCTTGTTCGGTCTTCAGATATAAGAAAGAGACTTTCTATCCCCGCCGCCTAGCGATTCTAACCTAGATCCTTATCCTTGAAGTTGCTCCCTCCTCGTCACGTATTCATCAATGACTTGTCTCCCAAATCAATCCATTTCTTATGTTTATTATCACGATGTCTTGGTTCTTTCACGACTCAATCATCTCGCTTTGCTCGAGCTATCACCTCTCCTTCAAACAGTAGTCGAGCTACTTCATGACACTCTTTCTAATCTCTGGTATAGCATAGCTACTACATCTTTCTAGACTATCTATCCAGTCCAGTGATATCTATCTTTAGATACAAGATCTTCAGACATAAAGAAAGAACATCATATTCGGATTCAAGACAAACATCAAGACATAACATCCTTGGTCAATTCTAAACTACTGTAATTGAAGTAGCGAAATGCTTTTTCAACAAGTTTTCCATTGACAATTCTATCACTTCTTCGTGTTCTCTACTCTGACTACTATTTCCTTTGTTCATTAGATCAATAGAAATTTCTTTTCATGGAGGAGTCAGAGATTTGGATCTCTTTGGTTCACTCCATTGACATCATCAGAAATGGAATTCTTGGTATGGATTTTTGTCAAATGCTTTTTCTCGATAGCTCTTTTGGACTATTGATAGCATCTTTTTTATGGATCTATTTCTTTTTCCAAATTTAATGAATGAATTTCTTTTTCAAAAGAGGTCCTAAAAGGATACAAAAGAAAAGGTGCACCCTACTGCTAGGAGATGCCAACCAAAAGGTCACTTTCCTCACTGATCGATCTCTCTTCAAGAAGGCCATCAAAGGATACCTCATAGTGAAGTCGCCTTATCGAAAGATACCTTTGAAAAACTAGTCTTTCGATAGAACCCGCTAAGAGAAAGAAAGGTTCAGGATAGCGACAAGGGGTGTTTCTGCTTTGACTCCAAATTCCCAATATCTTTCTTTTCTTGAAACCTGCTTTCCAAGCGCACTCTTAACTATCCTTTGAAATGCTCTTCTTCTTCTCGCTACCTAGTTGAAGAAATAGAAAGTCACTCTCTTGCATTTTTATATGAACAATAGCAACAAGAAGTGAAGGTGTGAAGCAAAAGAACCATCTAAATAAAAGTATAGAAATCCACCAAAAGACATAACTCAAGTCAAGAGTCATGTAATCGACAGCTATAGTAGGCTTTCGGTTCGGGTAGCATTTCTTCTCCAGGCCATAGATAGCCGCAGTGATAGCTACGTCCATTTCCAAAATAGGAAAAAAAATTGAAAGTCTTGAACAACACACATACATAGAGTTGTCGGGAACCTCTATCATTCATAGACTTTTGACGTTTGAGCTGTTCTCACATTCACCATTCACCTAGTGCCTTGGCTGGGAACCATCCCTTTTCTTCTTTCATAATCAAACTCTTGCCTTTTCTTCTTGAAAAATCAAACTAGCGCTTTCATCATGTGGGAATTAGAATTCATTCCTATTTACTTACTTTTATCTAGGAAAGCCTATACTCGGGTACAAAGTTTCTTTTGTGCACTGTCGGAGGTTACCCGACTGTGACTTTGAAATCCTTAGATTTCGATTTGAGATTCTTGAACTAACGATGAACAAAAATGGAAGACGAATGATGGGTTTTCCTGATGTGAACTGCGAGAATCTTCTTTCCATTAATATACCACAAAAGTGGTTTTTGGATATTTCCCAACAAGACTGCTCCACAGACAAAGGAAGGGGTAGATCTTTGTTCTCATATTTTTTTCAAAACTTTCTTTTTTTCTCTTTCAAAAGAAAAGAAAATTCTCACCTTGAACTTGTCTAAGTGAAACTCTCATCTTTTTTTGGTGGCAGCTAGTTCAATGGTTGCTAAGCGGTATTCTCTCCTAACCTGGCGCTTTTGCTACTCCCTTTCGCTACCAGTATTTCTTTGTTCTAGATAACATAAACATACGCAAAAAAACTAGAGTCTGGGCTCCACTCACTAGAAAGATAGAAAAAAAAGGAGTAGTAGTGCTAGCGGCGCAGATGGAGCTTGACACCACATCTTTCAAAAGTTCCCTTGACTTTCAGGCGCTAGAGGAAGCCATCGACTTTGGCTCCTAGGTTTCATTGGGTTCAAAGCTTAAAGGTATTCATCTGACAAATCTGAATATAAATTAGTTTTTATCGAAGCTCATGATCTATAGTACGGCATGACCGAGTTAGCCTCCGACTTTTTTTCTTTAGTAGGGCGAAAGTGAGTGAAGATGCTTAGGCTAATTGTGAAGAGAGCATCGGGGCGTAGTCAGAATTCTATTGAAGCTTTTACTTTGCTACCTTGACTAATCAGATTCACTGATTGCGTCTGCTAGAGATGCTTTACCTAACAATAAATGACCTTTGGAATTCGATTTCAAAACTACCTTTTCCAAGCCAAGTCTAATGTCGCAATTCGAGCCAAAAAAAATGTAGTTTCTGAGGAATCCGGGCAACGAGTCAACCCTCTATCATTCGGTCGAAGAGTCATTGATCAAATTTGCGGACGTTCTTATGAGGAAACAGAGGGGAGCCATCTATGGTAGCAACCTTCATCCGAGCACACATACTAAACCGACATCATATACGCTCGCCTTTATTGCCGTCGCATTGTAGTGACGCGTGCATTGCCGCTCGCATGGCACTCTGGCAGGGCATGATGCGACGCTAGAGGATGAGAGATTGATCAACCATAGATAGGACCGAGCATGGATCAAAAAGAAAGTTTAGAGATCGGTTCTAACGTCAAACAGGTTGCCTCCCTAGGCACGTCGGTGCATGGGAAGGTTTTATGGGCCTGATCCCATCCCTCTCTTGATTCGCAAGGCACACTTGACTCACCATAGAATAGATCGAGGGGGGTTCGAACTCCCATTGCCTGCTTGTCTCCATCTGATCGCAAAGTACACCAGACTTCTTTCTTCTTCTATGCAAGTAGTTTTTTCGATATGAGTTCCCTGGCGCCTAGAGGTTTCACGCTTGTAGCTTAGGAGGAAGAACTACCTACCGAGGGCTTTCACAAGGTGCTAGATGGGTAGTTTTTGTTTTCCTCCTCGACTCATTGCTTTATCTCGCTAGAATGGCGGGGGAACCGATAGGGGATGTCGATCATTCACAAAACATAAGAGATGACTTTTTCAAGTTTGGGCAGACAAACGGGCTTTACATAGTTCACTTCCTACCAGAAAGGATGATGATGACAGCTAGCTTCCCTCCCTTTGAAGTGGATTTCTCAGCTCCACGAGTCACTAGAAAGAAGGTGAAAACATGTTTGTCAGGCGGGCGTTAGGTCACCTATTTTGAGTTATGAACACAAAGCAAGGCCAAAACATGTGTGTCAGGCGTGCGACTAATCAACCTACTAGCAATGGGGGAGAAAACTTAGCATGATGCAAAAAAAGTATCGATTCGAGGCATCAGCGAAACACTACTTTCTGTTCTAAAAAAAACTCCTAAGGCGCCCCAAGACGGGAGTGGGGGACGACCAAATCGAATCTTTCTATTTCCTGTGAATCAGAATTGTTGGGCGAAGCGAGCACTTCTAGCTATTTTGCTTGCTTCTGGAGTCTTGTGGCGGCTATTATGGCATGGCAGAAATGAATGAACTTTCCTTTCATTAAAGAATCCTAGACATCAAAGACAAAATCTTATCGAGAGAATAGTATCTACTTGAAATTGAAAGCCTTCCCTCCAACGAGACTCTCACAAGAGAACACGTGTTAGGGCAGTGAAGAAAAGACTCAAAGACTGGCATTCTTCTTTCTTTCCTTCCACACTATATGAATATAGAAGGTTTGGTTTCATCCCCTTGAAAGTGCCAAACATTGGGAACTACCCGGGGAGGAGTTAGGAACAGGAACAAGGAGAGGCGAGAACCACTTAAATGGAGGAATCGATTGTATTTCGTCCTTTGTTCCCCATAGAAATTGGGGATCGAAAAGCACCAAATTTGATGACTTATTAAGGCAAAGACGAAGTATGAGCATGCTATTGGAGATGTTGCAACATATGTCGGGGAGGCCTCCGTTGATTGTGTCCGAACAAAATACGAGTCCAAAGGTAGGGTAATAAATGGTTTAGCTAATGGAGAAATTGACTCTTTCAGGAACCAGTAATGCATAAACCATGTCAAACCAAGACCGATCAAAATCTGAATGAAACGGATTTGAACTTCTCCTAGAATGAGTTCGTTGAGGTGTCTACACGCCTGCGGCCCTATTTTCTATTCCGTCGAGAGTTCGGATTGCTCCACCTAAGTAGAAAAAAAAGGAGGAATTAGAAATGGAAAAGAGGGAGTTAGAACAGAAGCTTCGCTTCCGGTAGCTTGCTTACATTATCTTCTTCTATATGTTCAGAAAAGCATTGAATTCACTATCTTACTTTTGGCACCTCCGAGCAACGAAGTCAATCTCCGGGATTTTGCTAATTTTGGATTATCATGCCAAGAATGGTTCGCTTTGAATGAGCTCTCCCTCCATGAACATAGGAAGTTTCTCTTTAAGTTGCTTTCTATTATTCTTGATCCTACAGCTTGCTGATGTTTCGTACCATTCTTTCCTCTTGAGCACTAGAGTTTCCATTTGAGCTTCTACATCTTTTTCTTGGAAAAAGAGTTGGATTTACAGCGAGCTGAAATAATAAGTCGAGGTGCAAAGCAGAATAGTTTCTTTCAGTACACTTGACAATGGAGCAGGTATCGGAAGGCAGGAAGAGTTCCTTTAGGTCTTGTCTTCTCCTGTATAGTGAGTCTAGTTCTTCCCTACTTTATAGAATGGGAGCTTGGAAGAAAACTACACTGTGCTCAAGGTTCGTGATCAAGACGGATTACATGTCTATGAGCTAGTATATAATAGATTACTCTAGAAAGGAAGCATGGAATGAGCATTCGATTCCTTCACCACTACACTATGGACTATGGGAGTACATTGATGCTTGTCATAAGGGCTTTACCTTTGCACTCATAGGCTATTTGAAGCTCTGTCGGCTCTTAGATTCTTTCCTAAGCCTGAATTTTTTGAGTCTAATAGATGTTAGCCGACCCTTGACACCTTAGCCTCGGCTCGGCTAAGTGATTGATTTTGTCACCATGAAAAAAAGCAATTGGCGCTTATCTCACATCTTCTTTGCTACTCACCTTGCTTATCCGTTCACGAAAGACTCAAATGGTATTAACATAGAGAGCGCCCTAGATGTTGAACCACATTCAGAAGAGCATGCCTGCTCACTCTTGTCTTCTCCAAAGAGACTCACTTCTAGGAGAGCGAGGGCTTTCTACAAGGAAAGAAATTCTTTCTAACTTTGCTCTTGTCTGAGTCGATTCATTGAAAAGATGAAACTGCTTGTGTTTTCCCCATCTTTTGATCGCACTACTAACTTTCCAGAGTGAAGAGCGGATCCAATACCAAGAGAGACTCCATCAGGTAACTAAAGAACTATTTAGCGTACTATTTTCTTTCATTGGTTTTTAGGGATGCACCCACTACACACCACACACTCAGGCGACTAGCGTGGTCCCAAAGTAAATAAAATAAGGGAGGATGGTCAAAGGATTCCATTCTTTTGATACGAGGATCTCCCAGAGCGGAGTGTGAAATGGTGCCCGCCCAACTTTTTGATCCTATGAGCGTTGGGTGGACAGTTGCCCTAAAACCCATAGAAGGAACCAGTTCGAGCTAAGCCTACAATCTTGCCCTAAAGGCACTAGTGGATTTCTTTTCACACAAAAAAATTGAATTTTGAAAAGGAATTCATATATTTTCCTAGTCTTTTCATTTTCGATCGCTACAAGATCAACGATGCCATGAGCTTGGGCTTCTGTTGCTAACATAAGAACATCCCTTTCCATATCTTTGAATATAACTCGATTGCCCATTCTTTGTACATAAACTTTTGTGAGAGTTTCACGAAGTTTCAATAGTTCTTCTGCTTCTAGGATAAATTCCCCTGCTTGTGCCTCGTAAAAAGAACTAACATGTTGGTGAATCATAACCCTGATGATATTGATAGAACATCATGAGCGGTTCTTCTATCTATATATCGCACGATTAGGTGAAAGTAAGGGGGAATCAAAATAACAAGAAAAAATAAAATGAAACAATCATACGGGCATCTTTTGTACATTGCATACGGCTCTGCAATGGAATTTCTCTTTTTGATAGAAGATATTCTATCTAAGAAATAGAACCTATCCAATCCAAATTGCGAAATGATCCATTTATCACCCTTCCTTTCGTAGTAGTGAAAAAGATATTATGATGGTTCAGTTGCTTTATATATTTCTCTATTTATCTCGTTTGTGGTTTAGCAATCCCAAAGTTTCTTTTTGATATGATCCAAAAAAAGATTTTTTCCATTTTTTTTACTCTTTATCTCGTAACATAAAAAGACCAGGAAGTTGGTGGGCTCATCATGAATTAGGTCAGGGTGGCTGGTGGTTTCAAGATCTCGTATTCTTCCAATAAGGAATGGAAATGAAGGGATGATGATGGACACCAAGCTAAACAAATTGCATTACACCCAGAGGCATTAAGATAGGATGCCGATGGAGACTTCCTTGCAATGCCTACAGAGAAAGCTAACAAGGTTCACTAAACAAAAGGTATTTATGAACTACAAACTGAAAGGAGTCAACTGAAACTCAGGAATAACCGTTCACTCCGTTTGTGCCCTACGACTCTTCCTACTTGACTTGATTGTACCAATCACTCTATTTGAAAGGAGAGGTTAGCTTGCTATACTCGACTGAACACCCACCCAATCTAGATTTTGTATCAACACAATATAGGTATAAAATGATACAAAATCTAGATACAATGATTGGAAGTTTCTATAAAATGGGCTATGTTGATTGGAAGTTGAGACAAAATGGGCATACATAACTCACCTTTCAATTATTCTCTTCTGAAAAGTTGTGTCAAGTTCGAGAAGTACTTATACCAAGCGGGTATCGGCTTCACTAGACCATTTTGATTCGTCCTCAGGGCTAGGCTCTATTGGATACTGGCTTATTGTAAACAAACAACAAACTTGTTTCAGACAATGTATCAAGTATTGAATTCATGAACTTACCTGAACTTAACGAAAGGTTTAGATAATTGCCTGAAAGAGAGATTTTCTCCAAGTCACCCATAGTCAACTGCTGAACTGAGTCTCGCTAACCACTCACCGAACTTACTACGATATGAGTCTAGCCTTACTCTTTCACTTAGTGGGCCTACGAAAGGCATTTTTTTCACCCCCTATCTATACTTTATTTCAGGTCTGTACTACTCTAGTAGGTACTTTTTGTAGAGGGGAAGCGCTACTTAGAGTATACACCCCCTCCAACTATAGGTCATCCTCTCCCCCATCATAAGTAGGGCCTTTCGCAGGAGAAGAAAAGTTCTTTTTAGTTTCAACTGGCTCAGACAGAAAAGTTCCAGACAGCATGGTCTCTCTTCCACTCCAAGCCATGCTGCTCCCCATCCTCGGGGCTAGGCTCTATTGGGCGTTGGCTTATCATAATGACAGAAGGACAAATCACACTCTTTCTTTCCCTACCACCACTACTACTCTTGTGGAAAACAAGGCGTGGAACGTTGAACTTGTAGAATAAGGGAAAGGAAAGAGTCTTAATATGAATAATAGTAATAGAAAATCTTTCTCTAATTTTTATAAATAGTAAAAGAAAAGATTCAAGTCAAAAGTCAGAAAGTCAAGAGTCTAGAATAGAATAAACTCTTATAGTAGTAAGCCTGCTCCAAATTCGGGATCAAAAAATAGGATAGCACTTCCTTTTTTTTTCAAGACAATAGGGGAAAAGAGGGCACTGTTCCCTACCGGGACAACGGACACTCTTAACGGATCCTCCACGCGCTGGGCATACCATACCTCTTTTGTGTGTCTTTATCATGGTGGGAACAGAACAACAGGGAAAGACCCAGTCACCCCGCCCAGGGCTCGAGGGTGAGCCATACAAGAGTGAGTCGAATCAGTTTTCATTTTGGTTTGGGCCCCTCTCGATCTTTTTCGTATAGGGGAAAGGGGGGCGGGCGCCGAAAAGGAACCAATGCTAAGAGAGGAGTGACAAGCGAGCAAGGAAACCCTATTGCTAATAAGACTACGACCGTGCCCACCCATGATTGGAGACCTGACATGAAATTGAAGAGCTTGTTCTCCTCAGACATATTCTTTTTTTGATGTCAAGCATCAAGGAACTGAATTCTTTCACATATTCCCTCACCGTGCCAATATGCTTCAATTTCTTTAGTGAGTCTGCTATGCTTTAGCCTATCAACAAGGCAAAGCTGACTAATCGACTCGATATTTATCATAGAAAGGCCTCGTGTCAGATATTGGTTGCGTTGATTGGCGGCTTGCAACATCACATCTGGGCCGACTGGGAGGCGTGAGCGAGATGTCGATTTGGTCTGTCATCCTCCTCATAATAGTCCTCCTAGAATCCAACGCATTTCATTGGAATACATCCTATCTTTTCACCCTTGTAGTCCTATGCGTAGAGAAAAAAATGAAAACTGAAAGTCAATAATTTCGTATAGAATAGAAAGAGCTCGACTCAGAATTTTCGTATAGAAAGAGACTGAAAGGAGAGGTTTGATTTCCTTATTAGGTGAAATTGAAAGCACAGCTACGTGCTGGCACTCAAGTCAAGTAGTAGCGCTAGCATATCACTCGGCTCCTCGGCTCACTTCGGTTGTCTTTGCACGACCTAACATCGCATTGCATTCATATTGGACAAAAGAAAAGATGAAGTCGCTAGGGCTTCTTTTCTCACTTTCTTGCTTTGTGGATTGAAACCAGATATTGGCCGATCGGTGATCTATGAACCTTCTCCGGTCATGCATTTTTTTCAGTAAGAAGCACTCGTCAGTTTAGGTAATGATTCCTATATCGAAAAATTGTATGCTGCTACTTTCTTTTTTTGCCCACCCTCTATTCTATATTCTATCATTTCATCTCCATTAGATGAACCTTCTTTGTTTCAATACGAAGGTTGCATAGCAAAGACCGCCCAGAGCCATAAGAACCAGCTCATCCTCCGGCCCCACATAAATAGAAAATAGGTGCTCGGGACCCTCCGCAAAAACAAAGAACTTGTCTCGAAGAAGGTCTCTTCATAGCTCTGATTCGAAACGGAGAGAAAGAAGGTCTAGGTTCCTGCTAAAATGACCTTTTTCCTTTCCAAAACATAGATGAAAGATTGAAAGAGCGTGAATATTGCTTCTCATCTCTGAGAGAAGGGTGCATATATTTTCAACTAAGTCGGTGATCAATCGACTTCACTCTCAATCACTAATCGAGCAAGTGTCAAACACTGATCAGACCAAGCTACCGTAATGACGATGGGTCACAGAAAGGATCGGATCGAAGGGAGAACCCCCCATCCTAATCTGTCATTGAACCAGCAGTCAAAGACAGGCTAGCTTCTACCATTTCACTATCCGCCAATCAAGAAGGTTATTAAGTCGATGCCTTTGGAAGAAATGGTTAAGTCGGGTCCCGGGCTTCTAACCATACAAAAAGTAATAGAAGAGAAGACCAATCAATCGTATCGATCATATTCTTGAATTTGGAATAAAAAGAGAAGTAATGCTTCCTAACACGGGACACGAAATAAGACCACTTAGATCAGAATAGCATTCAAAGAAATGTTCTAACATAGGGTGGTAGCTCGAACATTGAAAACATTAGTTGACAATAGTCAAAAGATTGGGCTAGAATGACTATACAATAGGGGTCTTTCTGTGCAAGTCAGCTAAACACCTTGATTGATGAGTGTGTAGGTTGGTTAGGTGCACCTCTATAGTGGGAAGTCATGAGGCTAGTCCCCTTGAATGAAGTAGTGGGGCCCCTTCCAGCACCTGGGAATATCCAAATTCTCCATTTTATCTGGAGAGTCTTTCTAAAAGAATCTATCTGGCAAAATGCAATTCATCGATTTCAATAGATCAATAGAAGGTACACCTTGCCCTTTTTAAGGTAGCTTTGTTACTCCTATGAAGCTAGGTTTGGCATTGGTCATACCAAATTGCCTGAGTCTAGTTAGGAGGCAAATCAAATGTAGGTGATGCCAATTGGGCTTCCTTCAGATAGTTGCTCAACGGAAGGCTTACGTCTTTTTTGGGAGACTCTCAACTATCTTGGAAAAGAAAAAAGCAAGAGACAGTTTGTTCCGGTCGGCGAGTACCGTGAAAACTTCTTGTCCATCTCATTACAACTTTTTGTACCGAACCTCAATTCACTATTTCGAACCTTGCCCAACGAGTGAGTTGCCCAAGCGGTCCAACGGAGGGCGGTCTACCACAAGATCGAGTTGGAGCCTGGAGCCAAACATGGCTGGGTTGGTTTGGCTGATGGCCCCTAGCCAGTCAGGATTGAAGCTATATTGGATAGGGCTTGCAACCCCGGATCTAGTTTCTACCATCTTTTTAGTCACCGTAACGGAATCCGAAGGCCGACAGGAACACTTAATATGACCATCACTTTGAGGCAACCTAATCTGGAAGGCACTTTTGCGTCCTGTGTTGTCACCAAAAACCTTCCCCGATTGACAGAACATCCCGCTACTGACACTTGAAAAAGCAGCTTTCAAGGTCTCGTCGCTTCAGTGAATCACTTGAGCCCTGAGACATTTTCGGTGCCCAAATTAGTGTGTTCCGATGCTGATGCCAGAATGGGTTGAAATCCAATTGAGACATTCTATCAAGAATTTTTTCTTTGATTTCAATAATTTTGTCTATTTCTGTATCCGAAATAGTGAGGAACCAAGCTACCGACTCAGTACTACATTCCGCTTTCATTTAGTCATTTCAAGCTTGCACGGATTTGCAAAGTCTCGGATGAAGTCAAGTCACTCCCTCCATCAACCTCCGTTAGAAGTCGTAGTTGTCCAACCGTTGAAGTCACCGTAAACACAGCTACTTCCTCCACTACAACTGGCTTTTTTAGGTCCAATTCCATCCATTTTTGCTAAGGCAATTCTAACTTTTCATCGAACTGAGGCCCCGAGATATATGACATTCTCAATCCTTCGGTCTTCTCGAGTACTTGAACCTAACATTCGCAAAAAACGGTAACATCACCCCAGCAAGGGTAGCAATCGGTTCCAGACTGCATTTAGCATTGCCTTTCAAAGAACACATAATTCATCCAAATTGAAGATGTGCATCCTTCTGCTAACGGAGAGGTGTTGATAGAACGTATATAGCCTAGCGAGAGCTCGACTCAGAATTGTCGTATAGAAAGAGACTAAAAGGAGAGTCACGAGTGAGGCCGAGGACGTAAGGAAGAATCAAATCTAATGAAGATAGGAACCAGCTAAACTATATGCAGGAGTAGAAACCGCAGCAGTGAAGAAATTACAACCTTCCAAATAGAACTGGCCAATCCAGTTCCAAAAGTTGTACCTATGAACCAACCCCCTAAAGCGAAAGAAGCACAAGGCACGGTGTGACCGACCAGACCTACAAAAGATAAAAACATCCTCCACGATGTAAATGCGGTCATCATAAACATCTTGTCAATGTGCTCCTGATTCAATCCATCCAATGACCATGGATAGATCGTCCGATGAGAGAACCTGATGGAAAGACAAAATGAAAGCAGTCATAGCTTCAGAGCAAGCAAAAAAGTTGGTGGGCAAGGGTTGTCCATATCCAGCAGAGTATGACCAGGTGCCATATCCCAACTCAAAAAATTCCATGGAATTTCAGGTGTCAAAGTGTGGATCTCATACAATAAAAAGAAGAAGGGACGTGCTATATCCGAAATGTCTCTAGCTTTCAAAACCCATGTTTTTCGCCTCAAATTAGCTAGAATAGAATCCCTAAACTAGCTAAGCTAAGTACATACGCAATAGTACGCATAAATAGAAATGTTTGAGGACAGTAACAGATTCGTTCCTAAAAAAGGCAGAACAGAATACTCCTTACCATCCTTTCCCGAAAGCCGAGCCCTTCTTCTATGAATTATCTGACTTAGGAAATTTGTCAAAAAGTTTCTTTGGTCATACTCTCTTTCAAATGTCCCAGTGTTTCCACTTCTAGCTTTAAGCTGAACGGAATAGAAACACACTTCGATGCCAAAAGAAAAAGGTTATCCTTCCTCATGATCCGGTAGAACTCTGAGAATTCCAATATTCTTGGTTTTTTCTTTTCTCATTTATATCATTAGAGAATTGTTGGCATGAGTTATACCGCTTCGCGCCTTTTTTTATGAAAGAAAAAAACTAGCGCCTTGGTACACAAAAAGTCGTTACTTGATTTTCAAGAGAGAGACTTTTTTCCCCTTCCCTTCGTTCCCTCGGAAAAGCACCCAAGCTCTTAGTGGTCAGAGAATCGAACTATACTAGCTGTTTCGTTCCTCTTGCTTTGCTTGAGCTGGTATATACCTCCTCTCCTCTCCTTTCAGTCGAGTATAGCAAGCTAACCTCTCGCTTTGCTCGAACCTGTAAGCACCTCTCCTTTCAGTCTCGAATAGAGCATATTGAAAAAAATCTTCTTCATGTCAAAACTATTTGATTTAGATCGGGAAAATGGATTTGAGGAAATCGGCTCGAATCCGTAATCAATCCTATTTTCGATAAGAGCAATTGACAATGGAATCCCATTTTTTCCATTATTTGACTATCCATAACATAATAGTGCGAAAAGAAGGCTCGGCTCCAGGTTATTCAAGAATAGTGGCATTTAGTTTCTCGACCCTTTGCCTTAGGATTAGTTAGTTAGATTTATCGATGGGACCGGGAAGGGATCTAACTCAGTGGTAGAGTGTCACCTTGACATTGTGGAAGTCATCAGTTTGAGCCTGATTATCCCTAAACCCAATGGGAGTTTTTCTATTTGGACTTGCTCCCCCGCCGTGATCGAACGAGAATGGATAAGAGGCTTGTGGGATTGACGTGATAGGGTAGGGATGGCTATATTGCTGGGAGCGAACTCCAGGATAATATGAAGTGCATGGATGGATACAAGCCTTCGGCCTTGGAATGAAAGATAATTCCAAATTAGCTTTGTCTACGAACAAGGAAGCTATAAGTAATACAACTCTGAATCTCATGGAGAGTTCGATCATGGCTCAGGATGAACTCTGGTGGCATGCTTCACACATGCAAGTCAGACGGGAAGTGGTGTTTCCAGTGGCAGACGGGTGAGTAATGTGTAAGAACCTGCCCTTAGGAGGGGATGAAATAGAATCTAAAAGAGAAGATTTTCAAGATTTGAGATTCTATTAGATCTGTTGTGTCTATATTCTGAATATGAATTCCTATTTAGATACACAATACATTAGTCAAATTTCATTCTTTGTCTTCCAATTCCAAAATAGAAATTTGGAAGTTCTTTGAAACATGTCAATGAAGATTTTTTAACACAAAAAACTTTTGACTTTCGTGAAATAGATTGAGCTAAAGAAAAAGCTTTGACCTCTAAAGATCCTATTTTTCCAAATCTTTCTACTGAATATGCTTTTTTTGACATAGAAGTACATTTTTTTGGAACTGTCATTCCAAAGGTAGGTGACTCCTTTTTCTCGTTGTATGTGAAAGACATGTATTGTTCAAAATCCATTTCTTTTTCTTAGTTATTATCTAGACTGAATTCCATAAATTGAAAAAAAATCCCTCAATAAGAATATCATAACATACAAATAGAAAAAAAGAAGAAAAGAAAAAGATTCTCAAATGATTCTATTTTCATAGACAAATAGATTTTTGTTTTCTATCTTCATTCTGATATTTGCATAATGTAATTCTTACATACGTATTTTCTCTTTCTTGTTTTCTAAAGGAATATATACCAAAAGAATCTAAAAAAAAAGGAATGTAATTTGACTATTAAAAAATAGACAATATTGCAAATCTTCATATCTAATATGAATAATAGTAATAGAAAATCTTTCTCTAATTTCTCTAAATAGTAAAAGAAAAGAGTCAAGTCAAAAGTAAGAAAGTCAAGAGTCTAGAATAGAATAAGCTCTTCTAGTAGCTCCTCCAAATTGGGAATGCCCTTTAGCAAGGCAAATAAGATGAAGGGTCAATCTAAGCTCGTCAATGGCTTGGCTGTCCTGTTGTTTTCTTTTATATTTCTCATCTAGAATCATTCTTTTCTATCTTCGTATATCATAAGATCTGATTTTCTCTCTGGGAAAAACTATTGCTTCTAATGGTAGCTAAGATCACAGAGTAGATCTCGCCCAAAGGTGCCTATGAATAGACGGGTTGAAGCAACTTGCTACTTCTATCACATTCAAGTTAGGCTTTTCTTTTAGAATTATCTCAAATCGAGATTGGGTGGGTGTTCGCCACCAAGCGTTTTATCGAAAATCATGCATTTAATGGATGCCGGGCATTGAGAAGGAAGGACGCTTCGAGAAAGGCCATGGGGAGAGAGAGCGTCTGTGATCCATGGATCTCTGATCGGGAAACCGTATCAAGCTCCGTGGCTAGTCTGCACTCTTTGGACTTTTCAAACATAGCGAACTGAAACATCTGAGTAGCTGAAGGAAGGAAAATCAAAAGAGAAACTGTGAGTAGCAACGAGATAGAGCGAAACAAGGCACGTAGTGAAAGAGAAGTGGTTTCATTCTATTTGTTTTGGATTGGATGATGGAAAAACCAGCAAGCAGTAAGTGGGGGAGAGTCAAGTTGTCGTAGCGCGCCCGGATGACTTGTACAAAGTAAGCAACCGTTTGCGCAAGCGAGGCAACACAAGATCGACGGGTGGGGCGAGTGAAATGGTTTTCAAAAAGGTTGGAAGATCGGCCAAAGAAGGTGATAGCCCTATTCATTCGTTCCATGGTTCGATCCTTCCCAATCAAACGTGACGTGTTGAATGATGATCGCTTACGTGAGAAAGGGGACCACCCTCTAAGTCTTCCTCAATGACCGATAGCATACAAGTACCGTGAGGGAAAGGTGAAAAGAACCCCCATCGGGGAGTGCAATAGAGAACCTGAGATCCGATGCGAACAATTAGTTGAAGGAGCGGAGTGCTTAGCACTCACTCTAACGCACACCTTCGTATGATCGAAGGAAATGGGAACACCGGCTTAAGCCATTAGGTGTAGGCACTTGGAAGAGGTGGAAGATGATAGTTCTTTCTATTTGATCCGAAATCGATCGATCTAGCCATGAGCAGGTTGAAGAACAAAGCTAACAGGGAAGAGCCAAAGCAACTGCAGGGACAATCCTACATTGAAAAGATACTATCATTAGTCAAGGCAATCACTCTGCATAGGTTTAGTCCCACACTCACTCAGGAAACTCCTTTTCATACGAATCCTATCCTCTAGCCTGAAAGACTGAATATCTTAGGGCCCGTGTGTCGTGTAAACTATTTGTACAGAAAGTGGTGAGATGATATCTTGAGCTATTATGTATTCCCCTGACTGCCATATGCCTTATCCGCTGGACTTTCAAAGACATTTGATGTTGGGCATTGAAAAATAATAAAAATTTAGGTAGTATTTAAATAAATATGATTGTAAAATTATTACATATAAATTAATTTTTTGAAAAAATGTTGTGTATAATAAATATTTTTTAAAAAAATTTAAAAATAATTTTCTGATAATCATCATATTTTAATATCATTGATTTTCAAAATAATTTTTTCATCATAAAATTTAAAAAAAATTATATACTTTTTTGATTACTTTCTGAAAAAATAATACAATAAAAAAGCTCTCCTAAAATACAATAAGCTATATACGTGTTGTTCACCGTGTTAATCAGTATTCGGGTCGGAACCATTACTGCTTTGATATCCGAGGAGGCCAAGCGCCACGCAGACCCCTGCAGCGGAGATGGCGTTCGCGGCCGTCGGGCTTCCTTCTGAATTTGCACTCGCCGCCCCTTTCGCTCTCAGGTGCAGAGTTTCGTCAGCTTCAAGCGCTGGGCATGGCTTAACGCCAGCCTGGTGGCGGAGTTGTGATTCTCGCCGGATTATCACCGCCGTCCGATCCGACGGCAGTGCTAAGCCGGAGCTGAGGACGTGCAAGAACTGCAAGTCTCAATTTGATCCCTTGCTCAATCATTCCAGAGCGTGCCGATTCCACACAGCACATTTTGGAGGTTAGGGATCACTTCCGCCTTTTTCCCTCATTAAGCTGATATTTTAATTGTTTGTGTTGTTCTCTTCTTATTGATGCTAGTGATTTTTCTTATGCTTGTATATTTTTTTTTTTTTTTTTTGGAAATTTGTTCAATCGTCTTAGCGAAGTGCATTTTATTGGTGTTAAAAAAAAAAATTTTTTTTTCACAAATCCCTTACTACAATTGGAGCTTTGCAAGTGATTTTTGATCTATTATGGCACATAACAATGTCAAAGAATTTTTAGACTCATGATATGTTGCGACATGTAACCAATTGATTGAACCAAATATATATGTTGGGATTCAATATTTTTATGTATATTTCAAGTTTAAAAAATTAACAACATGATTGAAATTGTTTGAATAAAATAATTTTAATTTTCAATTTGCAAAAGTTCATGACATGCATGATGTGGTATATAACTTCTAAATATGCTTGAATTCAAATTCAAAACTATCATGTGAAGGTTAGGCTCTATGTCTTATCTTTCAAAATAAAATGCCTATAATGAAGCTTTTTCAGTATTTTACAATTCCTTTTTGTGTTTTTTCTTGTCATTGAGGAAGAAGGATCATGAGTTTGACAAAGAAATATTCTATTGGAAGAAATAGATCTCCTTGAAGCTTGTTAAAGTATTATACCTTCATATTTAAGATAATCTTGTTTAATCATGGGTGCCAATTTGCCCGATTGATAAAGGTCTTAGAAGTTGTTGTCAAAGTCGAAACTTCAAATCCCGTCTATATCATAATAAAGTCTCACCTTACAGACTTAAACGACCAAATAAAAGCCACTTATATTGTCAGTGTGTTATAAAAAGTAGAGCTATAGATTAACTTGCATCAATATTTCTTCACATCAATGCAATTGATTCAATTAGTGATCTGTGACTGCCTCTTTATCTCCTAAAGCTTTCCTCTCATTGCCACATTCTAAATGCCACCAACCACTTAGTCTATTGAAGAACACTTATAACATTTCAACATATTATTGCTTGTTATGTTTTTAAAAAACATTAAGAGAAGCACTGCCTAGTTAGGGTTATCTTCAAGTTAGGATTCATCTTGTTGGGAAATATAGCAAAACCTAATTCAAACATCAAGAGTGAAAAAAGAAACACAAAAAAATTGTAAAGAAGATTAGTGCATGCAAAAACACAAGAATTTATACAAGTTCATCTAATCCATGGCTACATGTCGTTGTCGTCATTATAAATTTCACTATGATTTAATTGTGGAGGATTGCAGCCTAATTCCTCTAAGGTAATCATAGGTTGATGGTTTTCTTTATAAAAAAAAAGGAGCTTTCAAAAATATAGTAAAACTTCCAAAATATCTTCGATTGAACATCTTGTATGGGGGGATCACTCCAACCTTCATTATAGCCTTAATGTGAAGATTGACCCACGATTAAGGCTCTATTTGGGGCTGCGGTGCGGTGCAAAAATACACTGCAATTGCCGTTTAGGTAACTGCGCTTTGAGAAAGTTGCGATGAGAAGTTATGTTTTATCTCATTTGGTAAAATATAGTAGTTGTCAGAAAGCAGTAGTCTAATTTTTTTTAAAATAAATTGAAAATTATAACATACACCGCAGCTTTTTAAACAACTTCATTGCTACGTTTTCATACCATTGCAGCTTAATCCAAACAGACCCTTAGTTTGCATAATGCGTTTCTTCATGGGATAAAAATTAATCTCCACAACATAACAAATTTGGGTTAATTTCGCGTGCAGAAGTGATTGAAGAACATTCTTTTAAAAATGAAGAGTCTGCCATTCTCATATTCCATTTTTATCTAACTCTGATCCTTGTTTTTAGCACATGCGCACACATGACAACTCATACTTATGTTCTTTTGGTGATCGCAGGAGAAACAAAGAGAAAATTTGAGAGCGTGTACAGTGGAGGAACCATGGATACACCTGATTCTGGAAGAGTCTTCCATTACTGGCATTGTTGTGGCTCTGAAGATCCCTCTGATCCAGGATGCACTGCAGCTCCTCATTCTTCTTATGATGACCAGTGAGTTTCTCTTCTTTCCTGAAGGATCCTGCATGCATTTTTGCATCTTTCTTTCTATCTTTTTCTGCCCCCTCTATAAACCATTCTTCTCTGACTCTGATTTTTCTTTTTATGATTGAAATTATAAATATTTTATGTAGATTATTTTGCAACTATGTTGGTTATATCACCAAGTAGATTATAGTTAAATCAACTCTAATTTTAGTCAATTCACTTAATCGATTCAAAATCGAAATATATTTGGTTTAATTTGAATTCTTCATATTATACATATTATACGATTTTATAAATAATATTTTTATATTTTTATATGTATTTAGATAATTATTTTGACAAGTGATTATAAATATTGTGCCAATTTAAAACTTGTTCTTGTTTCTCAAGAGGCTTCATTTGAGTTCTTGGACTACTGGTGTTAAAAGTTAATTGAGGTCCTTGGTGCAGATATAGTTCGGAGTAAAACTATATTCTCTCAAAAATGGGTGTAAAATAGACAAAATGCAGAGTGTAGGGGTCTATTAGGATCACTTTTATTTTATTTGTTTTGAGTTTTATTTTATTTTATTTATATTTTGATTTGAAATAAATATATTTGATGATTATAATTATTTTTAAAAATATTTAAAATCGTCTTCGTGTTATTTTGAGTATTTTAAAAATCGTTGTGATTTTTTCAAAAAAAAAATGCTTCAAAAATATTTTAAATAAACATGTTTTTAAAAATAATATAAAAAAAATTTGATCTCACAGACTCTTAATTTATAAGTTATAATTTTATTCTGTTTTTTATTTTTATTTTTATATTGTTTTGAAAATATGTTTGTTTAGAATATTTTTGATGTGATTTTATTTTTTATTTTTAAAAATAATAAATACAATCAAATAAATTTTATTTTAAGCAAGATAAAATAAAATAAATTAAAAAATAAAAAATAAAAGTGATCTCAAAAGGCCCTTTAATTGAGTTAAATTTGTCGTGTAAATGTTATATTCATTTTATATTACTCTAATTGTAAATTACTTCCTTCTCAATGTTAATTTAAATTAGATAGAGTTAAATGTAAGTGCAATAAAATTTAGTTGCATGTACTTTTTATAGATGTTTTTTATATTATTATTAAATATTTGTACCAAAATCAAAGTGTTTGAAGTTGATAAATCTAATAAGCCAATGCATGGGGATGGAAGAAGATGAATTTTGCACAATTCACTGTGGGTCAATTTTGTATCATCTTTTTTTTTAATTTTATTTATATTTTAATTAAAAATAAAATATATTTAAAAGTGATAATTAGTTTTAAAATATTTAAAATATCTAATAATTATTTTAAATATTTATAAAATAATATAATTTATTTTTAAAATAGAAATAAAAACTCTTAAAAATTACATCAAATAAATATACTTTTAAAAATAATCTAAAAATAAAATAATAAAATATAAAATAAAATTGATCTCAAAAAGCTCTACATATTACACCCTTTAATTTGAATGAGAACTATCACTCTATTTTTCCTATTAATCAAATGTTCAATGATCAACCAATTAATCTATCTAAATATTGAAGTAAATTATATTAATTGTTCACTTAAAAGTGAGAATTATTGCTCTTAATCAAAACAAAATAACACTTAATAAATTTTAAGATAGTTCCTCTTTTATAAAGAAAGCTCATTTGTTAGATTAAGTGAAAGGATATGACCTCTTTGATATAAATCAATCAATAAAAGGCTAGGATTAGAAATATTTAGATGATTTAAAAAAAAATTAAAGAAAATTTAAATACATAGCATACAATTCTTATATATTTATATATCTAATATTTAAAATATAATATCTACAAATACAATATTTTTTTTCTATGCATTAAGATGCTCATTCTACTTTAAAAAATAAATTATAATATTCTTTTAATATAATAATAAGGATTTGAATGTTGTTTATATAAATATAAAAATTTAAATATTAGATATGCAAATATATAAAAAAAATATGTGCTATATATATATATATATATATATATATATATATATATATATATATATATATATATATATATATATATATATAAATGCCTCCAAATTTTAACTTAGAAAGCCAAAGATAAGAAACACTTTCTTGATAGTTCTCTTAAAACTATCAAAAATGAATTATTACGCTCCTCACATATAACAGACATAGATTTTAACATCCGCATGTGACCTAATTTTTTTTTTCATCCGCAAAAAGTTCAGCCAAGATGAGTTTTAAAATCATTGAATTTTCTTTGAGATTAGTGCGACACACGAATAATCAATCAAAATATATATTGCACTCATCTCAAAGTAAATCCAACAGATATAAAACTCATCGCAACCCAAAATTAGGTTATGACATTGTAACGTAATTTTTTATTTTTTTTTCAAAAAACATACTAGGATTCCTGGAGCTCAGAATACTGAGAGTTTGAAGCAGCAATCAGAGCAGCCCCAATGCCTGAGCCATCTCTAGCATGAGTAATGATCACAGAGGAAGAAGCTTCTGCTCCAAGCATCTCTGCAAGTGAGCCCTCCAAGCACTGCCTGAATAAGGTGTAGTGCTCAAACAGGCCACCATCCAGAGCAATCACTGTTCTCTGGTTCCCTGCTGAATCCCTTCCCTGCTTCTTAAGAATGCCAACTATGCCGGCCGCCGATAGCCGAGCTCCGCGCTTCGTGATGATGCCGCAGAGCTCAGCCGCCATTTTTCTCGTCTCAAAGGAGGTGTTTTCAATCTGAAACATTGAAACCAAAGAGATGACATAAACAATCAGAACCAGTTTTCATCGTCGGAAAAACTTGGCGTCAAAATGTCCAAAGCGATCGGTACGAAGTCTTAAAGCTCTTAGATTTGCTTTGAGAAGAATGTAATATTAATTATCGATGTATTACAATCATCTCAAAGCTAGATCTAAGAACTTTGAGATCCTCCCTAATCAAAATTTACATACATATCACATAATTCTTCTGTATTTGTATATCTAACACTTAAGCTTTGATATTTACATACAAAACACTCAAAAGTGTGACATCGCATCGAACATACCACTATTACTACATGTCAGATATATAAATACATACGAATTGCGTGGTATATATGTAAATCTTTCAATTCTAATTAGGATATTCTAACCCAATTTTTAATAGAAGAGAGCTTAGTACCTCCAATACATCCTTTAACTTGTTGGCCACTTCTCTAAGATCTGATGAAGTATCATGATGCATGGAAGACATATGAGGGGTCCTGGAAGAAGACATCCACAATCATATTTAAAATATCCAGTGGATTAGAAACATGAAATATAAGTATTACTTGATATTAAACCAATGCAGTTCAGATTAATAAATAAATAAGTAGAATGCTAGCTGAAACTAATTAAGAACATGCAAATATCCTATTCTAAAACATTTGAAAATAGACAATAATAGATTTAAAATAGAAATTATAATATTTCTTCTATTTCTTTTCTTTCAACGCACAATTAAAATAATAATTTTGTTGGTCTTATAACATGCCTACCGAAATGAAATAATAAAAATATTATCCCTTAATAGAATACAAACACTTCAGAAGCAAGGGAACTCAAAAGGAAGATCTTAATACAGTAAAACCTATCTAAAGTGATATCATTTTTAGGGTTGATATCAATTTTAGGCAGTTATCATTTTAAGCAGGCATATATATACGATCATACAACAGGACGAGTGTTTATCACTTTAGATAGGATATCACTTTAGACAGTATCACTTTAGACAGATTTTACTGTAGTATGACCACAGTAAAGATAAGAAAGAGCTAAAGAAAGTTCATTAAATACCTCATGATAATTTACAAATCTTAAGTAGGCAGGTTTTTCAATTTTAAGAATGAAAATCAAGCCTCGAGTTTATGTTTTTATCTTTTAGGTGTTATTATGTAAGAACACTATGAGTATTGAGTTTAATATTTCTTTTGAGATAAATTAAGAAAGTTACATCTATAACATATGAAATAATTCTATAATACATTTAAGGAAGATTTACATACATATCACACAATTCTTATGTATTTACATATCTAATATCTAAAATTAGATATTTATTTATGTAACACTTAACTATACTTAAAAAGGTACATTTCACTTTTAAAAAGTGAGTGATGATGGTATTTTTGATGTGATATTGAAGATTGGGATGTTATATATATAAAAATTTAAGTTTATGTGTTAGATATGTAAATACATAAGAATTGTGTGGTATTTATGTAAATCACCCTACATTTAAATATAAAACTTATAAATTTAAATGAAACATTAGTAATCTTTGTTATTAGATGCAAATATAGAGAATTCAGGCCATGCTTTTGACATCAAAAGTCAAAGATGTCAATAAAGAAAAAAAAAAAGAATTGAAATGATTATAATAATGATTTCTTCAAATTTCAATGCCAATATATTAAAAATGATTTGATAGAAGCCACACCTTATAACTGCTACTATTTTCTAACACCATTTTGAAATTGTTTCCCTCCTAATTTTTAGATTTAAAAATTGATGGAAAACATCTCATTATTTAAAACTCTCAAATGAGTTCTCCCTCTCTAAAATTTTAAATCTCAAAAGTAGTAAAGCGATTCATTTCAAAATGAAGCCTTCTTTTAATCCATCTATTTTTATTTTGGGGGATTTACATATATACCACACAATTCTTATGTATTTACATATATAATACCCAAACTTTAATTTTTTATATATATAATACTTCAATCTTTAATATCACATCAAAAATATCATCACCACTCACTTTTTAAAAGTGAAATGCACCTTTTTAAACAAAAGAAAGAATTAGATAAGTAAATATCTAACTTTAGGTGTTAAATATGTAAATACATAAGAAATGTGTGGTATGTATGTAAATCTTCCTTTTATTTTCTATCTCTAATATAAAAGGGTCTCAGACTAAAAAACATATTTCATCATAATAAGTATGATTCCATATAAATTTCAATAGTATTTAATAATGAAAGATCAAAATAATACTATTGACCTCCACATATGTGTCATAAGTCGGGTTAAGCCCACAAGTAAAATTCGACAGACTTGGACAGCATGAACGGCTCAAAATGCCAGACGTCACCGAAAATGGTCAAGATGACCTCCGATCGACGAACGGACTTCGGCCGTTGAACGCCAAAATTGATCGGAATATAAATATACACAATCTAACGATCAACCCATCGCAATCGACCTATCAATGTAACGCATATCGGAGTCGCGATGATGTCAAACGACTCCGCCGTGAAATTGATCACGCTTGTTATTAAACGCCAAAAAACTATCAAAGATTGTCACGCCAATTCACATGCATAAATGTCGAACATCGAAAATGACAAGATAAATCGGTAATAAATGCGAAATGTCGCCAAAATCAACCTAAATGACCTCGACGACGAACGGACGCCATCGCGTAATATCGTAATCGAATATAAATATCGCATAACTACGACAATGATCAGCGAATCGCCAACGCACGCATCGGATCGTGGCGCGCCAAATAAAAGCAAACCAACATTCGCAAAATTGACGGCGAAACCAAACATCGAAATCATCAAAATGCTCGCACTCAATTTGGACAAGTCAGGCGAAAGTCGAAAATGATAATGCGCATTTTTTAAAATTAATTATTGACGAAGGCAAACGGTCTCCGATCATAAACGGATGTGTTGTCTCAAACATCTAATAACTACGATTGAGTATATTAACTATATAATGATGTTGATGTAAAATTCATATTAGAATTTGTTAAACACTTAAACATTAATAATATCTTATTTGATCTAACCGGACCTAATTCCTTAATTCCTAGCCAATTAAAACGCACAATCCGGCTTCAGTTCCGTTCGACCTCTCCTCTTGGCTTCTTCCTCCGGCTCTTCCGTTCGAATGGCTCAATCGTAAGAAACCGCTCCCTCCAGTTTCCTAAACCGCAAGCAACCGTTCCCTCCCTCTGGTTCGCTTCCTCAAAACCGCACGGAAACTGCTCCTCTCTTCTTTTTTTTTTTCTGATTTGCAAGCAAAGCCGCAAGGCAAGTTCCGTTCCTCCCCAATTCTTCTTCTCGTCCAAACTCAGCCTTCATCGTCATTCGTCTTGACGCTGGCAACTCCAATAAGAGCATCTGCAAGCACTTTGCTGAAACCCGAGCCCTCGAAATGGAATCCTCCAAGTCGAACAGGAAGAGGGGCCGCAAACCTACGAAGCCTGTCGCGGAGACCATGGATCTGCAACTCCCGTCCTTGTCCCTAGCAGCCGACGGGGCCCAGGTCTCGCCCGCCGAGTCACCTCCACTGGGGAAACAATCAATGAGTAGTAGCGCTTTTGCTCTTCCGTTCCAGCGAAAGGAATGCTGGCAAGTACATGCGCCAAACTTTGCTATCTGAAGGAGCAACAAGATTGATGAACAGAAACGGGGATGGCTCCAAAAGATTCTTCTCTTACTCCTCCTTCGGATGGTAGTACCTCGACTGGCGTTCATGAAACGAAGGTTATCGAACAGCTCTGATCTGGATTCTAAGATGGTTAGAGTTAGAGAAAGGTAAGTTTGGTCACCTTGCTAGCTTCATTAGAGTTAGATTCTCAAGTTGTTCTGGCCAGTGATGGATTGAAGCAGCTTTAACCTTCTTCTGCTTCCAACGAACAACAAACATTTAAGATGGATGAAGGTGTTCAGGGAACAGGATAAATGCGGAAGAGCTGAGTCTTTATCAGCAAGGTGCTCAAAACATGAAAATGCCTGCCTCTGAGATACCCTTTACTGGGGCCTTGGAGAAGGGGAAAGAACAGAGCCATATCCAACATTGTTTTCAACCAGAAACACGGTGCACACTATCACACTCTTCCTGTGTAACGGCAATCTCTGTCCATTCGGGCCCAACATTTCAGTGCACAGGTGCTCCGTTGCCAGGGCAGACATTTCCTACACAAATGGTTACGTCTGCACCAGATAGCTCAGTATCTATGTCGGATCCCCATCAGGATGGTAAAAGGGTTATGATTTCTCAAGGGCCTTCGATGTAGGATAAACAAGTTCTTCATGACGGTGAAGACATAATGAAGAGAGAAGCAGCAGATAATGCTGATTGCTTGCAGTCTCAAACTGCTTCAACAGATAATTCAACCTCAAAACTAGATAACAAACCTCCTCAGCCAAGCAAAACTAAAAAAAATTCTCGTAGAAAGAAGTAAGATTCCAATGTATTTTTTTTATGTCAATGGAAAGCTATATCAAAAGCTTGGAAAAATAGGAAGTGGAGGAAGTAGTGAAGTGCACAAAGATATATCAGCTGATTGTACTATATATGCCCTTAAAAAGATCAAGTTGAAAGGGCGTGATTATGCGACAGCTTTTGGATTCCGTCAGGAGATTAGATATTTGCACAAGCTGAAGGGGAAGAATAATATCATTCAACTTATTGATTATGAGGTTTCGAGACCCGTTAATATCTATGAGGACATAATGGATGCGAGAAAATGTGAATGTGAAAATATATATATACTTGCATTTCTTTTTGTAGATTTTAAGATTCGACGCTACAATGAGAAAAGGCGAGAAAATGTGAATGTAAAATACAAATATCAGATTTCTTCAGGTTCAAGACCTAACGCCTATAATAAAAAAATGTGAATGTGAAAATACATATACGCCAGATTTCTTTCTAGTTCAAGACCGCTAATACTCACGTAGTGAAAGTGAAACGGTGTTTGCAGACACCACTGCTATCATTAGAAAGCCGAGAAAGCAAAATACTCACGCAGCTCTATGTAGGGATGATGTCGGAGGCGCTAAAATTCGATTAAAGTTCGAAACTTAAATAAATTCAAACTGAAATCACCTAAACTCAAATTAAATAAAAAATGCACCATAAACATGATGATAAATATCAAATCAAAGTGGAGAATGCTTAAAGAAAATTAAACAAATCAAAGTGGAGAATGCTTAAAGGAAATTAAACAAATCAAAGTGGTGAATGCTTAAAAGAAATAAAATAAATCAAAGTGGAGAATGCTTAAAAGAAACTAAACAAAACATAGAGGAAATGCAATACTAAAGTAAGCTACTTACTTTAAACGCAAGCAAATTCCCTTCTTTTCTTCAAAAATCCTTAAAGGCTATGAAGTTTTCTTTCAAGCAAACTATATGAAATGGAAGGCCCTCCATTAGCTCTATTTATAAGAAAGGAAAACTGTCTTTGTGGGACTCACTTATAATTAAACTAACAACATATGTAAACCATATCATAACAACCTTATTCCATGTTTGTTATCAAAATAAATGCAAGTGAAACTTAAGGAAATTAATACTAAACTCATAATAAACTTGTAATAAATTTGAAATTTAATTTTCAAATAAATAGGGAATTTGATATGAGTTAAAAAATGAATCTAAAATGGGTCTAATAACTCTTGTTGTAGAAAATGTGAAAAGTCTTTAAATGATAAAATTAGAAAGAAACTTTCTTTTAGATTTAAGCATATAAACTTGTATGAATAATAATGCATGAAATATCTAACACATATCTTATACGGCCACTCCTTTGGGTCAAATATTCTAAAATACAATGCAATCTTGAAAATAAATTCATTACACATATCTAAAATGAATATATTCTTATTCAAAGCTTGTGCAAACTTTTAAATGATCGTCACCGGATCAACTTTCTATGTTTGCAGAAGGCGATACTAAATCAAAATTTACAAAATTCATAGGGCTTTTCTTCAATACAAAAAATTAAGGAATTCCATTTCTAAATTGTGATTTTCAATAATCAACGAAATCACTGATTAGGTGAAATCATCTAAGTTATAAACACTTGCATGTACTCCGACATAGGATTTTAAAATACAAATTGTAATGTCTGAAAAGACTACGCAGGTTAAATTGAAATCAATCAAATATTAATATGAAAAATTTAATAAGATATTAGATCAATTTACAACATCTTCTACGCCACCGGATTCGCAGCACATCGTACAAGCGAACAGAATGTGTTAGTTAAGGCATTCTTAAATACACTCGCATGGGCCCCGACACTATATTAAATGCTTAAATTAAAGTGTGTGATGATGTTGTACGGGTCGCTTAAGTGTTTAGATGCAGGTTAACAAAACCTAAAATCGGTTATGAATTTCAACTTAATGAAATATCGAAGTTGATTACATGTTAATGATCTAATCCTCTCATAAGAATAAACGAGTGCGATCAAGTTCTTAAATATATTCAAATCAATCAATTTTTCAAATCAAATTAACGAAATTAAATATCAATCTAAAAGCTTTAAATGAAACTCATCATTAAAACAGAAAACTCAATCTATCCACCTTCCGCAATTATTTATCTAGTGACAAATTAAGAAAACTCTAACTCAGCGAAATGTCAAATGTGTTTTATTATATTCACTCAACCAATCTCTTAATAGCGTGCGGATTAATACGCGGCCAATGCCCACAGATGATGCGATTATAGTCCTGACGATGGGGTTTGGCAATCAGCTCATTATATTACGATCACGCCGTAGATGCTCTCTAATGGCTTTGTCTTTTGAGTTGTGAATCATGGAGATACTGATAGAAACAACTTTCTCACAAGGTAGACTTAAGCTCTGCTTTAGACAAACACTCTAAGTCTAAGAATTTCAATGAATACACGTATTGATAAGAATCCTTCGACAGTGACTAGCCTTTTGTCAAGTAGATTAGTGGACCACGCATGACGGATGACGTAACTATAAATGCACGTCATCATTCCCCCAACCATCCGGTTTAAGCTGAAATGATGAATTTCATAATCTTAAATTCTAAAACTCCATACGCTGTTACTATATGCTACGCATTAAGCGATCTAACGACCAAATTTCAATCAAAAATACTCTTTCACTTAGGGAGGTAATACAGGGCTCACTATAAAACGGAACCAGATTTAAAGTTCTCACCAAATGAGTACGAAATCTCTGGGTAGTGTCTTATCTACTATTCCATCTGCTTTCCGAAAATTACACTAACATTCTAAAATCACAAACTCTCTTCAATTAAATTATTGAGAGGTCGGTGGCGAATTTTCAGAGCCCTCAAATACCTACTATTTAGGCCAAAGAATTGGTAAAATCTACATAGATCTTAAGACATTCTCAGAAGAATCAACAACTATGGTCCAGCATAAAATAAATAAATAAATAATACATAATAATAAATTAATTATTAAAAAAATTAGAGTCAAGCATAAAATCTAAACTAGCATGCACAAAACTAATCACTAGCCCTATGATATAAAGATCTAATCCTATAAATATTGCTGACCCAAGGATTCTATGGGCTGAAGTCAATTATGATAAACCTAATTGTGATAATTGAGTTGTTTATCCCTCAACAAAATTTGATCCCGAAAGATCAGTTTCAAAAAACTCTTCAATCATATGTATCATCATTAACAAGAAAATAAGATTTACATGCATACCACACAATTATTATGCATTTACATATCTAAAACTTAAAGTTTGAAATTTACTAATATATCTTTTTTTTTAGGAATGAAAAGGTGTATTTCACTTTAAAAGTTAATGATATTTATGTTTTTTATGTAATATTAAAAGCTAAGTATTATATATGTAAAAATTATAAGAAAAATTTACATGCATAGCACACAATTCTTATGCATTTACATATTTCACATCTAAAGTTTGATAATTATAAAA
Source organism: Cymbidium sinense (assembly GCA_021442155.1). Lineage (NCBI taxonomy): Eukaryota > Viridiplantae > Streptophyta > Magnoliopsida > Asparagales > Orchidaceae > Cymbidium > Cymbidium sinense. Next base: position 92,114,656 of record CM038228.1, on the reverse strand, counting down.
ATGACACTTTTCTAATGTCTAAAAAGATGCATTTCACTTTTAAAAAATAATGTTGATGCTATTTTTGATGTTATAATAAAGATTTGGGTGTTATTTAAGTAAATATGAAAGTTTATGCATTATATATATATATATATATATATATATAAGAATTGTGTGCTATATATGTAAATGCCCCAAATTAAAATTTAAATGTTAGATATATAAATATATAAGAATTATGTGGTATGTATGTAAATGATTTAAAAAAAATTGAACATAGGGAACTCTTCACTAAAGAAAGTGAAGCATACCGCAATATAAATGGAATGCTAAGTTTTGGAGGGACAATATCCCCAAAGAAAGAAGCCTCCTCTGCCAACTTCAAGAGAACTCTTCTTAGAATCTCTCCCAAATACATTCCCGAAATCAACTTCTCAAATATCTGAGAATTCAATATCAGTACATGAGTTTACAATGCCAGGAACGATGGATGTGCTTAGAAAATAATCTCAAAATCCTATTGAAATGCAAAATAGTAATTTATGAGTGGTGAAAGTGAAAAATTAACACAAACATCTTATTTCACCAAAGATAGCAGTATTTCTGATAAAAGTATACCTGTTCACCAGGATTCAAACTTTCAGCATCTAATGACTGATCATACTCTGTCAGGGGAAGGTGAGATGACTCGAAATTTCCCCATTCCATGTTGATGACCTACACAAAAAAATATCATTAATCACAACTTTTAGACATGTCAACGCATCTAAGCACTAAAATAGCAAAATAATCACTTTTCATTAAGCAACATCTTAAGATTACAGAGCTGTTAGTTCATTACCCCATACTGTCATAAGAAGCTCAAGTTGTTTCTACCAATGTGAGATGCTTGAAAACTCTTTTTTAGTAGAGGAAGAGTATTATTAAATCTTCTTACCATCTCTCCTGATTTTGGTAATAGGCCTTGCCACTTTGGAATAGCATGTGCACGCTCTACATATGCTGCATTTGTGCCAGTACCCAATATAACAGCTGCAAATACATCCTCATCATAAAACCTTCCCCCAGCTAGTGTCCCAACAGTATCATTGACCTAAATTAAGATATTTCTCAGAAAATTGCCCTATGACACTTAAATTAAAACAAAAAAATATTCTAAAAAGATGAGACTCTAAAGCTTACTAGTGCTGTGACATGCAAATCAAGACCTTGCCTCTCAATGGCTCTCGTCAACTCCGCGACCACATCTTCCCCTACCTGGTCTCCATACGACAAAGAATTTGGATAAGCCATCATTAAAATTTAGACTACCAAGAAAATTGTATCATATTTGTTCAACAAATTCCAACTGTAGATTAACAAAAGAATAAAAAATTTATTCTGGGAGCTGGTACTGCCAATTGTTATGCTTCTGTAAGAAATTTAACTTCGTTATTTGAAAAGTGAACCAACAATTTAAATGCTGAATTTAGTAAAGGACGTGAAACCAGTAAGAAATAATATGTAATGAATGCTAAAAGGAAGTAGCAAGCATACACAGTAAAACAAGCATCCTAATTGGGTTCAATCAAGTTGATGAGCAAAGATGACATCTATAATAGCATTTAAGAATCAGGTATTTCAAAGGTTGACCTTAAGATCACTGACTTTTTTTTCTCTCCAATATTCACAGATGATATAGTAGTATAACAATTAGTCCCAATCATTTCTTTTTCCAATAATCATAGCTATGAGGCATATACAGCTAGACAGCTGACCTAATAGTGCAATTACTTGTGAGAAGTTCGTAAAGGAGTTTAGAGCCAACTACACCCTGCGTGGTAATAAGTGCAGATGGAGCTGAGCTGACTAGTTCAAAGACAAGTCAACCACAGAAGAAATCTCCAAAGTAAAACTTTAATGGATCATGACAAAAGTGCGAACAACATCATAATGAGAGCTGCTTCTGTGAGGACCAACCATTATGAGCTCCAAGCGTTTGGACACAGTTCATAATTGTCTCCAGCAGAAATCGATTGGATCTCACCCTGTGACAACCGAACCTTCTAAGCTAGTTGGCAATGTTGACTGGACAGTTAGGATGGGTATTAGTCAAGCAGTGTAGCAAAAGAACTCGATTACTCAAAATGATTGACCATCAGGAGGCAAATGAGAAACCTGATCATTTTATAGGTACATTATACTTCTTTGATCACCCTATGCTCATCCTGTTTGATTCAGTAGCATCTCATTAATTCATAGCAGAGTTAGCATGCAGTAGGTTAGATGTTGAATTAGTACAGTTAAGTGTAGGCTGGTCTATCCAAATGCCACCATAGGTGATGTCCAAGTTTCTTTTTGAGTGCATGGCAAAGTGTTCTTCAAATACAAAGCATTCTCTTCATTCTTGAATGTGCTTTCCATGACTAAGTATAGTGTGATACACATAATGGATTGGTTGGCTCAACATAGTAAGGTGAAGCTTAGAATGTCAAATTAACCAAGTCTTATTCATTATGGAGAGAACTAACGGCCAAATGATTCAAACTAGTATGTCAGCCATCTGAGCCCTACAAATGATCTATAAAGGATGTTAAGCCTACCTTGTTCATGTTAGACACCAAAAGGAGAAGCCAAGTTGACCAGAAGATAGTCCTTATTGTCCAGGATTTCCTCATGTGTTTCCCAACAAAAGCTTGTCACTGAACTGAAAAGTACAATTTGACATAGACTTAGAGAGGATAACACACATCTCTAGAATAACATATCTGATGGCAACGACAATGCACTTGATGTTCACTAACACTGGTGGTACAACACGGAAGGATTAATGATAATGGAATTTAATATTCTTCAAGAAGGTGCTCAAAATGTGTCCAAAAGAATACATGATTATAAGAGGGACACCGACAGACAACAAGACTTTCCAAAGAAGAGTGCGTCTTCTCACTAGAGAAAGCATTCCTAAAAGGTATTCCCAAAAGAAAGGCTATTGAGAGTGCTCCCGAGGGACGATCTATCAAATGGAATGACTAGGTTCAGTGGCAATCAAATTTTTCATGATGATTGTGGCTGTATGTATGATGCTAACCATGTCAAGGATTTAAATGATTTTTCGAGGATTACGCCTTAAGGTTTATTCCAAATTACTATAAATGAAGTGAGTAGGGTTTCAAAATGTTTAGCACTATCAATCCTTAAAATTTTGATGTTGAAACAACAATCTTTGTAGCAAACCCCGCTCCTGTGTCATAGGACTTGTGGCTTGGCAGGAATGGACTCCAGGTAAAATATGACATCTTTGCAGTTGCAAGGGGCTTTGCTACTAAATCTGAATTAGAACATCATGGGAATCCAACAAATGTGGCAAAACAAGACAAAATGATGATGTAAGAGAGACAAGGAATATGCTAAAGCAAAGATGATAAATAAAGGTAAGGATGCTGAGATTCCTCGTGAGGAGTTTAGTTACTGGATTCAGAAATTGAAGCCATTAAGGCTACATTTGTCAATGCTGAGGAGGCTTCTATGAAAGATTCTTCAACAAGAGTGGATATGCAGGCTAATGGCAATGAATCCTTGATAGTACGAGACAAAGTTGACAAAGAAGTTGTAGTAGAGAGGACACGATAGATGCTCTATCCTTCATTGTTGGCATTCTGAATGTGAGGAATAACTGTGTATAAGGCCTGATACTGATGGTGGAGAAGCAGTCAAGGGACAAATATTTCATAATAAAATTGCACCAATAATAGTGAGCCAGCTGGAGGCAATATCACAGACCTCTCTACCTGGCTGACCCGGTGGCTTTCTCAATGTTGAGCCAACTGGAGAGGAAGGGCATGATCTTCAAGCTTCTAAGCATTCTTCTTGTCCATATTTAGTCTACCCAGCTTCATCTTGTGAAAGGCACAATGTCAACAAGATGCTAGCTGATAGCTCAAGAACTTCCAAGACCAGTCTTGATGTCCAGAAAAAGAATCAGGATGTTTGTGAAATTAAATATTTAGAAAAAGTTGTTTCATGTACAACTAGCTTAGGACATCGATGCTCAATCCTATCACATTACTTTATTAAGACAACGATGATTTTAAATTTTTAAATGAGAAAAATGATGTCAATAAAAAGTATAGCAACCCTATTTCCAAAGTGACCAAATATGGGCACTGAGGGAAAAGAGATCGTAAGAGTGCACCGTTTCCTCAATGGAGAATCCTTTTGTCCATTTGATAAGAGTGCCTGAAGCAAGTGAAGTCTGTCTCACTGGGAAAGAGAAAGTGAACCCAAGTTCTCTCTGCCTTCCTTCAGGAAGCTTAAATTCCTCACTTTCAGAAGCAATGAACTTTGCTATTCGTACAGCAATGAAATCAAATAGTTCCTAAAGAAAAAAATAAAATAAAACAAATTAAAAGAAAACTGAAATCTAATCTGATTAAAAGAAACAAATACATTAGGGTTTCACATACATGAGAGCTCCCAACCATCAAATGTGGGGGAATAGAGACCTCTTCAGCCTCCTGCTTCACAACACATCGTTCCTTCCCTCCCAATTGTACACGTATTACACGGAAGTTAGTTCCTCCAAGGTCCAACGCATAAAATAATCCTTTCTCTTGCCTACAACAGAAATAATTGATCATTAGTTATCTTTATGGCCTCTTGAAGAAAAGGTTAACATTAAAAGCAAATCATCGCCAAAATAAAATACAAAATGTGGTCTATTTCCTTACAAAGCAAATGCTATCTAAAGCTAAAGTTATTAAAAAAAACATGGCCTTAAAAACTGTAATATTTGTTTGCATATAGGTAAAAAAAAATGTCCTGAAAATAACAACCAATCTTTTGCTTCTTTTACATGAACAGTTTTAGGAACCATAAAAAGAATTGTCCGGTTCTCTTTTCCTAAACGCAAATGAATAAATACCAAAATGCTTAATTTTTAATATTTGAAATAAAGCATAAGCATTAAGAGGTAAAAAGAAGATAACTAGAACATGACTGTATCACTTTGAAACAATTAACCTATCCAAATTTGTAATAAAGAGAGAATAAATCAAGGTGCCTAGACATTTACAAGATGTAATCACATAACCCAAAGTTCGGCAAATAATACCTCCAAGTTAATTCGTGCCTTCCATCTACAGCTCAATCAGTATATGTTGTGTTTTAGATTCTCTTAATATTCTACTTGAGATTTAAGCAAACAAAAGTTTATCATCATTCCATTACAGCCTCCACCCAAACATAACCAAGACTCGACAAATATAGCAATTTAAACCCTTTGGTAGAAAAGCTGAATTGAAGTTACGCTGCCCAATGACAGGTATGAGGGCATTGATATGTTCATAAAATGAAACAATTTGCATTAAAACTTGAGAGCAAGGCTATGGACCTGGAATCAGGCATTTGAGCTCACTAATGCCAATATCGAGACAAGCCAAGCTCATCAATGTCTGAACCAAACTAGTGCCAACTGACCTGAATCAAAACATCCTTTATAGACCCAACTGAGGTCAGACTCCTGCTAACCTTTCACACAAACCTATACCCAAGCTCAGTTGCCAACTAGGAGCATGCCTATGACTATTGTTGCCATCTACATACCTTTTTCATATACATAAATTGAATGTTGTAGAACTTCTCAAACTTGTTGCAATCAACACAAACCACCATTTTGTGCACTTAAAAATACTCTTCTTGATAATAAGAATTAATCCCAGTAGAAAAAGAATATGTTGTCATTTTTGTTGATCATTTTTTGATGACCCCAATTAAGAGATAATGAATCTTCTTGGAATTATTTTACAAATAAGATATGGGCTCCGAAAATTCGCCACCGACCTCTCGACAAATATTAAATTGAAGAGAGTTATTTAACTGTCGGTGTAATTTTCACAAGGCAGATGAGATAATAGATAAGACACTACCCAGAGATTTCGTCCTCATTTGGTGAGAACTTTAGATCGTTTCATGTAGACGAAACCCCTATAATTAATTACCCCTCCCAATAAGTGAGAGAGAACTTTCGATTAAGGTACTTAACGCGTAGCGATAAGAAGAAGATATAGATTTTAGAATTTAAAATTATGAAATTCATCATTTCATCTTAAACCAGGATGGTTAAGGGAATGATGACGTCTGATATCCCATACCATCATCCATCCCTGCTTCTACTTTAATCGAGGAGTAGTACCCAACCCGAAGGATCCTTATCGAACACATGTGTTACATCGCCCAAGAAATCCATGTAGACTGGGGTGATGTTTTGCGAGAGCGCAAGTCTACCTAGACAGAGGATTGTTCTATCAAGTATCTATGATTCACCACTCAAAGGGCGTTATCGGAGCATAGACTCTCGATCGTGATATAACCGCCAAACCAGATCGTAAGACTCTGAATCGATCGTCTGAGCTATCACTGCAATGCCGAGGGACACGCCACGCCCTACTAACAAGATTGAGTAACATTAAAATACTTGATTTAATATTGGCTGTAGAAATTTTCTTAATTTGTCACTCGATAAAAGCAGTAAAGTGGATGGGATTGAATTTTACTTTAAGCTTTAATGATAGAGTTTCATTTAAAATTTTTTAGATATTGATATTTAATTTGAGTTTGAAAAAATTGATTAATTTGAATATGTTTAAGAAACTTTAGATCTTTCATCAACTGTAGCAATGTAAAGATATCTATTACCCAATAAGAATCAATTTTTCAGATATTTCACTGATTTGAAATTTTTTATAATAGATTTTTAAGTTTTCTTAACCCGTACCCAGTCCTAAGACTAAAGCGGGTAGCAACCCGCGCAACATCTTCAAACATTTGAATTTAAACATTCAGTATAGTGTCGAGGCCCATGCGGGTGTTTAATAATTCAGGTAATTTTATGTTTTAATTATGAGATTAATTTTGTATTTATTTAATCTCAACTTAGCCTGCGCAACCTTTTCAAACATTAAAATTTGCACTTTAAATCTCTATGTCGGAACACATGCAGGAGTTTTATAACTTAGATAATTTCATCTAATTAATGAAATCATTGATTTTAAAAATCATAATTAAATAAAATTCTTTAATTTTTGGATTAAAAGAAAGTTTCATAATTAGTGTAATATTTAATTTAGTATTATCTTTTTAAAGAAGCTGCATCATCATTTGATAAACTTTGAATAAGAATATATTCATTTTAGATATGTGTAATGAATTTATTTTCATTCAAGATTTCGTATATTTTGGAATATTTGAAAGGGGTGGCCACAAGACATGTGTGTTAAGACATACTTTATGCTATTCATATAAGTTTATATATCTGTTCACCCAAAAGAAAACTTCAAATTTCTTATCATTTAAGGACTTTTCACATTTTCTACAGCAAGAGTTGTTAGACCCAATTTAGATTCATTTTTAGCTTCATATCAAATTCACTATTTATTTAAAAATTAAACTTCAAATTTATTGCAAGTTTGTAATGAGTTTATGTTAACTTCCTTAAATTTCACTTGCATTCATTTTGATAACAAATATGGAACAAGGTTGTTATAATATGTTTTACATATGTTATTAGTTTAATTATAAGTGGTCTCATAAAGATAACTTTCATTTTCTATAAATAAGGCTAGTGGGAGAGTTTTACCTTTTCACATTATTTGCTTGAAGAGAAAACTTCATATCCTTTAAGGATTTTGAAGAAAGGAAGGGAACATGCTTTCGTTTAAAGTAATTAATTTATTTTAGTATTATGTTTCATCTTTATGTTGTTTAGTTTCCTTTAAGCATTCTCCACTTTGTTTTAATGTTTATTTTCATGTTTATCATGTATTTTTCATTTGATTTAAATTTAAATGATTTCCATTTAAATTTGCTTAAGTCTCAAATTTAATTCAAAACCAGGCATAATTTTGGCGAACCTCCATAGTGCGATAGTGTTTTAACTTTCTGATACCAAGAAGCATAATGAGAGTTGTCTCATGACAACATACATCCGCTCACCCTCTACACCAATGGCATGAGTCTTGAAACCTGCGAAAAGAGAAATACAATGCGTATGTATTCATTTCATTTTTTTTTCTAAGTCTAGATTTTATTCAATATTTCGACAACAATTCTGAGGGAGAGCCTAACTGATGTTATTATTCTGTCAATTAGCAATGGTGTCTGACACATGATTTTTTCATCTCGTCGCCTCATGACAAAGCTTTCAAACCCCGCGAAAAAAACACAAAGCATGTATATATCCACATTCACACATTAATCCCACATGTTCGACTTTTACACATTGCAAAGATGGAAATGGTTGGGTAAAACCAAGAAGAACCACGCTCGCCTTCTCCGGCAAAAGCAAAAAAATTGGAAATGTAAGAAGGGCGACGGAATCCGAAAGAAGAACCACCCTCGTGATGTTCTTCTCGATTGGCAAGGATTTGAAATTGGATTAAGAAAATGGGGTATTTTGATTTTGAAGAGTGAAGAAAGAGAGAGATGAATTATTTGAGAGTCAAGTCATTCTGGGGAAAACGCAACCCAACAATCATAACACTTAATGCTCCTTAGAAGATTTAATAGTATCTCCTTCTTGAACACATAAACCCCATCAATGAATGGATCCCTCTTTGCATGTTCTCATGACAAGCCAAAGAAGTATTCCACTTCCATTGCTTTTAAGTCTTGTCCTTTAGGCTTTTCACTGAATGAAAGGACCCTTCCTTTGTTGTCTATCTTCATTAGACCAAAATCTGATGCACAACTGTCATCCATAGGCACACAGGTCTCCGAATGACACAACTCAATTTTTTTTTCTGCGTCAAATATAGCCTTTGAAAATTCCGAAATCATATCATATCGAATATCCTCACCCTTTATAGCTCTTCTTGATGTTCTGAAAGCAATTTGGTCAACACCAGAGAAACCAACCATGGTGGCTCCAAAGAAAGTTTCAAAAAGATAGAAAGGATTAGCTATATATGCTCCAAATGAACCCCCTACTGGACTCTTCACTCCAGCTTCACCATATTGATCAGACAAAGCTCTCTTTTTCTCATCTGACAATACCTCAAATGCAGTGCTTGTCTCCTTGAATTTTTCAGTTGCTCGAGGCTGCTAGTTGACATCTGGGTGGTATTGGCGAAACAACTTCCAATATGCAGCCTTGCTCTCTTTGTTACTCCCAAACCTCGAAACTCCAAGTGTAGAGAAGTAATCTATCGAAGCCACGGCAACAATGAAGGCGGAAAAGGCTCTGCCGCTGTTCCGTGGGAGACTCCGTTGCCTTTTTCAAGTGCCAGAGAGTGAGGACGGACGAAGGGAAAAATGGGAGCAGCTTTTGCGGTTCCCTTTGGAGGGGCGAATTAAAGAGGGAGGGAACGGTTGAGAGGAGCCTCGCGGTTGATCAAAAATTGAATGAATGGGGGGAGCGGTTGTGAATTAGGGTAATTTATGGATTTAAGTTAAATTTAGGTTTATTTAATTTCTTTAAGAACTTAATCACTCTTAAAATGAATTTTACGCCGATAAAATCGCATAGTTAATATATATATATATATATATATCAAACTTAGCTTATGGTTCCTGACACAACGGCATTCGCAATGAGGCGTTTGGTTCAGTCCATCAAATTGGTCCATTTCAACTCAAAATGAGTGTTATCGCTAATCACTGACATTCGCGATTGTCCAAATTGAATGCTAGTCACTGATAGATTTTGACGCGCGGCTAAAGCGAATCAATTTCGATTTAAGCGTGTTTGATTTGAGTCGCGCCCTCGACTCGATATATATACGCTAACACGCGACTGATCGTTTGATTGATCATCGTTGTGTAATATTTATACTCAACCGCCGACGTTCAACGAATGACAAAGTCCGTTGTCATCGCAGTCATTTTGATTTTGGCACGCCCAGGTGCATTTCAACCTCGATTTGCGCTCGCCACATCTCATTTAATCCGAATTGAGCGACGGCCTCATTTGATAATTTTGACATTTCAAAGCTAATTTCATCAATTTCATAAACGTATCGTCATCATCGATATGTATGCAAGCGTTGACGACTTATCGCGACGGCTGATCATCGTCATGCATATATATATTATTTCATGTTTCAACGCGAAAGTCCGTCGAGAGTCAGGCCGATTTTGGCAACGCCCAGTATTTTCAATCTCGATTTGACATCGACTTCAAATCATTCGACATTTACATGACTCATCCGAATTGATAGTCTCATTTTGATAATTTTCGATGTTTAAAAGCTAAAGTCGCGATCACAAACGGCGTTTCGACATTGCCGCAGCCTTTCTCCGATATGCCGATACATCATAGCTTGATCGGCTGATCATTGACATGCATTATATTCCGAATTTTATATTCGACATCAACGAAGTCCGTTCATCGACGTCATTTCAACCATTTTCAATGACGCCCAGGATTTTGAGCCCCGATTTGACATAATGTCACTTCAAGGAATTTGACTTGTGACTCAACTTATGACACATATGGAGTCAATAAATGCCCCCAATAAATGTGATCGCATGGAGTGAGTCACGCGTTGTTGAAAACCCTTTGTCGACCACCGAACTTGATCATTTCGACATTACATTATGGAGCTTTGATAGATGATGCCTTATTTAAGACATGTTAAATGATTGATTGACCGATTTATCAAAATTGACTTGTCAAATGAGTTCTTACACATCTACTTGCTTCAATTTTCTCAAGTTCTCTTTCTTTTATGTTATGCAGATTTGAGTTTCCTCCAACCCACCGTGCTGAAAGTTTGGTGGAGGGATTGATTTATTCATTTGACAACTCACCGAGAATCGATTTATCCGCTTTCTAAATTTGAAATTCCTTATCGCTTTAAGCTTTAACTGACTGAAGGGACTCACCGATTTGTCCATATTGACTTGTCAAGAAGTATACGTGAATCTTATGCCGCCGCTTTGACGATTTATTAAAGGGTGCATACAGATGACCCGCCTCTTATAAAGTCATGTTGAGTTATCACCCAAATGCTTTAATTAAATAACCACGAAATTCTTTTAAAATCATCGGCTTTGTATGAACTATGGAATTGCTTCTTGCCCCTATTTTAATTTGATGATGAGATTGGCTTTGACGTTTGAGCATCAAATCATTTGAATAATTGAGATATCACCTTGCGGAAAATATATAGATTGATTTGAGGTAGCCCTGAATTAAGAGTTTCCTCAGATTGTCTTGATCCGTCGATCAAATAGAAATATCTCTTGGATCCTGGTTGCTTGTAATCACTACGAAGGATCCAGTTTGAGATTGAACAACTATCATCATTAGACTGACGAACAAGGGTTCTTTCACTGCGGCCTTTTCTTACGACTTGTTGAGTGAGGAAAGCGTCAACAACTCAATCATTTATAGGCTTGTTGAGTCCGACCTTTAACCTCTTCCAAGTCTTCACTGTGAGAGGTTGGTGATTTGTCATCGATCAACGGAACTTTTCACTGCATTTTCTTTGAGAAGAGCCAACAACTCACCATTTGTGGGCTTATTGAGTTCGACCTTTAACTCATCCGTGTCTGACTTGGGATGTAGAGGTTGATTTCCAACTTAATTAATTAAACTTCAAATCAAGAGTTTTTTGACTTAATCTCTGAATTTGCTAAATCTAAGATAAATTTTGACATTTTGGGTTGTTCAGTAAATATATTCTTTTTTGTTCCTCTAAGAAAACTTAACAATAACAATATGGATATATATTCGGGATTTCGCCCAATGTCAACAATTAGAATATATTGGGATCTGATATCACATCATCAATAAATAAACTTAACATAAATTAAAAAAATGTCGTCAGGGGATCAAGCAGAATTTTCAAGATGAAAATATAAAATACATCAATATTTGAATTGATATGCTAAGAGAGTTTTAACATGTAACGTTGTTTTCATCTCGTCCTATATCACGACATCAATTGAAATAAACTTAACATAAATTAAAAAAAAATGCCCCCTGTCTTGCAAGGGGGATCCTGAAGCACATTTAGAAGAATTTTCAAGATGAAAATATACAAATACATCAATATTTAAATTGATATGCTCTTAAGAGAGTTTTAACATGTAACGTTGTTTTCATCTATGTATATAAATCTAAAATGCCCCTGTAATGCAGAAAATTTTCACGTAAAAAATTTCATCCTGAGTGGATATATTTATTTAGAGATCTCTGATGATGTCAACTTAAATAGATATACTAAAAAAATGCCCCTAAGTGGGATTTCTATTATACTTCAAATATATTCATCATGTGTAATACTAGTAACCACCATTAATTGGCTATTTTCACCCTTAGGTTAATGAGGTATCCCTTCTGGTACACTTTCTCAAAGGGGTCCTCCCATGAAAGCTCAAATTTGCCACCAAATTTTTTCGAGATAATTGGTCTTCACACGACCAATTCTTCTTGGAATGTTGAGGACACCATATGATTGAGAATGCTCGGACATCCCTTCGGTAAACTTCTATTTTTGCCGAGGACTTAACCTCATCAAGCGCATCAAGCTCTTCAATCCGTAGATGGACATTCTCATCTTGGGTGAGATTGTATTGAATGACTACTTGGAGCGAAGGTAATTCAACTTCAAGTGGCAAGACTATTTCATCTCTAAATACTAGTGCATAATGAGTAGATTTTGTGAGAGTACAATCCAAATGTCATGTCGTTGTTTTACTTTAAGGTCGTTTCACTTTGAGGCTTTGGCCTCCAAATTTTTTTGCTTACCATTCGACCATTCTTAAACATGTGGTCCAAGTGTCACACCTCGATGCACACCGTACGGGACTTGGATTGGTTGACATCTTGTCAGGGTTGTTGGATGAGGTCTCTTTGAAGGAACAACTCTGGCCTCCTTATGACAAGACTTTCATATTTTTTTTATCAGTCATTTTCTCCTTAACAACTTTGAGGACCCGATCAATTTCGAGTTTCTCATTGGAGAGTCGAAGACGTGTTGTCCGGGATCGTTGATTTTACCAGAGTGCTCGCTTTACCCATCTTAGTATCAAACATATTATAGGTTGGAACACTTTATAACCGGTTGTATAATTTTCTTTTGTTGAACAATGGTTGTTGAGCACAGCTCAACATTTCTCTCCTTCCTCTGCTTGGATGTTTTCATTATTTCTTCTTGGCTTCGACCTCCATATTTATTTTTCTTTCTCAGACCTTTAATGGATGAAACGATCGGTCACACCGATATTCACCGCATGGGCTCGCTAACGATCATGAGTTCTTACTACCACTGATGGTAGCTTTTGTAATAAAGCATTTTTTTTCTTTGCTCCTCTAATAATTGGTCTTTGATACCTCTTCTTCATAAGGCATTTTTCTTTGACAACCTTCAGAACTCTATGTACTCGAGCAGATAGAGTTTCAGGTTATTGCTTCTAAGGGTTTGAGTTGACTACTGTTGAGCCCAAAATGACCACTTAGCATTACCAATAGAACTATTCTTTTAGCCCATTTCAGATTTTCAAATTTGTTGAGTGGGAACACTCTTTATATCAACCGGTCGCATTCAAGTGATTCAGAAAGAACGCTAAGCTCAATTCGATTTTTTCTCCTTTGTCTTCTAATTGCCTCTGAGGAAGCTTGATCATACCTTCTAGCGGAAAGGTCTGAGTGAGTTGTGTTATTCTAGAGAATTAAAGTAATAGTTCTCCAAGTACCATTAAAATTTGATTTTATTATATTTGTCTATTATATTAGATTTAACTTACAAAGATGAAAAAGAAATGTCCCTAAGTCACCGTGAAAAGTCAAAAATTCTCCATCGACCTCTTGACAAATATTGAATTGAAGAGAGTTATTTAAGTGTTGGTGTAATTTTCTGAAGGCAGATGAGATAGTAGATAAGACAATACCCAAATATTTCATCCTCATTTGATGAGAACTTTAGATATGGTTCTAGCAGCTATAATTACCTCCCAATAAGAGAAAAGAACTTTGGAAAGGCGTTGTAAGGTCACTTAATAGTAAAGATATAAGAAGAAGACATGGGATTTTAGAATTTAAAATTATGAAATTCATTATTTCAACTTAAATTGGATGGTTGGGGAATGATGCGTCCGATCTAGATCTCAGGTTCCGGCCATCCCGACTATCATAATCCCTAATAAATTAAAGGAGAATCGACACAACCGACAAGAATCCTTATCGAACACATACGTCCGTCAAGAAATCTTAAACTTAAGTAAGAAGAGTTTTGTCTACCTGACAGAGGGTTGTTTGTCTATCATGATTCACTCAAAATGGCGAGTCATCGAGCATACGATACGATTGTGATAATATAATGGACCTAACTGCCAAACCACCATCGGGAGGACTGCAGAATCGCATCATCTAGCTATCGACAGCAATCGACAGCCACGTCCTTACTTGCGCAGCCTTTTTAGACATTAAAATTTGCACTTTAAATCTTTATATCCAAGCACATACAGGAGTTTTATAACTTAAATAATTTCATCTAATTAATGAAATCATTGATTTTAAAAATCATAATTAGAATAAAATTTTTTAATTTTTGTATTAAAGGAAAGTTTCATAATTAGTGTAACATTTAATTTAGTATCGCCTTCTATATGCTTGTATAAAGAGTTGCAGATCCGGTGACAATCATTTAAAAGTTTGCACAAACTTTGAATAAGAATATATTCATTTTAGATATATGTAATGAATTTATTTTCATTCAAGCATTTGCATATATTTTGGAATATTTGACCCAAAAGGGTGACAACTACAAGATATGTGCTAAGGCATACTTCATGCAGTTGTATTCATACAAGTTTATATGTACGAAGTTCACCCAAAAGAAAGCTTCAAGCCTCTAATTTTATCATTTAAGGACTTTTCACATTTTCTACAATAAGAGTTGTTAGACCTAATTTAGATTCATTCTTAACTTCATATCAAATTCCCTATATATTTGAAAATTAAACTTCAAATTTATTGCAGTTTGTTATGAGTTTAAGATTAACTTCCTTAAGTTTCACTTAGATTGCTTTTGATAACAAACATGAAACAAGGTTGTTATGATATGTTTTACATATGTTTTAGTTTAATTATAAGTCTCACAAAGATAGCTTTCCTTTCCTATAAATAAGGCTGGGAGTTTTACTTTTACATTATTTGCTTGAAAAACATAGCTTTAAGGATTTTGAAGAAAGGAAGGAACTTGCTTCCGCTTAAAGTAAGTAGTTTACTTTATTATGTTTCCTTTTGTTTTGTTTCCTTTAAGCATTCTCCACTTTGTTTTAATGTTTATTTTCATGTTTATCGTGTTTTTATTTGATTTAAGTTTAAAGGATTTCTTTAAATTTGCTTAAGTCTCAAATTTAATTCAAAATCGCATAAATTTCTGGCGTCATCCTCAAGATAATGCATCAAAGATATTTTTTTTCAATGCTTAATGCATGGTGACACACCACAACCGTCTTCAAGACTGCAACGCCTCTAATGGGATGAGTCTTAAAACCTGCAAAAAGAGAAATACAATGCATATATATTCATTTTATTTTATTTTCTATGTCTAGAATTTATTCAAAGAACATTTGCCATTTGACATCTAACGATGATTTACTTTTACACCCTAATGAAGATAATGTCTTCGATGATTTTTCATCTTGTCGCACCCTCATGAGCACGACGAGGCCTTCAAACTTACAAAGAAACATAAGCATGTATATATCTATATTCACACATTGATCCCACATGTTTTGACTCATTTTCCTAGATGTTGTAATGATCGGCAAGGAAACGGGGTTGAGAATGCCGGAAACCAAGAGAAGAACCCGTCTCATGACGGTTCCTCCGTTCAAAAATCAATAGAGGAGGCAACGAAACCAAAGAAAACCCTCATATGACCGATCAGTGTGAAAGATTTGAAGGATTAAGAAAATGGGGGTATTTTCGGTTTTGGAAGAGCGAGGTAAGTGAGAGACGGCGGAATTATTTTAGAGCCGAAGTCATTTGCAGTGGGGAAATGCCATCTGACCCAACAATCATGCATAACACTTAATGCTCCTTAGAAGATTTAATAGTATCTCCTTCTTGAACACATAAACCCCCATTGAAGCAATGAATGGATCCCTCTTTGCCTTTATTTAAGGACAAAAAGTATCCACTTCTTCCATTTCTTTTAAGTCTTGTCCTTTAGGTTTTTACTGAATGAAAGGACCCTTCCTTTGTTGTTTATCTTCATTAGACCAAAATCTGATGCACGGCAGTCATCCATAGGCACACAGGTCTCCAAATGAGACAACTCAATTTCTTTTTCTGCGACAAATATAGCCTCTGAAAACTCCAAAATCATATCATATCGAATATCCTCACCCTTTATAGTAGCACCTCTTCTTGGTGTTCTGAAAACAGTTTGGTCGATACCAGAGAAACCACCCATGGTGGCTCCAAAGAAAGTTTCAAAAAGATAGAAAGGATTAGCCGTATATGCTCCAGATGAACCCCCAACTGGACTCTTCACTCCCGCTTCACCAGATTGATCAGACAAAGCTCTCTTTTTCTGATCTGACAATACCTCATATGCAGTGCTTATCTCCTTGAATTTTTCAATTGCTCCGGGCTGCTAGTTGACATCTGGGTGGTATTGGCGAAACAGCTTCCGATAGGCAGCCTTGCTCTCTTTGTTATTCGCAGACCTCGGAACTCCAAGTGTAGAGAAGTAATCTATCGAAACCATGGCAACAATAAGGGCGGATAAGGCTCTGTCGCTGTTCCGTGGGAGACTCTGCTGCCTTTTTCAAGTGCCGGAGAGTGAGGACGGACGAAGGGAAAAATGGGAGCATCTTTTGCGGTTCCCTTTGGAGGGAAGAGCCAAGCGTATGGCTTTGGAAAAGCAAATTAAAGAGGGAGGGAACTGTTGAGAGGAGCCTCACGGTTGATCAGAAATTTAATGAATGGGGGGAGCGGTTGTGGATTAGGATAATTTAGGGATTTAAGTTAGATTTAGGTTTATTTAATTTCTTTAAACATTTAATCGCTCTTAAAATAAATTTTACGCCAATAAAATTGCATAGTTAATATAGATATCTTCAATTTTATTTCACGATAACCGCAAACCGCCACAACGGAGCCGTTTTGTTAAGGCCACAATAATTCCATTTCAAATAAAATACGCTAATCTCAATGAAACTTGTCCAAATTGAGCAATGCCTCTTCTGATATTTTGACGCTGGCGCTTAATGAATCAATTTCTGAAAGATCGTTTGATTTGAGTCGCCTCGCCTTCGATATACGCGACGTTAACGATCGCTGACGCCGATCATCGCGATATTTATATTCTCACCATTGACGCTAAAATGAAAAGCGTCACGATCAAGGTCATTTGTTGATTTTTATTCTGCATTTTCAACTCAATTTGCGCCACTGATAGTTCGACATTTGCATGACGTCCGACCGAAGCGATAATCTCATTTAGTAGTTTCGGCTAACGGCGACGATCAATTTCTGAACGAGATCATTCGGACTTGCGCCTCGAATATGCTAATTTGACGATTGAAACTCGATCGATCGATCAAGTTTAATGACTTTTTAGCCAGTTTCAACGCTATGGCAAGTCCGCTCGTCGATCCGGTCATTTGAATTTGGCGACGCCCCGCATTTCAACCTCGATTGCGTATACTAAATTATTCGACATTTGAGTAAGTCACGCCTCACTGATAGTTTGTTTTAACGCACGATTTCGCAAACGGAGTTTCTATCGCGCAGCTTCCTTCTCGATATGTGCGCATTTGATTGAAAATCATTGATTCTGACATTATTTATTCCAATCAATTTCGACGCTCACACGAAGTGTCATCGATTGTGCGCTAACTATTTTCACACGCCCAAATGCTTGACTACAAAGTCTCAAATTTAAGGGTTTGATTCGACTTAGCATACGAAGGTCATAAGATCATTGAAACTTTGATTTGGCACCACTAATATGATTGTGGCATCACGATGTATGCCATGGTGTATTTGGATTGATGATCAAGGACATTGTTGATGGTGGCTAGTACAAAATCAATGTCATCAGACCATCAGTGGTCATAATCACCAACTTTTGTAAGGGAGGTCAGGTAAGTCAACCCAAGATATACATCATCTAACCATAATTATACCATAGGAGGATGCAACTTGCACCGCCCACTATTTATAGCTATAAGGAATATTTTGGATGAGCATCAACATGCCCCTTATGAGAACTATAAATAGTCATTAATTTAGTTCATTTATGAAGATTTTCCAAAGTCAAAAGGTTGCCTAGATCCTCCGAGAAATCTTACAAGCAACTCATGCCTACAAGACGAGCTCAGCAGAAGGCCTTTACCACTGCACTCACATGTAAGACTCATGTCACAACATGCATCATAGCAAGAAATGAACTGCAATAAGAAACCTTTGTCACGACAAGACCTACATTGCAAACCTTTGTAATTCTTACCCACAAGACTTATGGCCTGGTGTTACCATAAAACCTTCGTTTACAAAAAGACCTACAATGCAACCCTTGCACGCGTCATAGCCCTTATTCATAACATCTATGTCACAGCCATCACCTTAAAGACTTACGTCACAACTACCTACTAGCTTGCCGCAATATCATCAACAATTAGCCAAAGTTACAACAACTAATTAATTATTCGTTGCTAACAGCAACAATGCCGACCATCACTCTACAGTAATTGTAGACAATTATATTTATAGTTCATCATCTTGCACTATATTAATGCATTCTTCGGTTTTAAAAGAACAGAAATTCCTTGTAACTTTTTTCATACTAATAGAACAGGTACAAGATCTCATTATTTTTCTTTCTTAAGTTCTTTGTATAAGAAAAATCTTAACTCATAGCTCTCTAATCTATATATTTAGCTATGCATACGTGATTGAAAAAGTTAAGGTAATCAATATCAATCATCTATCTACCTACTCAATTTTTTGAATGCAATAATTTGACATCATTTGTAGAAAGTCAAATTAACAACTATTATAATGCAAGAACCTCAATATCCCCCATTTGAATATCCTAGACCAACCTATCTAATGAGAAAAAAAAATATGAATTTTTTTATTGAAAATATATGAGAGACAGAAGAAATTTCCATATAGTTGGTCTATCAGTTTCAAAATAAAATGGCAAACAAAAAATGCACAGAAGATAGAAAAAGTAACGCAGGAAGATGTGCAATCATCATAATTCATCTATCAAATGAAAGTGCAACATTTAAATAACTTGGTGAAACTTGCTTTTTCAAGCATGTCACAAGACATCTGCCATAAAGTAAGAGAACTTTGAAAAAACCCATTTTAAATAAAAGTGTATTGTTCAAAGTTTGAACAACATCAAACAACACAATGTTGACTAGCCACTAACTTCTTCATAAGATAATGGTGCAAAAGCAAGGAAGTTGCGATGAGGTGAAGATGCACAAACATCATACTTCACCTACCAAATGCCAGTGCAAACTTTAAATAACTAGTGCAACTTGCTAATACAATTATCTCGAAAGCCCTCTTTTGTATAGTAGGAAAACGCTAGAAAGACCCATTCCTTTCAAATGTTTACCAATCACCACCTATGTTATATGATGAATCACAGACTTGAAGAGTTGATGGGCCAAGTTCCAACTAATGTGGTTATAGCTAGAATTTACCACCTGAGAATACCAAGCGGAATGAAGGCCTGGACGGATAAAATAAAACATTTCTTAACATTTTCAATCATAAATAATCTCCAATCAATCATAAAGCTACAAACCACAAAATAATTATACAATTTGTCCATACATAAATATTCTAACAAAGTTCGAGAAAACACACTTTAAACATAACTCAACACGACATAATTTATCTCCAAGTCCTCTATACAGAAACAACTTTTCCTTCTATCACCATTTAATTAGAATTACCTAAAAAAGATTAAGAACTAACAAATAAAATAATTCAAATGATTACGCTATTACACTATAAGAAGAAGAAAAACTAATATACGCCGCTTTTGTTGTCACGTATATAAAAGAAATTTCAAACAATCAAACCTAGAGAGGTGATACATAAACATTTATCATATGAGTCGTATACATAAACATTTATCATATAAACTTTTATTTTTTTACTTTTATCATCCTTCCAAGAGTCACCGTCGAAATACTCATTCAAAGAACAACAAAGATATTACCATCATTTCTAATTTTCGCTTAATTATTTGCTAATTTCATCGCTTTTTAATCATTTTACGACAGCATATCATGGCCTCATATAGGGGGTGAACTCAGCTTTAAACATACACATTCATAAGATACAATTATACCACTATACACATTAATTCATGATAAGATCAACTTTATAAAATGATAACGCAATACGATCTAAAGATTCGCGTTATTATCCAACATTAAACAAGAAATACATCACGCTTTAAGAAAAAACAAGAAAATCATCACAACTGCATAATTTAAAAAAGTCATAATCATATTAAACATTGATCATAAGAAATTAAGATATTTTTACCATAAATGTAAGAACATAATTACCCACTTTAATTTACAGTTTTCTCTTGAACCTCCTTTCCTTTAACGCTTCCTTCCTTAATTGAAATTCCTATAACATAAGAATATTAAGTGTTAAAGATTTTATATATTGCATTAATTGATTAACATACCCCCTTAAATGATTCTAATCTAATTAACGATAATATAAATACCTTTCCTTCATAATATAAAAATACATTTCCTTATAGTTCTCTAAATTTTTATTTTTTCTTATTTTTCTTAAAATAATTTTCTTGAATGATTTTAAATTAATACTTTAACTTACATCTAGTTTATATTACTTATACCTAAATTAACTTATTTTGAAAATCACTAAACTCTAAATTACAATTGTAAACCCTAAGAAAAGGCTTAAGATACTAATATTAACATAAAATTTAAATTAAAATAGTTACATATCTTATTTACATTCTTTATTATATTCCTCTCGCTAAACCCTCACTCCCATCGGCTTCTTCATGCGACGACACTTTCGACTGTCAGACGCAGTGCTCCTCTCTCCACGTGACGCGAAGTCGGCGGCATAGTAGGCGCTCGCCAGAGCACGAACTCTTTTCTTCCTCTGATGATGACGCCCTTCGACGATGATTTCCTTCTTCGGACGCAGTAGAGAGTCTTCTCTTTCTCGCTTTCTCCTCCGCTTTTGGGAATTTTTTCGATTTGTCGAATCGACACCTTTCCTTTCTTTCCTTCCTTAAGCCGCAATGTAGATTTATTTTATTTTATTTTATTATTTTTTAACTTTCTATATTAATCTCCCTCTTATAAAATTTCGTTTAAATTAACATTAATTAAAAATAAACATACCTTTAATTAAACAATTGAGGATAAAGTTCTCATTGATTCCTTCTCCCATAGCTGATCCGATCCATGTTTCCACAAGAGTACCTGATAAATGAATTTCCTATTCGAGATGCTTGACATCATAATCTATAATTTTTTCCTCCACAATGTGATCGGGTTTAATATCAATGGATCAACAATAATCTTTGTGGTTATAAAGAAAGAAATAACATTAATTCCTCGTATGAGAAGGTAAAGCCTATAAGTCACTTAATTTTTTCCAAGATTTCATACCAATATAACGCGGCTCAACTTTCCAATTTTTCAAATCGTTTTATACCTTTATATGATTTTAAGAAATACAAATTCCCACTTCAAACTCTACCGCCGATGTTTAGCATTATAATATTTTCTCTCGCCTATCTTGGCTTTTAATCACATCAATCGATCTTTTCGGCTTCATCTACTACATCCGCACTAACGATTCTTCTTTCACGCTCCACCCAACAAAGCGGTGTTCTGATTTTTTTCATACAATGCTTCATAGGATATATTAATACTTGCTTGAAATTTTGTAGAAAACTCAATCAAAGAATTTTTAATTTTATCCAAAATCAAGGATACAAAGTCTAAGCAATCTTCAAGTGTTAAATTTTTTTCGACACCATCTTTAAAGTAAAAAGTAAGCTTGACCTAAAGTTTTCAATTTTTTTTACAATCTAGATGAAATCACCATCCCGACGACACTATAGATTTTGACACCATGTAACTTCACAATTTCATCAACATATTTCCTCAGTTTTAAACAAAGATCGATTGTTTGATAGATATAAAGATTTAGTCAACCTATCAATAACCCAAATAAGATCGATCTTTTTTTGATCTAGGTAAACCAATCACAAAATTCATAAAAATATCATCTCATTTCCACCGTATCGTAAAGGAAAGTCCACTGGCTTCTTGTTCAACTTTAACCATCCGACATGATTGACATTTATAAACAAATTCACTTCTTTTCCATTCCGCCACCAAAATATTTCAAGATCTCGATACATTACATCGCCTGATGAATTGTATAATTTGAATGATGCGCTTGTAAGATATCTTTCCTCAAATCTCCAACATTTGGAATGCCTACCATGATACTTCAAGAATCCTCTTCATCGATTTCAAAATCTTCAGATGACATACTTTAACAAATCTAAACTTTTCTAAAGTCATCATCTGAGAGCATCTCGATTCTCTTTTTCAAATTTGATTGTATACATTTGATTTAACAATAAACATGATCATCTGTAGATTTAATAATTAAAATTTCTAATTTTTCTAAATCTTTAATCATTTGAGAGATCAACCAATAAATACTACCGATATTTTCTACTTAAAACATCAACATTTGCTTTTCCTGATGATATATCAATATCTAAATCATAATCTTTAATGATTTCCAACCATCTCCTTGCCTTAAATTTAGCCTTCGGTAAAGATATATATTCGTTTGATGATCGGAAAACTTCACACCTTACCCATAAATAATGCCTCCAAATTTTAATGCAAATACCACGCCGCTATTTCTGGGGATAATTCTTTTCATGATTTTTCAATTGCCAAGATAATCACTCTTCCATTCTAGATAACATCCTAAGCCTCTGATGCATCACTATAAATTTGAAAATCTTCGCCCCTCTGGAATAGAATACATTAAAAACAATTCTTCAATTTTGAAAAGCCTCTTCACATCAACATTCAAACTGATCGCTTTTGAAGTTAGCGATAAGGTATGACAATTGTGAAAACCCTTCAATGAATCTCCGTAATATATCCCAACCTAAGAAACTTCGACTTAAGTTGTTGGTCCCATATTCGCCTATTACTCGACTTCGATCCACCAAACTCCTTCACTACTAATCATGCCCAAGAATATGATGTTATTTAACCAAAATTCATACAAAATTTTGTATATAAATAATTTTCGTGAGCAAGATAATGTGAAATGCTTCATCTCCGAATAAATTATAATGTTATCTATGAATACAATCACAAATGAATCTAAAAAGGTTTAAAGATTCTATTCATGAGATCCATAAATACTGAGATTTGTAAAAGGCATCACCACAAACTCATAGTGCATACCTTGTATCAATGCGCTTTGGTATATCTTCGATTCTCAACGATGATAACGATCTTAAATCAATCTTTGAAAATAAAGCTCCTTCAAAAAAGATCATCAATTCTTGGCGGATATTTATTCTTTAATGTGAGTTTATTAAGTTAATATGATACCTTAAGCTCTCTTTTCTTCTTCACAAATAATATGAGCTCCCCAAGAGATGTGTGCTGATAAATCCCTTCTAACAATCAGAAGATTCTTCAACTCTTGTAATTCTTTAACACATTCTATATACTTGCTACTGTTTTGTACTTGAATTAAATCAATAGAAATCTATCTGACCGAGATAAACTCAGAAATCATCTGAAAGACTTCTGATACTCTGCATCTAGACATCCTCTATCTTCTTTACCTCTTTAGTAATACGTAACTGAGCAAGAAAACCTTCATAGCTATTCATCTTTGAACTTTAAGCAAGACATCATTATATAATACTCCCTTATGCTTCACAATTTGAATTTGACTATCTTTTACAACAATCATAAGTAGTATAATATTTAGATAAATAATCCATTCTAAAATCACATCAAATCTCTTCAAAAAAAATTTCATCTTCCTAATAGCTCTTTGATTATGATCATACTTATGTCCCTAAATATAAAAACTTTTTCGATACCACTTTGTCACGATCTCTACCGGAGCTTGGAATACCAAGGAATGGACGGCCGGATAAAATAAAATATTTCTTAACATTTTCAATCATAAATAAAATCTCCAATCATAAAAGATACTACAAAACCACAAATAATTATACAATTTGTCCATACATAAATATTCTAACAAAGTTCGAGAAAAACACTTTAAACATAACTGACATAATTATCTATCTCAAGTCCTCTATGCAGAACATGACTTTCCTTCTATCCATTTAATTAAATTACCAAAAAGATTAAGAACAATAATATAATTCTCAATTACGCTATTATACTATAAGAAAGAAAAAACTAAGATGACGCCGCTTTTGTTGACATATATAAAAGAAATCGCCAAATAATCAAACCCATGGGAGGTGATACATAAACATTTATCAAGATGTGAGTCGATACATAAACATTTATCATATTTTACTTTTACTTTTATCATCCTTCCAAGAATCGTCAAATACTCATTCAAAGAACAAGTATCTATTGCTTATTGCAATTTATCGAATTTTGAATTATTTATCAATTTATCGGCTTTTTAATCTTTTTGCGCATATTGGTCCCCTAAGCATCATAAGGGGTGAACTCCGCTTCAACATACATTCATACAAGATATATTATACATTAATTCATGACTAACAAGAATCAAATAACTTTATATGAACGCATACGATCAAGATTCGTTATTATCCAACATTTAAGAACAAGAAGTTTCATCACAGCTTTAAGAAAGAAACAAAAATCATCACAACTGGCAAAGAATAAAAGTCATAATCATATGAACATGCGTTTCATCATAAGAAATTAAGATATTTTACCATAAACGTTTACCTACTTTAATTCTAGCTTTGAACCTCCTTTCCTTTAACGCTTCCTTCCTTAATTGAAATTCTGTAAATATAAGAATAAATTTTATATATTACATTAATTGATTAACATACCCTTAAATGATTTAATCTAATTAAATATAATATAAATTTTTCATAATATAAAATGCATTTCCTTATAGTTCTCCCAAATTTTGTACTCCCCTTTTCTTATTTTTCTTAAAATGATATTTTGAATGATTTTAAATTAATACTTTAACTTACATCTAGTTTATATTACTTACCTAAATTAACTTATTGTAAAATCATTAAACTCTAAATTACAATTGTAAACCCTAAGTTAAAAGGCTTAAGACTAATATTAACATAAAATTTAAATTAAAATACATATGTCTTATTTACATACCTCTTTATTATATTCTCTTTGCCCTAAACCCTCACTCCCGGCTTCTTCGACGCGACGCTGCGACTCGTTTCGCGAAGACTCCTCCTCCTTCCTCTCGCCACGCAGATAATGCTCGGGCTGGCAGGTAGAGCGTCGCTGGCTAGAGACGAACTCTTTCTTCTTCCTCATGACATCCTTCGACGACGATTTCCTCTTCTCCTTCCTTGACGACGACCGCAGACGGGTGAATCTTCTTCTCCTTTCTCCCTCTCTTTTCCTCTCTCGCGGAATTCTTTTTCGATTGAAACCGACACCCTGGGTTTCCTTTTTCTTTCCTTCATGACTAATCACATGATTTTTTTTTTTTTTTTTTTTTAAACTTTCGGTTATTACAATCTATTTGTCCCTCATAAGATCAAACATAGCCTAGGTGGCAAGTGTTGTTAGTCAATTTATCCATGCTTCAAGTGGAGAACACATAAATGTAGCATATTAAATATCAATGTATTTGAAGAGTGTGCCTGGAAGAGCTATATTATTCTCAAAAAATGAGGCTTCAAGTATTTAAGAAAATACACATGCCAACTAGGCAAGAGAGGTCTACATCAAGTTACTGTACATTTATGAAAGGGAATTTGATAACTTGGAGAAGTAAGAAGTAGAAGATGGTAGCTAAATCAAGTGCAGAAGCTAGTTTTAAGGTATGGCTCATGGTGTATATGAATTATTGTGGATTTGAAGTGGTTAAAAGAGTTGGGAATTGAATATGAGAAGCTAATAAATCTATATTGTGATTATAAAGCAACCATTGAATTTGCACGCAACTCTATTTAGCATGATCGTACTAAAAATATGTAGGTTAATTGTCATTTTATTAAGAAAAATATTGATCGAAATATCATACGCTATAACGTTGCTGAGTCCAGAGATCAACTAGTTCATGTTATCACTCAGCTATCCCATGAAAAGCTTTTCAAGATTAAGAACGCATTTATCCCTTAGAACATAAATTGGACGATTCGCCAAAATGCAACTATCCAAAAAGAGAAACGATTAGAGCCATGACATTAGAAAACATTCATGATATACTTGTTATCCACAACTTAGAAGATCTGATAACATGCCCAACCACGAAATTTCGAAAAAGGAAGCAAAACCGTATTTAGACATTAAAAGATGGAATTTTTAATGGAAAGAAGAAACAAAAAACCCGGCCGAGAATTATATCAACGAACAAAGCATAGGATTACGGCTATCATAAGAACTAAGAATTACCCCGTGGGAAGATTATCAACGTAAGTTATAAGCATCTTAAGCTTGCTCCCGCCATCGGATGCAAGGCCGGCGTGCATCTCCGCCGTCATGTCGTCCGCGACCTGTCGCAGTTTCTCGATCGGCGTCGCGCACTTCTCCTCGAGCTCCTTCATGATCGCAGTCGCCTTCGCCCACCGCCCCGAGTTCCGCATCCGATGCCTCACAATCAGCGCCGCAACCGAGCACGCCGTCGCCGCGAACACCACCGCCGTTCCCAACACCACCTTCCTCATTCTTCTTCTCTATCTTTCCCGCTCTCTCAAATCAATACAAAGGATTCACCCGATGCCACTGCTCTCCAAGAATTTCTAAAGTTTTCCCCTCTTCTATTTCTTAAACTGGATCAAAAGAAACACAGAATGGGAACAATCCCTGACAAGAAGAGCTCAGCTTGTATTCCGGAATTCAATAGAAATCAAAGATTACAGAGAGGCTCAGAGGATTGGGATTGAGTGATCTCTCTCTCTCTCTCGCTGACTCTTGGCTGGGACCGAATTAAAATGACAAATTATAGAACGAGCCAAAACTCCGCCACTCCAAACGCGGGAGTCTCGCATTCTTTATTAGCATTTCTGTTGTCTAGAAATAGAGACTTATTTTTCTCAAAAAAATAATAATAATAAAATAAGCACGAATTGTACATAGTTGGACAAAATAAAATAAAAAATACATACGCATCACTAAATAATTAAAAATTTATACATTCAGCATGCAAATTTTTATATTTATCTGTATCATATTTTATTTTTAAAATTATATCAAAAATTATGCTTGATATATTACATATAAAATTTTAAAATAATGTATATATATTATTTTACATAATAATTAAATATCTCAAAGCTTCAACATCACAAAATTGAAGTGACCAAATGAGTCGAATTAAGTTTAAAGATACCTAAAACTGATACATTAATTGGATGATCAAATGATTTCAAATTGACGTGTTATAAATAATCAGATGAGACAACCAATGGCCAAGATCATTCAAATCAAATATCATTTAAATAGTCAAATCACCAAAAAATATATATGATCAAATGAATCAATACGAACCATCCGATGGAATGTTTTGGGATTTTGACTACAATGACCAAAATGTCCTCTCAGAATCCTATAAATATGACTTCATTCTTGTCATGAAAGAGAAGGAATGAGCTAGAAACAAATTTGGGAGAAAGCTGAGAAAGAGCTAGAAGTTCAAAGTTCGTCATCATCATCGTTGTCGCCACGCCGCTATTATCATGACAGCAACAACCATTACACCAACTATCAACCAGATACTTATAAACTGATTGATATTATCAAGTTTTTCATCAACCTTGAATCCAACCATCGGAAGATTCAAACCTTGTTAATATATAGTGAAGCATCTTTGGGGTTGAAGCTTTTATGGGAACATCCCGAAGCCATTACAAATGAGTGGCGGCATCTGGTCCAAGAAGAATTTCCTCAATGAGATAGACAATTCATTCATTGTCAGAGCATTCAAGAATCTTCTCCTTTGCACGATTCAGTTCTTCAGTAACCCATCCCGATGGAGTTTAAACTACCTAACTTGGAGCCTTACGATGAGACTTCTGATCCTTATGAGCACATCGATCATTATAGGACTATTATGTACATCCAACAAGCCGATGCTTTACATCAAATTTTACTCTCAAAGGATAAGCTAGTACATGGTTATATTCTCTTCCTCAAAGAAGCATTCTCAACTTCTCTCATTTGGCCAATCTCTTTGTCAAACAATTCATTTCAAATCAACGAACTATTAAAGATCCATCTCACCATTGTGGAATACGTCAAAACGAAGGAGAAACACTAAAAAGAGTATTTTCAAAGATTCTCGAGTGAAGCTCGACAAATTCCAAGTGTAGACCCTGAATTGTTATGATGTGTTTTTCTAGGAGGCCTAAGGTCTGGACCTTGATGAGAGAAACAGTTCCTTCTTATGGAGACCTCATACGGAGAGTAAAGGCACAGATCATGGCAGATGAGGCCATCAATGCCCATAAGAAGCAATTCAAACATCTTTCTAAGAAGCACAAAGGAGATGCAAATAACAGTCTTCTTGCATCTCAACAAAAAAGTGTGATCACCGAAAGTTTCAGAACCTGCCTCCTAAGCCCGCCCAATCATTGCATGAGCTTCTCCTATAAAAAGAATATACACCCTTAAATGCCTCTTGCACGAATATTTTAATGGCTATTCAGAATAAAAATAATATCAAATGGCCTAATCCCCTAAATCCAAACACCGAAAATCAATATCAGTATTATTATTTTCATCGAGGATACGGACATACCACTGAGGCTTGTAGACATCTAAAAGAAGAAATCGAAAGTTTGTTACAACATGGATACATTTGGCAATTTGTTCAAAATCAATAAAGAAATAATAATAATCCTATGAGAGGGCAAAACCAACCCCAGCTAAGACAGCAACCAAGACAACCGCAAGAAGATCGACAAATAGTTGGAGAAATCGAAAGTATCGTGGTGGACCATAATTTTCTTATCAAGTTCTACTCACTACACCGGAAGAGCCTAGAATGAAGAGGTCATGAATTGATCAATCTATTTTATTTGATGATTCTGACTTTGAAGGGATACAAACTCCACTTCAAGATCCCTTAGTTATCAATGCGGGGATTAGAGATCTTGGCTATAATGTTAAGAGAATTTTGGTTGATAATGATAGCTCTGTTGATGTATTGTTCTACTCGACATTTTTAAAAATGGGTCTTGTAAAAGAAAAATTCCAACCATCTGCTGGGCCGTTATATGGCTTTGATAATCGACCGGTAAGGGTAGAAGGACTAATAACACTCCTGGTTACTCTTGGAGAATTCCTTAAATAAGCCACACATTTGATTCAATTTATGATAGTTAAATCAAAATCAGCATATAATGCTATCTTTGGAAGACCCTTGAAATCAATTTTTGGTCTTATCTCTTCCATATCCTCATCTGAAAATAAAATTTTCAACCTCTAATGGAATATGAGAGGTTCGTGGCAACTAGCAGATAGCATAAACTGTTACTTGAGGCGCTGGCCACAATAACATTAAGCATCAAAATTTTGATTTAAGAGATGAAGAAACACTCAAAGAGAGTCACCAAGAGTTGATCAGCATCTCTTTATCAGAAGAATATCTCTCAAAAATAGTGCAAGTAAGTTTGTTGCTCTAAGGATGAAAAAAAGGAGTACATTACTTTTTTTGTGATAAAATCAGGATATTTTTTTCTGGTGTCCAAGAGATATGCTAGGAATTGATCCTGTGGTAATATCTCATTTCCTTAAAATTAAAGATTCAAGCCCATCATTTAGAGAAAATAAACGCCGAGATCATCTACAAGCAATTGAACGAAGTTGATAAGCTCTTGGACGCAGGGATTCATCATGAAGTGCATTATCCTATTTAATTAACAAATGTTGTCGGTGAAAATACTAGTGGGGCATGGAGAATGTCGATTACCAATCTTAATAAAGCTTGCCCAAATGAGTTTTTCTCTGCAGATAGACCGGTTGGTCGACGCCAAGTCATCAAATGCTTAGTTTTATGGATGCTTACTCTAGATATAATCAAATAAAGATGAATCTAGATGATGAAGACCACTTTCTACGATATTATATTATCGAGTAATACCATTTGGATTGAAAAATGCAGGAGCCACGTATCAACGCCTAATGAATAAAGTTTTCAAAACTCTTCTTGGTTATACTATGAAAGTGCATGTGGATTATATGTTGGTTAAAAGTGCTGAAATGATAAAACACCTCAATGATCTTAAGCAATGTTTCAAGCTTCTTCAACGGTATAATATACATTTAAATCCCTCAAAATGTGCTTTCGGAGTTACATATGGAAAATTTTTAGGATTTCTGGTCACTCATTGAGGAATCGAGGCTAACCTAGAAAAGATTAAGGTTATATAAGATATGGTGCCCCCAAAGAGCATAAAAGAAGTGCAACGCTTAAATGAGAGGATGGTGGCCTTATCACGATTCTTGGCCAGGAAGGGAGATAAATACTTACCATTCTTTAAAATATCAAGAGTGCTCAAAATAATAGTTTTCAATGGACTAATGAATGTTAAACTGCATTCAAGCTGCTCAAAAAATATTTTTCCTCACCACCATTATTATCAAAGCCAATCCTGAGAAAAATGCTTTATTTATATCTTGCTAACTCTCATCATGCAAAAAGCTCAGTATTGGTCCATGAGGAGGCTGGGGGCAACGACCAATTTATTACATTAGTAAAATTCTATCTAACGTAGAAGGACATTATCCTTTAGTAGATAAAATAGCTTTAGCATTGGTGTTCTCGGCAAGAAAGCTATGCCCATATTTTCAAGCTCACTCTATCGATGTTTATACACAACTTCCACTCAAAACTATCCTTCAAAAACTAGAAGCTTCTGGCAGATTAGTTAAATGGTCAGTTGAATTGGGAGAATTTGATATTCACTTTTTGGCTAGGCTAGATATCAAATCTCAGGTATTAGCATATTTTGTTGTTGAATGCACCATCCCAGATTCTATTGAAATAAATTCTTCTTATTCAATATCGCAACATTGGACTTTATTTGTTGATGGAGCATCTAAAAACTCTGATGTGGAGTAGGAATTCTACTCATTTCTCCTCAACAGGATGTCCTTGAATATGGACTACGTTTAAAGTTTTCGGCTACTGACAATGTTACAAAATACAAAGTCTCAGTAGTAGAGCTAAAATTGGCTATTGATTGTGAAGTTCAGAGTCCTATAATTTACACTGATTCATAACTTGTAGTTTCTCAAGTTGAAGGGGATTTCAACACTCATAATCATCATTTGACATAATACCTTCATATAGTGAAATCTCTTCTATCTCGAATAAGTAAATATCAGATCATTCATTTTTTGAGAATTCAAAATGCTAGAGCTGATGCTCTTTCAAAGCTTGCTACTCCAACATCTTCTGACATTTACAAGAGAAAGTATGTAAAAGATATTCATTTTCACAGCATACAAGGGACCTTGGAAAATACAGTCCATTGATGAATCAAGGCAAGTTTCTTGGATAGATCGATATTCTCCTTTTTATGTGATGGAGCTCTGCTAGAAGATCCAGTTGTCGCCATATGTATTCGATGACAAGCCACAAACTTCAGCATTATATGTGATGAATTATACAAAAGATCATTCACAGGACCATATCTCAGATGTCAGCCACCATCCGAAGTAGAGTATGCGCTTCGAGAAGTCCATTCCGATATTTATGGAGAGCACTTGGGAGGCACACTCCCACAAAATCGAGACAAGGTTTTACTTGGCTACAAAAAAAAAAAATGATGCATTAGATTTTGTAAAAAAGTGTAACAATTGTCAGATGCATTTTAATCTCAACCATATTCCACCGACCAAACTTTCATCTTTCTAGAGCCCTTGGCCTTTCGCTCAATGGGGAATAGATATTATGGGACCACTCCCTATTGCAACTGGATAACAAAAATTCATCATTATGGTGATAGATTATTTCACTAAATGGGTTGAGGCAGAACCATTAGCAAAAATCACAGAAGCCAATGCTAAATAATTTGTTTGGAAAAATATTATTTGTCATTTTGAAAATTCAGCTAAAATTATAACAGATAACGGAACTCAATTCACAAGAAAACAATTCACATCCTTCTACAAAGATTTACTCATTCAATTGGTCCATACAGCTGTAGCATACCCCGGAACAAATGGTCAAATTGAGGCCATGAATCGAACAATTCTAAAAGGCTTGAATACACGTTTGGATAAGACTGGGGGGCAATGGGTGGACGAACTCCCAAATGTATTATGGGCTCAACAACTACAAGAACACCAACCGGTGAGACACCTTATAATTTGTGTTTTGGGATGGAGGTGATTATTCTTGACATGGTATCCCCACCCTAAGGTCCATTTTGATGCAACAAATAATGAAGAAAACTCCGATATCATTTGAATTTATTGCCTGAAATAAGGGAAGTAGTTTCAATCAAAAATGCTGCCTATCATCAATGAATCGCACGTCACTTCAATCGGAGAGTGAAGCCTAGACCCATCAACATTGGAGATCTAGTTCTATGAAGTTTAGTATCTGCAGGAAAATAACCACAACATAACAAACTTTCACCTCTTTGAGAAGAACCTTATGTGATGGTTGTTGTGTGGTTAAAGAACTTTCAAGCTCAAAGATTGGAGGAAAAACTCTTCCACTTGGAATCGAGAACCTACGAAGATATTATCAATGAATTTACTATGTAACATTCGAATTGAACTATATTTTTGATGTTTCATATTTTTGTTTAAAAAAATGATAAATCAAAATAATAGTAACAAGAAGAAAGAAAAATTGATCATAAGTGATTTTGATTAGACCTACTTTACATAGGTTAACGTCATCGAGCAAAGACTCTGATAAACAACCTCGGATAGGTCAAAACTTCACACCTACTCCACACAGGTTAACATAATCGAGTGAAGAATATGACAAACAACCTCTGATAGGTCAAAACTCCGCACTTACTCCACACAGGTTAACATCATCGAACAAAGACTTTGACAAACAACCTCGGATATGTCAAATCTTCACACCTACTCCATACAGGTTAACGTCATCGATGAAGACTCTGACAAATAACCTTAAATAGGTCAAAACTCCACACCTACTCCACACAGATTAACGTTATCGAGCGAAGAATCTGACAAACAACCTCGGATAGGTCAAAACTTCACACCTACTCCATATAGGTTAATGTCATCGAGCAAAACTTAGACATACAACCTCGAATGGGTTGCAAATCCTTCCTGGATTTTCTCTTAAAATATATAGGCTAACATCACTAAATAACTTTCTAATGTACAACCTAAATCAATTTAAACATCAACCACTTTATTCTAAAATCAAATTTCAAAGCACTATGACACGTACATAAACGTGATCATATGTCGTCTACTAAGAAGACCTCAAATTAAAATACAAATGAAATAAAAAAATATAATTAAACAACATCCACATCTTCACTATTATCACTAAAAAAAAAGGCAGAAATGCTCTCTACATCATCCTCTGAAGAAGAATCTTCAAAAACTTTACTTGGTGAGAGGCCTTCAATATCTAATTGTCTTGCGAACCGAGGTCCTTTTATGAAAGCCATAATAAAACCTTCTTCAAGAAGCGACAGCATCCTTCACCTCAATATCGTAGATATGATCATGAGCTTCTTGAACTTGTTCCTGAACTATACTCTTAAAGGCCATGGAATTTTTGATGCTCTCTATAATCTTCAAGTTAGAGTCAACTTTTATATTCTCTTTCTCCATGATCTGTGTTAGTAATGCCTTGTTATCTGCCTCTAAAATATGTATCTTAGTATTGGCGCTAAGGTTCAGTGATTTATTTCACGAGCATCCACTAGCTCATCCCAGTCATCAACCTCGGAAATGAAAGGGAAGTCGACAGTCAGTTCAGACGCCAACCATCCTCTAAGGTTATAACTTCTTTAACCTTAGACTCGTATCTTCGCTTACATTCACCATGGAGATATTTGATCTTCACGAACTCAATATTCCATGCCTTAAAATTATCATCTAATTCAAGATCAATACTTGCTTCAATTCAATTATATATATATATATATATATATATATATATATATATATATATATATATATATATATATATATATATATATATATATATATATATAAGGAGAAAAGAGAAGAAAATTTAAAAGAATGAAGATTTCTTACCAACTCTTGATGTTACGCCACTTGTGTGATTTAACACTTCTTCGGGAATATAATTTTTTACTAGCTCATTTCACAATTCTTATCAGAGGATCTAATAAATGGGTCACCCGACTTTTTCCTCTTGAAAAGAATTGGTACACATTCTCCTACTGGTCGTTTGGAGGATACTACGGGAACGGGATTAGATCTTTCCTTACCCTTATCAAACTTCTTCAACATAAGAGCATGGAATCTTCTTGTTTGAATTGAAAGGCAAACTTTGAATAAGGATTTTTCCTTCACATATTGATTAATATAGCAGGTCTCATATCTAAGATGTTTGACTTTCATAATATTAAGAGCCTTCAATATATCTTCTTTAGTTACTTGGGAGGAGGATATTTCTTTCAATTTTTTTTTCCACTTTTCAAGAAGCCCCAACTCATTTTTTTTTTAAAGAAGAATCTATTTGTCCAATTTCTTGAAGGATCTTTTGTATGAAAATCCAACCATTTACTCATACAAGAAATTCAACCATGCACATCACAAGTGAATTTACACATCTTTGCCAAAATCTCTTGAGTAAGCATCGCTCCATGCATTCTAAAGAAAATAATTAACCCAATAATGATTGTCATAGCTCGAGAAGAAAATTGAGATAAACAAATCTCAAATGACGATAAAATAACGATCAGCTTAGGAGCCAAAGAAAATCGAAGACCCGCAAGTAAGCTCATCTCATAAATAGTAAGGTACCCTGATGGAGGAGAATAAGCTCACTGCCATCTTTTAGGAGGAATAACCACTAAATCATTTAGAAAATAAAACTTCTTTCTGAATGTTATCAAAGTATTACTGCTGATAGTTGGCATTACATCGTCGGATCTTATTTTCCCTTAATACTTCCGCAACCCATCATCTTATGCAAGCTTTGCTTGGGAATCTTTGCACATTGTGATATCTGTGGGAAGATACTCACCCATGAAAATATTTTTCAAAATTGGAAGCACACTATAGCCTGAATTCGGGATGCGCGTCATCAAACCAGGTTAGTTGAAAACTCTAAGATCGGGGAGAACTGGAGCCCGCGAGAGGAGTTGGCACCGTTATACAGGTTAGTGGAGGCTACCAAAGAGAAGAAAGTATACAGGAAATTCTGGATGCAACTAACCAAGTCGGGTTGGAAATCTCGAGATTGAGAACTGAGCACGATTATATAGGTTAGTGAAGGCTACCAAAGTGAAGAAAACAAGAATTGGAGCTTAATGGATGTCACCTAACAAGTTGGTTGAAAACCTCGAGATCGGGAGAACCTGAGCTCTGAGAGGTCGATTATACGTTAGTGGAGGCTACAAAGAGAAGAAAGCAGACACCTGGTGCTCAATTGGATGCGCACCTAACTAGGTTAGATAGAAATCTCAAGATCAGGGAGAGCTGAAGTCTCGAGAGGGGTCGACACCGTTATACAGGTCAGTGAAGAGTACCATAGAAAAGAAAGTAAAGAAAATAATGTGCAAATTTTTCATTACCCCCTAGGGGGTATTTATATTAGAAAAAATGACTCTTCAAATTCTTTTAAAAAATAAAAAAATAAAAAAAAACTCTTCATATATCTCATTAAAAAAAACTTTTCATCTTTCTAAAAAAAAGAGAAGAGAAATTTTTTCATATTTTAAATAAAAAAAACTCTTGACATTACTCATTAAAAACAAAAAAAATAAAAAACTTAATCTTCTTAAAAAGAGAGAAAGAAGAGAAAACTATTGATATTTTAAATTAAAAAAAAAAAACTTTTCATATTACTCATTAAAAAAAACCTCTTCATATACCTCATTTAAAAAAAGATAAGAAAAAAAAACTCTTCACATAACTAATAAAAAATAAAATAAAAATAAAAAATTCTTCACATTCCTCATTAAAAAAAACTCTTTATATTCTTCATGAAAATAAAAAATAAAAAAAAGTCATTGAGTCTTCTCCCTCTCTCACTTTCTCTTTCTCTCTCTCACTCTCACTACCTCCACTCTTTCAATCTCTCTCACTCTTTCTCTCTCTTTTTCTAGGCCAAAATTATAAAAAATAAAAAATAATATGGAAGGCCAGCGACCCCTCTCTTTCAAATCAAACATCCACCCAAATATATATAATAATATAAATTGATAAAATAATTTATATATTTATAAAAATTATTACTTTATACATATAAAATAAAATAAAATAAAATAAATATAACAACTTATTAGTAAATAAATAAATGAATTTGATACATATAATATATATATATATATATATATATATATATATATATATATAATTATAAATTCTAATAATTTTTAGCTAAAGTGATTTTATTTTAAAAAATTATTTTATCATCCAAAAATAGAGGGCAAATAATATATCACACATAAAATTTTAAAATAATGTATATATGTTTTTTTTCATAATAATTAAATATCTCAATAAGATAAGCTCAACATCACCAAAATTGGGTGAAGTATGACCTAAATGAGCCCGAATTAAGCTTAAAGACTACAATTGAAAACTTTGATACACTAATTGAATGATTAAATGACTTCTAAATTTGACGTTCTTATAGTCAAATCGAGCTCTGAGACTAATCCAACGAAGTCAAGATCATTCAAAGAAAGGTCATTTGAATAGTCAAAAAAAAATTATATATGATCAAATGAATCGATATGAACCGCTCGAAGTGTTTTGAGATTTTGACATGACCAAAATGTCCTCTCTAATTTTATAAATAATTCTTGTCAAAAGGAGGAAGGAGCTAAGCAAAACTTGGGAGAAAGGCGAGAGAGGGTTTGAAATTTTATCACCACCGTTGTCACCGACGCTTTATTATCATCTCCTTTGTCACCAACAGATACCAACTATCGCATTGTTGTTGTAACGACGAATTTTGTCGTTTTCACATATAATCTTGTAATCCCGCTATCGGGAATATTCAAATTTTGTACTTTAAAATTGATATATAGTGAAACATATTTACTAGTGGTAGTTTTTCTTTCGGAATTTATTCACGAAAAATTCTATAGTTCCTTTTTTTTTCCAATTATCTGCGTGCATGTTGGATTTTCCAATTAAGCTAAGGCACGAAATTTTATTCTACCGCAGCTGATTTTTTAGCACGCAACAACACTAATATTAAATTTTCTAAAATAAATTATATCTTTTAGTGTATATTTTGGATGTAATTTAAATATTAAAATATTATATAAATAAATATAAAATTCTAGATTTAAATATAGGCGCTTAGTGTTACATAAAATCACAATTACAAGCATAGTGGTAGCCACCAAATGCAACTATAACCCAAACAATTAAGAACATAAATCATACAATCTAGGTAATATAAAAAGATATAACACGTTGGCTTTTGTGCAACTTGAGCAACCCTAAGGTTTAGATCCACACTATGCTAATACCTCGACATATTTTCCTACCATCCCAAATTTGTCTCATAAAATCCCTCTTAAACATTGGAGAAGCCTTAGGCTATATTTATTAATAGGCTAGAAAATATAAACACCTAACCATATTGGACTTCAATAGCCCAACTGGTTAACAACATAAAATGCACTAAGCTAAAATTGTTCTAATCTTTAGAGTTGACCTAATAGTTATCTCCATAATTTCATAGCTCAATCTTTGAATAATATAAGAGAATAGTGTACATGCTAAAAAAATTTATAGTAGAAGTAAATATTCAGTTGTGAATGAATTTATTAAAAAAAAATGTAGCTTCAAAGATTTGAATATAATGAATTAATG
Source organism: Cymbidium sinense (assembly GCA_021442155.1). NCBI lineage: Eukaryota > Viridiplantae > Streptophyta > Magnoliopsida > Asparagales > Orchidaceae > Cymbidium > Cymbidium sinense. Next base: position 92,076,454 of record CM038228.1, on the reverse strand, counting down.
TCTAGAAAACTTCTATTGAGGAACTGATAGAAATATATTAACATGAGTTTTTTTAAATATTTATTCATTATTTATTTCACCTTAAAACTGGTTATTTCTAGCTCTTGGAATCTGAACTGATTAATCTAAAAAATAATCTCCAAATAACCTTTTAAAAACCCATAATAATTAAAATAAATAAATTTAACTAGTACTAAAAACTAATTATTATTTATAGAAGTAAATCTTAAAGGGGGCTTACAAGCATTAGCACAGGCTAACTAACCTATTAACAAACACCCACTAATCTCTTAATCTGTACCAATTCAATTTATTAGAAGCCCACAAACCTTAATTCTAAAGTAAGTTATTTTAAAAGGCAATGGAGTGGTGAGGATAGTGATTTTGATGAAATCTTAATTTAATCACATCTATATAAATTTATGAGCAAAATACATCAAAAATCATTTAAACAATTCAATAAATTCAATGAAATTGAAACTAAACTCAAATTCATTAAGTATAATATAATTATATAATTGACTCTTAATTCATCATTGTCAATATAATTTAATAAATTTAATAAAAAGAATATGCCTAGTAAATTAAAATAAATTAGCTAATATTAAAAGCACATAACTAAGATTATTAATGATTTAACGAAGTTTTCTTATTTAAGTAATTAATTAAATAAAGAAAATTCAATTCATAAAATGAAAAGTTTAGAAATCAATTAAAGTTGCTAACATTCATAAGCAATCAAATATAATGAGTTCAGAGATTTAAGCACATGAGCATGTAGTAAAATAATATTTAAATAATTTATATATATAAGAAATAGTTGAACAATAAAATAAGTCAAAATGAACTCGAATAATTCCTCGAAGCTTTATGAAATATTTTTTATGTATAAAAAATATGTTTTAGTCATTTTAATCAATTTTACTAAAGTGTTCATCATGACCATTTGATAAAGTATACTCAAGTGAACATGATGAAAATTAGACTCAAGCACTAAGTTATAGAACAAGGCATCAACTATTAAAATTTTCACGCTATAACATTCCTCCAAGTAGCCAACATACCAATTCATCTTAGAAAAATTATCTCATAAACATCAATCAAGTCCTGATGTGAAAAGTGGAGGGTCATAGGTAGTTGACATCCAAAACTTGTGAAACTTGTAAATAATTATGACATGAATCCTTTAAATCATTGTGTTAATACTACTTGAACAGTGTGTGATTATGTAGTGTTAAATAAGCAAGGTTCCCACATTATGGACTGATGCAAAGAAGTTAGTCCACATTTTAAATGAGAAAACAACGTTTAGTTTTTAGATGAAATTCCAAGGAAAAGTCATCCAACATTTGATTAAGCACGAAAGATCAGTGATACATAAGAAAACCAAATGAAACAAAGAGAAAAAAAGAAGGTTAAAGCCGCAAAAGATATGCTGAAATTACGTTGTTAAAACAAAAGAAAAGCTTCTTAATACAGGATCTAGAGAAGAAAGAAGATATAAAGTAAATATAAAAACGAGATAAAAATATAGTGTTTATAATTAGAGATTCTAGAGCGATGCAAAAGCTTTCTATAGATTAGAGAAAGAAGGTGAAAGATGTATGTATAGTCCAAAAGAATAAGTAAAGACTTAGTTCAAGTGAGGTGTATTAAGGATGAAGATAATAAAGTTCTTTTTCTTAGAAAAGGATATTGAAAATAGGTGGATGAGATATTTTGATAAACTTGCAATGAAGGATCAATATACGATTGATTTTAGCAACCATATACAAAATAGAGAATTTTATTTTTATCACTGTATTAGTAACTGGTTAGAAGCTTTTAAAGAAAATGAAATGTGAAAGCAAGAGATGATATTCCAATAGAAAATTTAGGAGAGATCAAGGAATTTCTTGGCTTACAAATCTTTTTTAATATTTTAAAAGACTAAAAGATGCTAGATGAGTGGAGAAAAGAATTTTGTTGGTTCCATATTTAAGAATTGATGCACAAGAGTGTGCAAATTATAGAGGAATTAAGTTAATGTGTCATACATTAAAATTATGGGAGAGAGTAATTGAGCATAGGTTAATACAAAAAAGTTTCTCACATTTGGTTTCATGCCGTAGATCTACTATGGATGCTATACATTTGTTAAGAGGTTTGATGGAGAAGTAGAGAAAATAAGGAGGATTTACATTTGATATTTATTGATTTAGAGAAAGCTTATGATAAAGTTTCAAGAGATGTTCTTTAGAGTTAGAACATAAAGGAGTTAATATTGGTTATATTCAAGTCATTAAGGATATGTATACTAGAGTTGTTACTTGTGACCAAACACAAGGAGGATTGACAAAATATTTTCCCATTTTAATTGAATTACATTAAGGATCAGCTTTAAGCCATTATCTTTTTGCTTTAGTTATGGATGTTCTTACTAGGCATTTATAAGAAGATGTACCTTGGTGTATGCTTTTTGCTGATGACATTCTTCTTGTTGATAAGACTAGAGAGGGAGTCCAAGAGAAACTTGAATTATGGAGGTCAACATTAGAGTCTAAAGGTTTTTGTTTAAGTAGATCTAAAACTAAATATATGGAGTGTAATTTTATTTGTAGAAGTTTTAGTGATAGTGTTGTGACATTAGGTGAACAAGTCATTAATAAGAGTGAAGAGATATTTAGGCTCATTATCCAAAATGATGGTGAAATAGATGGAGATGTTATTAGTAGAATTCAAGTTGGATGGTTGAAGTGGAGAACGCATCCGGTTGTATGTGAAAAGTTCCACTTAAACTTAAGGAAAAATTTTATAAGATGGTGGTAAGACCCAATGACTTATGGTGCAGAATGGCCAATAAAAGAAATAATAAGACTGGTTAAGTGTTACCGAGATAGGATGCCTGTGGATGGGTGGTTTACTCTTAGAGAGAAAATGCGAAATGAGTATGTTCAAAAAAAGGTTGGAGTAGTCATGGCGATAAGATTAGAGAGAGTCGCAAGATGGTTTGACCACATAAAGTGCTTGGTCATCCCATTGACCGTTGGAGAGTAGATGCATTAGATTTGTCTTATGTTAAGAAAGGTAGAGGTATACCTAAAAAAGACTTGGTTAAGATGTATAAAAATGACCTTAGTATACTTGAATTAAATGAGAATTTGACACATAATAATGGATGCAAATGGACATTCATATAGGATTACTAAGTGGGATTGTTGTTGTTGTTGTTGTTGTAACTTGATGGTTGTTATAAAATGATCAATCATGGAATCATGTACCTAAAAATGATTAAATTATACCATATAAAATTTATTGTCATCGAATTAAATAGTGAGATATTCATGAGTCTACACTTAGTAATCTCGTTAATAAGGAAGATGAACCATAATAATATATTGAGTTTAGATATGATGTTTAAGGTGGAGGTTCATCCTATGCTATAGTGATAAAGTCATGATTAAAAAAATAATATATTATTATTTATAAGAATAATAATGTGAAAATATGCAAAGAATAATTATGGGTTCCGAAAATTCACCACCGACCTCTCGATGAAGAGAGTGATTTAAAGTGTCGGTGTAATTTTGAAGGCGTGATGAATAGTAGATAAAACACTACCTCAGATTTCTCCTCATTTTGTGAGGTCTTTAGATCTGTCTGGTCTATAGGTGCAAGCACATAGTTAATTACCCCTCAATGCTAAGAGAGAACCGACAGGCTACAATCATTAGGTCGCCAAGTGCGAATAAGAAGAAGATGTAGAGTTTTGGAATTTAGATTTAGGAAATTTATTATATTTAACTTAAAGCGGATGGTTGGGAGAACGATGATGCACACATTCTAGATCCCATGGTTTTGTCATCCCGAGACTATCAATTCTAATTCTTAGTCGAGGAGGTGTAGTCGACCTAACCCAATCCATGATCTATATCAAATAGACATGGTTACGCCCACATGAAATCATTGTAGACCTAGGGTGGTGTTTGTTTAAGGAGGTAAGCTTAAGTCTATCTTAGCTAATAGAGGGCTTTTTGCCCTATCAAGTATACCCTATGGTCACAACTCAAATGAAAGACCGTATTGGAGAACATAATGCCGTGACTGATATACAGGGTGGGTCATTCAAGGCGTCAACCACCCTAAGGTTAAGGATAAATGCATCATGTGGAGCCTACTGGCCAAGCCACGTAATTAGAGGACACGAGCCATATCCTTGCTGGCATGAGATTGTTTGAGAGTAAATATAGTTGTATACTTTATTTGACTTTGGCTCCTTTGTGAGCTAGAGTTTTCTTCATTTGTCACCTTCAACAAATAATTACAAAAGGTGGATTGATATTTAGCTTTAAGTTCTTTAATAATTGAATTTCATTTAAACTTTTTTTAATTTGGTGATTTATTTGATTTTAAATTTTCATTGATACTTGAGTTTGATTAATTTAATTTGAGGTTGCAAATACATTTTTATGGTAAGAATCCCCTCTGGTTAAAATCTTCATTCAACACCATCATCAGTGGTGGTTCATTATTTATTTGTTTGATAGGTCAACTATTAATTTAATAATAGAGGATCAGATCTACTATCATGTGAAAGAATTAGCTTCTCAGATATTTCTATTAGGTTGAAGATATCATAATAACATCATTTAATTTTTAAGTTTTGTTAACCTGATCTAAGACCAACCGGGAATCAACTTCAGGACATCCTAACACCAAGTTTAAGCATTCAAAGATAGTGTGAGGCTCAGGGTATATTTGATTCAACATTAATTTAAACTTAATGGATTTGTATAATATTATTTGTGTTAATAGAATTTCATTGTAAGTACAAATTTTAGATTTGATAAATTTTGACAATTCTCCCACCTCCCAACATATATGGGTTTTATCCACCATGCCAAGAAAGACATGTATGGGTGATGTAAGCATCATGGTCGAATATGTCATCTCACCATGTCAATAAAGAAATATATAGGTCTCTAAAGTACTTGTATAAAGCACATATTTCTCTGTCATGCTAAGAAAGGCATGTACAGGTACTTATATATTTGCAATGTCAAGCTAAAACATTAATTTTAGCTTTATAGTTAAATTTTCATTAAGCAGTTTATGAATCATATAAGTGTGAAAATTTATCAGCATTTCAGCAACATCGCGGTGTCATCCTCAGATATAGTTTTTTGTAGGTATCGCCCATCACGCCAAAGATGTGTGGTGTAAAATTTGAATCGCCTTCCCACCATGCCAAGAAAGATATGTTTGCTCAAGGTATGGTGAAATATTTCTCCTTCATACCAAGAAAGGCGTGTACGGATACTTATACACCTATAATGTTAGTTCAAATAATAATTTTATATCGCAACATAGTTTACTATCAAGATATGTAGGTCCCCCTATCGGTGTGAAGTTTGGTGGCATTTCAACGATCCGTGTCATCTCATAGAGGCTACCGGGTATGTAGGCCCACCATGCCAAAAAAGGAGTATATGGGTGGTATAAATTACGGTCTGAATGTGCCTTCCCACAATGCCAAAAAAGGCATGCATGAGACTCTAAAGTACCTGCTGAAATATATTTTCTGTCATGCCAAGAAAGGCGTGTACAATTACTTATACACATGAAAGAAAGTACAAATTTTCTGGTCATGCCAAGAAAGGCGTGTACGGGTACTTTAGTCAACACAAGCCTTTCGTTTTCTATAACATCCCTTATTTTTCTCGATGTTGCTGGATCAATTTCAGGACCTTGGAGAAATTTGCGATTTCTTCCCAATATTTCTTCTCGACTATATTCTATAAGCTCAAAGAAGCTGTCTGATGCAAAAATAATGGGATTGTCAGGCAACCTAGGATCAGTAATGACAAAGTTCTTTTCAGTCCACTCTAGTTAGGTAGCAAGGTCAATGCTCTTCCTCATTTCTTTTATTCTTTCCTTGTCATCAAAGCTCTCTGGCCTTTCATCATCATCTTCTTCAAGAGGATCTGCTTCTAAAGGAACATCTATCTCATCTTAATCCGTATAAGTGGGGCGTATGCCAATAAGACCCATGAGCAAAGTAAAACCAGACTTCTTGGTTTTTTTTTTTCAGGAAATTCATCAATTTTCTGCATTGAACTCCTCGTTGAACCACGAGAATTTCTTCTAAATGGAGCGACGTTCTATGAATTTCTTCTTCCTTGATCTCCAGCTTTCAAAATATCTGCACCACCTTCAGATTTTCTGAACAGGGAACGACAACTTGTGTCTGGAAGAGCATTAAGATCCTTTATAGCCATCACCAGCTCAGAGAGTGAGCTACGAGCCTTTTCCTTTTGTCTAGAATCATATTTGATCAATGACTCGGGTAGTCCATTGGGGCAGCACATTATTTCTTTAGACCCTTCAATGTACTCGCTGACCTCTACTTGCATCCCAATGAACTTCATTTCCTACATCTTTGATGGGCGCAATTGTTAATAGAGTCCAAAATGGAGTCCCATCCTTCTTATAGTTTAAGAGGCGTCAGCAATAGTTAGAATCAGAAGCCAGAACTTCTCTTATCTTTGAAATCTCTGCAGGGTAAATCCCAAAACCTTGCAAAAACAGACAGTTCTGGCCGATGACCTCCCGGGAAGTGTACCCCGTCATTCGAAAGAACCCCTCACTTGCATACATGATGGGCTGAACGGTTGATCATCTCTTTCCTTCATTGTTCCTCAACAGAGATATGCCTTTAAGCTCTTCTGTGGGCTTGGTTCCTGGTTGGTTATTGCCTTTTCCGGCGACTTAGTCTTGTTTGCCTTCGGTTTTGGAGATAGTTAAGAGTTGGGAGGCGAGGAGAAGAGGAGAGGAGTGAGAGAGAGAGAGAGAGAGAGAGAGAGAGAGAGAGAGAGAGAGAGAGAGAGAGAGAGAGAGAGAGAGAGACCTTACGGGAGAGGGAGAAGGAGGTGTCGGCTAAGGGTTGGAGGAAAAATGAAAAAGTTAGATTTATGATTTTAAGAGAGATATTTATAGGAATTATATTTTTTATTATTTTATTTATTTTAATTTATATTTTCACACCGACATCATCACATAGATAATATATATATATATCAATTTTAGGTTACTCTGATATTCTGGACGTAATGACATAGTCTATTTCACTATCAGAGGTAGTTTGGTTCAAGTTAGCATCAAATCGAAGTTAATTTCAGTTCAAATTTGTGCATTATTGCTCGCATGATATTATGCACTCGTGAATTGGCGACAATCTTATTTAATAGGTTTTAGCATTTTGACACTAATGACATAATCAATTTCATGAATGAATGTTATTTGGGCATCATCATGGCTTTCTAACCTCGATATATGTGTCGCGCATCGATGATCATCTTTCTTGGTAGATCGACCATCAAATTATGTAAGATGTCTATTCTGATTAATTTTGATGTTCTGAACACGATGGCAGAGTCTGTTTATAAATCGGAGATCATTTTGACTAATTTTTGATACCATTGAGTGTATTTTACATAATTTGCGTATTGTTGTATCTGATTAGCTCGATATTCATGCATACTCGTTTGAATTGAGCGCAAATAGTCTCATTTAATAGGTTTTGATATTTTAACACTAACAACATGATTATTTTGTAAACAGAGATCATTTGGGCATCATCATGGCTTCTTGACCTCAATATGGGTGTCAACGCTTTGACCTCCTTCTTGATCAGTCGACCGTCGAATTATTCAATATGCCTATTCTAATCAATTTTGTCATTCTAAACATTATGGCAGTCGTTCATCAATCGGAGATCATTTTGACTAATTTTGATGCCATTGAGTACATTTCAGCTTCAATTTGCGCACTAAAGCTCGTCAAATTCATCTTGTGAGCTCGACTGGACTTATGGAGCATGCATGGAGGTCAACAATAATTTTAGGAAGGCTCACCAAAATCTCCTAATAAGATAGAGCTATTAAGTTCTAATCCTTAAAAATCAAACAACATGCAAAATAAAACTCAATTATGTCATTATTCTTCTAGAAAGACATCATACATTTATAACATCTTCATTATATTTACATTAATAAAATAGATGATCCTTAACAAATCATGAATCCATAAATTTTTCATTCTAATCTTTGATTGCTTGATAGTTTGATTATCTATGAAAATAGCTTAGTAATAAGCTTGTGAATGAATCATTAATTGAAATAAGCATCCAAGCCTTCTTTTATTGAAATTAGTGCTAGAAGGAAAAGAAGGGAATAAGCCATGCTTCTTTTCTTACTTTTAACTTTTTGTCTAAGCTAATATGAATTGGGAGTCTTTTCATCATGTGCCATATTTGCTGAAGATACACATGAGAAAAATTTCTTTATTTTTAGATGATAATAATGGAGATAAATATGCAGCCCATCTTAGACTAATGATTTGATTTTTATTTATTTTTTAACTCTAATCATATGGTTCTAAGTTTGAAGCCTAGTATCCATAGATGTGATAATGAGTTTATGATTAATTTTGCTTAATATTCTTAAACAAGTAATAAATTTGTTTTTCATGTTTGTATGATAAAGATTAAAATTTGATTTATTTTCATATTTGAATAATAAAGATGATGATAATCAACTTTCTTGTCATGTGGATGTTGGTGATGATAGCTTGCTCCTTTTATAAATAGAAGAGTATGATTAATGTGATCAATTTCCTTCCTTCAGTTTGCATTACTTCTATATCTCTTCAAAAACTATACTCTAAATAGTTTAAAATTTTTTGACAGTGGATGATGTCTTTATTAAGGTCAAAAGCCATGATTTTTTATTAGAACAAAACTTATAAAACTATGAAAGCAAGAAATTGAGAATAGTAACTAAGATAACAAATTATAATTTAATAAGAATTATGTGATGAAAATATTCTTGCCTTCATCTATCCTTTTGAAGAGGATAAATGAAAACAGAAATACATGCCTTTTATTTTGGACACCACATAGATATGCATATATTCTTATTAGGGTGATCGGGTATGACATTGAGGAGAGGTGTACTATCTCAAAAGATAGAAGTCACCACCCTACAATGGACTAATTATCTCAATAAGGACTCCCAAGAATAATAGGTATGCATATATACCAGAGATTCTTCCCCTACTTTATATGAAAAGAAGTAGGGTTTATTTTAAATTGGGTTCATTAAGTTTCCTACAAGGGCAAGCCCCCATAGTTAATTACATCTTAAGGAATGAGATTCCTCAAGAATAATCTCGATTAAGGTAAATGATCATTGTCTCCAAAGATTTTAATAGGTGGGGCTATCAATCGATTAGTTTATTTTAGCAAATCAAATGGGATCAATCAAGAGGAGGGAGTTCTTATCAATCCAAATGGTGGTGAGTAGGAGAAGTTTAGGATACTAAGAAGCCTAGTAAACATCCCAAACTATCCTATGGCTGGGCTTTACATTTTTAAAATTGAGGGGAATTATTTGTTTAAGTAGAATTTTTATTAAAGTTTAGGGATTATAATTTCATGATGCAAAGTCATGAAAATGCCTAAGAGGTGAGGATTTATGCTTATAGACCATCGAAGGGAGAAGCAACCTCAAAACTTAAATCTAGGGAGCTTTAGTGAGAGCCAAAAGCATGACCTAAATTTAAGTCAAAAAATGGGTATTTAGTTTGCCTCCACAAGAGAGAACAAACCACCTGACTGCTTGGACTTACAACTGCCTGGGGGTGGCCGCCAACTAACTCCTCCTATGATTTTAAACTCATGTAGGCAAGTCATATGCTTTATGCAAGATAGCTAGACTGTTATTTATTTAAAAAGAGACTAAATCCTTAAATTCACCCCATAAAGAGACTAGATCATGTAAGGGAAAGCTTCAAATGACCTAAATTTAATGAAAATTATATTACATCTTATTTTCATTTTTGGATAATCATTTGACTCAAGATTATAGAATTTATATGCCTAATGCATGAGAAATTATATTATGGGCCAAAATCAACAAGATGGGATGTGTGTTTCCCTTATGGCTCTCAAAGGTCAAGCTTTCACCGGGTGGAAGCCCTCCAAATCAAGAGTGATCAATATGTTATTGTGCATGATGTTGTAAAAAAATACTCATCCAGCTAAGGGGTTGATAATTCTTTTATCTTGATTTTAACTTAAGCTTTAAATGAGGTTATGAGTGGTTTATTTTAATTTTGAATTAATTAATATGATAGAAGATTTATTTTTTTCTAAGAGTCTAATCATCATCCAGGTCATACATCAAGCAAGAAAGAAACTAGGAAAAGTATGTCATTTCTAAAGCACAAGCTAAACAAAATATCAAACATTTTATAAAGCTAACACAAAAGAATAAAAGATCGAGTGTGGTTGGGCACCACCGCACAAACTCAAAAAAATAAATTGGTTAGCCGAGCTCTACCCTTATACAACCCGGATTACAAATAAATTAATTATAATTAAGTAAGGAATTCATATTATGGGAGTCTTCAAGCTTCATTTCTTCAATTTTCTTTTCTCTTTCTTCTTCTTCTCTTTTTTCTTCTTTGGTTCCTTCTTTTGAATGGTTGGAAGTTGGATGCTCCAAAAGCTTCACATGGTATATAAGGCATGACCTTATAACAAATTCTCATCCTAATCCCCATAACAATTATTCTAAACTACTAATTGCATAAATTTACATGAAAATAAAAAAATGTGTAAATCTAATTAACACCTACAAGATAAAGGTTAGCTAAAATAAACCACACAAATCCCAAGCATGTATATTGGATTTATCACCCCACACATGAGTGACTAAGTCCACCTGGCTTATTGGATTATGCTTAGGAGTATAAAGCACCTGCAAGCAAAAAATTTATATAAATTCAAAGGCTTCACATGGTATATAAGGCATGACCTTATAACCAATGCTCATCCTAATCCCCATAATAATTATTCTAAAATACTAATTGCATAAATTTACATGAAAATAAAAAAATGTGGAAATCTAATTAGCACTTGCAAGACAAAGGTTAGCTAAAATAAATCACACAAATCTCAAGCATGTATATTGGATTTATCATCCCACACATGAGTGACCAAGTCTACATTGCCTATTAGATTATGCTTAGGGGTATAAAGCACCTGCAAGCAAAAGCATTTATATTTATTTATGATAGTGCCCCTTAAGCATAATCTCCTGCAGAAAATAATGATTAGACTAAGAACGTTTTATCATTTCATTCTACACACATACACCCTAACATCTAGATAAAAATATTACATCACAAAATAAAATAAATATCAAATCATGCACCGCCCGAACATAGGACTAGAAGTGGTGACTTAGCCTAATGTGTGTGCCATGTAAAGTTTATGTGGTATGCTTAGCTAGGCTTTAAGGTTAGAATTTTTCAAGTATGAGAATGTTCAACTTAGAAGGGTGGTCTCATTTAAGTTATTTAGTTGATATGTGTTAATTTTATTTGATGATTTGATTTGGTTTGAATGAACCTACTTAATTACTATAGGTTGTAAGGAGAGGAAAAAAAGAGAACTTCTCTTTCCTCCCTACCTTAAGTGATCTATAAGATAGATTCATTAAGGATTTTTATTTAGTGAATATTTTATTATTTATTTTAATTAATCTTAAGTTTAGATTAACTCTAAACAAACCTATTCAAAAAGAAAGGCATTTTAAGAGTAAGTAAAGTGAATTACTATCACAAAACACACAATATTTTATTTCTTTCTCATATGTGTATAACATACATATGAATGGATCCTAAGCATATCTATACATACAAATGGGAATGCTTAACATATTTTATAATGAATGACAAGTGAGTTAATTATAAAAATTTGAATGCTTTATGATGCATGATTTTATTAAGTAGAAGAGAGTGATTCTTTTATCCATTTTTCATATGCACATTTATAAGTATAAAAGACATAAAGTGTTACCATTGTTAACTAGGGTGTAAGTACAAGACCTACTTAGGGCTACTTAAAACTAAGGTTCTAGACTAATATATCACTTTTCTTAAATATATGTACATGTACAAAAGAATTCATGGAAAGAGAATGCTAAGTGAGTTACCGAAGAAAATTTGAATATTTTATGATGCATGATTTTGTTAAGTAGAAGAGAGTGATTCTTGTCCACTTTTCATATGCACACATGTATGTATGAAAGACATAAGTGAGTACGGTGCCATTATTAACAACGAGTGTAAGGTACAAGACCTACTTAGCTACTTAAAACTTACAACCCGGGATTGTCAGACTAATATACTTTCTTTAAATACAAGCATATGTACAAAATGAATGGAAAAGAAAGATGCAAAAAACTTATGTTTGGACTTGGTTATGTAATTTATATGTGTAAGTGTAAGGATCTTTCTTAAGTCATAACTTGGAAGAGGATAAGAATAGATTTAAGAAAGTGTTGTGTTATTTTAAAAGAACTATACACTTTGCAAATCTTATTCAAATCCATATTAAGAGGAAAGAAAGAAAGCAAACATAAGACATATTTTTATATCCACATGCAAGCTTATAAATAAACTATAAGTAGCATGCTTTCAGTTTTAGGTATTTGATTTATAGATTTTTAAAATAGTTTTGAATTTAATAGTGATAATAGCCACTCATATTTTTTACTTTAGCCAAAACATATAATTTGACATAAAGAAAATATTTCATTTTGAATTTGATTTTAGAAAAGCATGAATGCATGATTTTTATATGACATACACATTTAGCATGCTAGGAAAGAAATAAAATGATGTAAGCATGTAATTTCATTCACTCTAATTAGTTCTTAAAGATAATCATATGAAGTAAGATCATTTAAAGAGAATCAAAAGTTATTTAAAGAGACTTTCATTTTGCTTTGAGTTTGATTTGAATTAGAAAAGTGTGAGAATATTTGCTGGTCCTTACCCATTCTCACATGTATGTTTTATTTTGGTTTAATTTTTAGGTGATTAGATTAATTTTATACTTTAGTTAGGTTAAGGTGTAGATTAAGTTCATGAATTACTCCTTACCTATACTACTTTAATATATTTAATCAAATAATTATGAGCCAATGTATGACATAAAACCATAAGGAATTTAAATCAATAACACATCCTCTTGGAAATATGAATCCAACAAGCCCTTATTTGCAATTTTTGGTTAAGTATTTTATTTTTTATGAATTTGTGAAGTTTTAGGTAATTTAAATTAATTTTTTAAATCGAAAAACCGCACGGCATTGATGTGGCAATGTGACGCCACGTGGCGTCGTATGATTGGATGCGTGGTGCCATGTGGCACATGTGCGGTGCCGCGTGGTACACACGTGCCATGCGGCGTCGCACAATTCACACACGGTGCCGCATCATCGGATGGGTGGGAAAGACTAGTCAAACCATGGAGAGCGACTGAGATCTCGGGCGGTCCGATCGTGATCAACGGTCCAAATCAAAGATCAGGCGGATCCACGGCGGTGCATGATCCGAGCCATTCGAACGCATGAACCATGCGATCGGACGATCCCGGGTGATCCAAAGGCCCGGATCATGCGATCACGTGCAATCATATCCGTCAATGAACGCGGGGTGGACATACCCCGATGGTGAACAATAAAATATTGTTTTTTAAAGGAAAAAAATAGGATTTTCTAAGTGAAAACTTATCCAAATTAACTCATTTTCGTGTCGATTCGCACCAAAAAAATTCTATTTTCTAATTGGGATGATTTAAATTAAAAATGCAGGATTATAGGGTAGATTCTTAAAAATCACGCAAAATCCATCACAAAATGAAAGATCCTAAGGCTGGCTACTATTTTTTGAAGGTTACCTCACCGGGGATGATTTTCGGCAGTGATTGTGACTCGAGCATGCTGTCGAGTGAGGGAAGAAGCATTGGACTAAGCTTAGATCCTTGCCTTCACATCCAAATGAGTTTTCTTCTAATGATCATCATTTCTTGCTGAAATCTCCTTAGTTTTGGAGTATTTCTCTCCAAAATGAAGTGGGTGATTGCTAATGGATTTTGGGAGAATGAGAGGAATGAGGGTATCTTTCAATCACTAAAGCCTTAGAATGAAAAGTGAAGTGAAATGAACATTTTTTTCAATTTTTGTTTAAAATTTTGGCTCCAAACTCATGTCACTTAGCTTAAGGTGGTTGGGAATAGAAGAGAATCATCCTAGGTGTCTCCCTATGGTTGGCTAAGGTATGGAAAGTGGCAGCCATGATGGACAAGTGGATGTAACCAGGGAGGTGTCCTTCATGCCAAGTGTTCCAATGAGAGGTGAGGTGATTTCATCTCCCATGAGTCATGGTTGCCCCAACCACTTCTTTGGTCGAGCGGTGTCCTTGGTATATGGACCAATGGATGAGTGTCAAGTGGCCAATGACCCAGGAAAGTGCTTTTCTCATGGGATGCCCTTAACCTAAGGGGAAAGTGTTCATTTGGTTTGGATTTGATTTGGACAGATTTAAAATGAGTCAAAAGTAAGTTGGACCAATTTTCATGTCATTTGAAATTCATATGGTTTAATTTGGGTTAATTTGATCCATTTGGCTCAAATCGGGTCAAAATGGGTTAGGTTGACCAATTGGTAAATTTAGGTCAAATCAAGAGTTGGGTCAAGTTCAAATGACTATTTGGAGTATATTGGTTGAATTGGTTTCAATTAATTTAGTTTAATTTGGATTTAATTTTGGATTTCAGCCAATTTGATTCTTTAGGTCAATTTGAGCTAAGTTGATCGATTTAATCCAATTGACCAAATTGGCTTGAATCATGGTTTGATTTGGGTTTGGTTGATCATTTGAAATAGATTGGTATCTTTATTTTTAATTAATTTTATTTATATTTGATTTTGGCTTGATTTGACCTTTTAGGTCAAGTTGGGTTCATGTCAATTGGGCTAGGTTGGGTCTAGTTAGTTAATTGGTCAAATTGGGTTTAATTAAGGCTTTGGCAAGTTCAATAATCAATTTATAGTAAACTTGAGCCATTGGTTACAATCAATTTGATTTAGGTTGCAATTTGGCTAGTTTGGGTTCATATGGGTTGAAGGGTTGACTTAGTCAATGGGCTAGGTTGACTTAGTTTGACCCAATTCATGGCAATTGATTAACCTATGATGATCAACAAACATGACATGAAGTTTTGATTGACTTATTTCACTTTGATTTGAATTGAATTGGATTTTGATTTTTGTAGGTCAAATTGACCACTTTAGGTCCAATGAGCCAATTGGGTTTAGTTGGCTTAATCAAGGCTTGATTCAAGTTTGGTTGAACTCACATATAGACTTATGATTGAAATATAAATCCATTTGCAAGTGATTTGAAGTCAAATGGGTTTTGATTCATTTAACAATTTTAAGTTTAAAAGGGTGAACATGAGTTTGACTTGGATTAGATTTTTGAATTTAATTTTGGTTTGACGGTTGGTGTTTATGTTTATATTTGGATTAATGATTGTAGAATTGATTGAATCATGAAGAAAAATCAAGAGTTTGGCTTGATTTGATTTTGATTTGGCTAAGTTGAAGATTTTGTCTTGAAGGCATAGGTTGGATTTTTGATTGAATTTGGATTTGATTTTTGAATTGATTCTTCGATATTTGAATTTATAATTCATTTATATTTGTGAATATAAATGAGAATATAAATGGGTTATGAGAAAATTTCTTGAATTTGAATTGATTTGGATTTGATTTGAGCTAAGTCCATAAGATAAAATCAAAGGGCTTGAAATTTGAATTTGGAATTTCAATCACGAGCTTCAATCATTTGGAGTTGATCATGGATTTCAATCATTTATAATTGATTTGAGTTTAGGAAAAATCAATTATGCTAAAATTGATTGTTGATTTGATTTGGAGTTTGACATGAAGGAAGGAAGTGAGGAATGTGGGTCAAGCTATAGGGTAGGCAAATTTTCCTAACACCCCTAAGGCATAACCTATTCTTATGACTAACTGTCCAAGTCTCTAAGGCTAGGTTAAGTGTCAACCTAATCACTAGATGTATCTTAAGACTAAGAAATTCTTAAAGTCTAAGAGAAGTCCTATATTTAAGATGGAGGGGTTGAGAGCTCATTCCAAAAATGAGGTCAACAAAGGGTGTCCAATAGGTGTGGTTTGACTGACAAGGAACCCGCACGTATTGGTGTTGACTGAAACGATCAACAATACCGAACGATCACAAGTACTAACAGAGATAATCTACTCTTAATCCGAGGTGTAGAAGGAACCTAAAGCTTAGTGCAATGTGACTCTTCTTATGTCGAGGACATAAGAGGGAAGGAGGAATCCACTTAGGGATAGAGTATGTAAACCTTCCACTAGGGAAGCAGTTCAAGTCATCCATAAGGGGATGAGAGGATTGATTTGATTTGAGTCTCGCTAGGGAGAAATTTGATTTGTTTAGTTAAGTTCCATTGGGGAAGAGGGTTGAGTTTGTTTTAATTTAGGGTTTATTTTGACTCCACCGGGGATAGACAAGTGAACTCTACACTAGGGAAGCAAGCTCAAGTCATCCACAAAGTGAAGAAAGGTTGTGAAATCCACTGAGGGATTAGAATTCTGGATCTACTAGGGAATTAGAAAGATTTGCATCTTACTGAGGAGGAGCAAAAGGTTTGATTTAGATTGATTGATTTTTTTGTTTCAGATTTTTAATTTTGGATTTTGAAATGGACCATATTGGTTTGCGATGGATCGAATTGAGTAGGAGCCATGGAGGCCTAGACCTAACTCGGATTTTTTAATCCAAAGGGGTAGTCATAGTAGGACTAGCCAACCAAAGGGAATGCCTTTCGGTGTGTAATGGTCAAGTTTGGAAGAAAGTGCAAGGACTCATATCTTCCAAAACAAAGAACCACTGGGGTGATCGATTGCTTTGGGCAACAAATCGAACCCACCTAGAGGCATTGTGTGTGAATCTTGGGGATTTAGACCAGCTCAAGGATAGTAAAGATTAATTTCATTTTAAATTTGTTTATTTTGATGAATTTCGTTGGTTTGTAATGGATCACACTGAGAAGGAGCTTATATCAGCCTAGACCTATCTAAGATTTACTAAACCCAAGGGAGTAGCTTCCGGCGATGGGAGAACTATCCTAAAGAGTGCCTTTTGGATTTTAATGATCAATTTGAGGAAAGAAAGCTCGAGGACTCACATCTTCCACTACAAAAGACCAATGGGTGATCGGTTGCTTTGGGCAACAAATCAACGACCAGGGTCGGTTCATGATAATCATGCCAGAAAGAATGCATCATAATCTTACATCTTTCAAAGCAAAATGACAGTTGGGGTAACCTGCTTGTGGAAAAATAGATTTAACCCAACCTAAGGGTGACTACGGAGTGTGTACCGACCCGAGGATTTATCTCAACTCAGGTAATTCCTATAGGAAGTTCTGCTGACACTATCATAAAGATAGTATGCCTGCTTAGGAAAAGGGATCCTTTGGGAGCTTAAATTCCTAATTCATAAGTAAATTAGTTTATTTGTTTTGTTTATTTATTTATCGTGGATCATGTTACTTTGTGAGGGATCAAACTGAGAAGAAGCTTATATCAACTTAGACTAATCTCAGATTTACTAAACTAAGGGAGAATCTGCGCATCCGCTGAATAAATTCTCCAACCACAGAGGTGGCTACTAGGAAAAGGGACTGTCCAATCCAAGAGTAACCCATGTAGTATTTAAATGAGGTCACAAAGGATGTAATCCAAATAGAATGCCCGTAGGGAGAGGGACATCTAAGAGCTTAATCCAAAACCCTGTAGAAGATGACATGGCTAGTCATATATCCAATAGCTATTTGATGGCCAACTCAAGAAGAAAGCACGGGGACTCATGCGAGTGGTGTATCCACGTGTCGAGCACAAACATCAACCAACCTAAGGTGCTCATGATTTGTAATAATCACTAGGAAGAAAGCTGGGGACTCACATCCTCTTATAATGGCGATTGTTGGGATAGTTTGTATTATTTCGACGGTGTCATCCACTGGGGTCTTCTTGAACAAATGTCATTGGAGGACTTATATGACTCAAATGTAGTCAAGAAAAGGAGCCTGGGGACTTATCCAAACCTCAAATATACTTGACCTAGTTAGATCATGATGATTAGTTCAAGAAGAAAGCTGGGGACTCACATCTTCTTAAATAAAATCAACATGAGACTTGCGGTCAAGTGAAGTCTACCATACTAACAAGGTGCTCGTTGGTTTGCAATGGTCAAGTTAGGAAGAAAGTGCAGGGACTCACATCTTTCAAAATAAGAAACCTGGGGTGACATACTAGCGAGGTAGCATGTAAACCCGACCTAGAGCAGCTAATGAGTGAGTGTCACAGGGGGCTTGCTCCCATATCAAATAGCTCGAGATAAAAGATTTGTGTTTATATTTTTGTGCATGTGTTAAAAGGAATAGGATGCCTATGGGGGACTCTTACACCTACCTTAAACATGCTAGGATATTTTGGTAAAATGATGTCATGAATGGCAAAAGGATTCCCTAAGAAAGGATGTCGCTTGGGTTCTCTCACACCTAAATTAGTTGTGCTAATCAAAATAGAATGCCTCTCAGTTCTCTTACACCTATTCTAATAGCACCGAAAACTTGTGTTTGTGTTGTGAAAGAGGATAGGATGCCAGGGGCTTACCTACCCTAGACACATTACGATGATTAAGAGAAAATAACATGAAAGAAGAGAAGATTTGATGAATGGAATCAGATTTTTGTTCTTTTTATTAATAATTATTTTCAAACATGATTTGTTTCATGGGTAATATTTTTTTAGATAGAGCCCATTAATTTAAAGCATCATGTGTTCCCCTTTACAATCAATAAGCTAATAAGATCCTCCTTGGTAGGCCTTCTCTATGACATAGGGGCCTTACTAAGTGGGTTCAAACTTGCCTCTCATCTTTCGATGAGCAATAATTGGTCTCCTTAGGACTAACATAAGTTCTCTCAGAAAGACCTAGGGCGGACTAGCTTGTTGTGAGCTTGAATCATTTTGGCCTTATACAACTCGAGATTTTGGCATGCTTTTCTCCAAACCTTGAGCTCTTCTAATTGTGCATTTGCATTACGCTGTAGTGATCTCTACCCAATGCTATCTTAGTGATGGGAGTTAAACTTCTAAGGTAGCGGCTTGGACTAAGAAGATTGAGTTGGAGTTCGGTATGTGATGCGTTAGGCCGACAAGGCTCCAACCAACTGCTCATTCCACTACTGCTTATTATCGTCAAGTGTCTTCTTTAGTATTTGGTTGAGAGTTTTATTGAATGCTTCTGCTAAGCCATTAGCTCTAAGGTAATAGATGATGGAGTATCTCTAATCTATACCATGCCTTCTGGAGAAGCTGTTGATCTTCGTGCTTTTGAATGCAGTACCATTATCAGATATAATTCATTGAGGCACCCTGAACCTATATATGATATGGTTCCTAAAAAATTAAAGCACATGGTGAGTTATGACCTCTTTGAGTGGGATGGCTTCCGCCCACTTGAAAAAGTAGTCGGTGACAACTAAGATGAATTAATGCCCCTTGGAAGAAGGAGGATCAATCAGACCTATAATGTCGGTACCCCAACACTCAAATGGCCATGAAGCCAATGTAGGGTGTAGAATGTTAGGTGGTTTGGTGGAGGACCACACTTTGATGGCATCTCTTAGCTACATCCATGCAATGCAATCATGAAGGATAGTATCCAAGTCTTTTGATCTTCATCTTCATCTTCAGATCGGATTGATGAGTTCCACATAGACCTGAGTGTACCTCATTTATAATGCCACAGGCTTCACATTTTTCTAAATAACGTAACCACATTTGGTCAAAGGGCGCATGGTACCATCAACAGAGTATAGGAAAATCTCATTTCACGATGGGCTTGTGATTTCTCTTGAGGTAGTTTATCAGTGTTCAAGTAATCTATGAATGGTTGCCTCCAATCCAGTTCCTTGTCCATTTTGGCAATGATAACCTCCCCTTCAAGAGAAAGTCTCTCGATGAGTTCAGAATCAATAAGGGATATGACTTGTCTATTTTGGACCCTTATTGGAATTGACTCATCTTCCAGACATGCCAATTCTTTGGCAAGTTTGGCCAAAGCATCTACTATTGCATTCTCTGCTCAGTGAACCTTATAGATGGTGATTTCAGAGATTTGGGCCAACAACTTCATGGTATACTCATGGTAATGATGAAGCTTGGGTATGATAACCTGGTAGGACCCGACAATCAGGTTGATAACCAATTGAGAATCCCTAAAGATGTTGATGCTCTTGACATTAATAGTGATGGCTAACTCCAGACTAATAATCAAAGCCTGATACTCAACTTTGTTGTTGGTGTTGGGGTTGAAAAGATAGTATGAGAATCTCATCACATCGTAGTCTGGAGTTAGGAGAACTATTCCTACACCTTCTTTTCCGAGAAGAGTAGATTGTTGTGCTTCCCCTTTATGAAGAGAAGCTACACCATCAAAATACATCTCCATTGTGGTTGTACCCTAAGTTCATAATTTGTTCATTGGGAGATCATCACTAAGCGGTCAGGAAGGGGTGTGTTTAAAAAAATCCGATGATGCTTATCTTTTTACAGCACGGAGGGGTATGAATGTAATATCAAATTGTGAGAGAATCACGGACCATCATGCCAAACATCCAGACAGCGTTGATCGTATCATGAGATACTGTGGTGGATTGGTTCTAGAAATTAATTTCACTTTATGAGAAAGCATATAGTGCCATAGTTTTTGGGAGAGAAAGATCAAAGCTAGAAAATATTTTTCAATAGGTGGATAGTTCACTTCAGTAGAAATCAGAAGATGGCTGATGTAGTAGAGAGCGTCCTCCTTCCCTTTATCATTGGCTTGGGCCAACAAAGCGTTGAAAGAGTCATCCAATGTAGTAGTGTAAAGAATGAGTGGCTGCGATAGCGCTACTAGGCGGCTTCACCAAATCTTTGATATCTTCAAAGGCATCGACACTTGTCATCCCACTTAAACTTGGCATCCTTTTTGACAAGTGTTGAGAATGCCTTGCATCTCTCTGATAGGTTGGAAATAAAGTGTCTTAGATACACCAGCCATCCTTAAAAAGATTTGAATTGTGTTAAACTCTTAAGAGGTGGCATTTCTAAGATAGCTTTGATCTTTTCAGGATCCATTTCTATTCTCAAGTGTTGGATACTAAATCCAAGGAATTTTTCTAAAGTTACTCCAAATGCACACTTCAGAGGATTTATTTTGAGGTTATATTATCTTAACCATTCGAAAACTACTCTCAAGTCAAAGAGATGGTATTTATTTTCTTTGATCTTGACTACTAGATCATCAACATAGCACTCAACCTGATGATGAATGAGTTTGTTGTAGATCTGAGTCATGGCCCATTGGTATGTAGCACCATTTTAAGGCAAAAGGCATGACCTATATAGAAGATTCATCGAGCTTGAAAAGCGGTATTTTTTATCTTGGAGACATCTTGATTTGGTTATAGCGGATGATCCATGAAAGAGAAATGAGATGAGGCGATGTCCACCATTAACTCTGGTATAGGAAGAGAAAACTCATTCTTAGGACATGCTTTGTTTAAGTCTCTAAAATTGACCAGGTAGGATATTTTTCTTCCCTGATAAAATTAGCATTGATCAGTTTCTTGACTTCAAAAATGACCTGTTATTCAATTTCTAATCTCATGTGTCTAAGAGCTTGCTTGATAGGGTTAGCGCTAGGATCTATTGTTAGTTTGTGGGCTGCTATGTCAGGAGATAATCTGGGCATCTCTTCATAACTCCATGCAAAGTAGTCCTTAAACTCAGTCAATAACCTAACTAAGTCATTGGTTTCTTCTTCATTCAACAACTGATGTATGTGGTGGATTTTCTTATCCAGGTTGATTTCTTTAAGTTTGTTAATTGTTGAATGGATCTCCTCTTCAAATTTTGGCGGTGCATCTTTGATTTGGAGATCATCTGGATCATCTGAGATTTCTAAACACACATTCTCATAAGAGTTGGTGTTGTGTGAAAGAACCTATCAACTCAAATGATTGGTAACAAGTAGCGGTAATCATCATCATCTAGACCCATTGCGAATCTAGTCACTGCTCTTGATTGTGCTTCCCTTGTATTGTTCCATAGCTTTTCAAAGTACTTTCGACATGCACGGACCATGTGTGAGGAACCAAACCTTTCTATATAAGATTATGAACACAAGGCAAGTAAAATTTAAATAGTAATTCTATTAATTCTTTAAATGTATCCTTCTCAAGTTCTACATCAACTTTAGGACTTGAGGATGATGATCCCAAAAAAAATCTCTTCGGCTTCATATCATTGGAAGACTTAGGGGCTTCCTTAACTACTAAATTTTTAACTTTTTGGGGTGAAAGTGAGGTTAGAGCTAAGGTTTCCAGCTGTTGCCTAATAGTCTCACATAAACCTAATCCGAATACTTTGCTTTGTTTGGATGCCGGACTTCATCGCTATTTGGCTCGAGTGTCACCTCCAATGAAACCCACTGAGAGGGGTTGGGTGGTATACTAATCACATTAGACTCATCCTCTGGACTGGATTCCAAGTCTATGTAAATAGTAGGGTACTCTATGAACAACATATAACCTGGGATGGCGATGGCCAACGGGGTCTTCCACCTCTAGGCGCCTATTTCTGCCTACCTGCACGGTGGAGGTTGAGTCATCATTACCCACATGTCCATATGATGGAATGAGCTATGGGTGGAATGTGATATCACAGTCTATTTCTTCTTCAATTTCCCTTTATTATTCACTTGGATTTTCCCTTTTCTTTTCTCTTTATTTTGCCTTTTATTTTTCTTTTTCTTCATTTTCTTTTGGTTTTGAATTTGAGTTTGAATTTTGTCCAAGTTCATGAGAAAGGGTGTTTTGAGGAAGATAGTAGGTTGCATTTTCATATATCTCAACCTGTCTAACTAAAATGGCTTTTCATCTCTTTGACATAATATTCAATCCCATCCTTCCTGAACTTCATGCAATGATGGAGGGAGGATGGAATTATCTTGTTCTGATGTATCCAAGGCCTTTGAGCAAAGCGGTGAACAAAGTATTCGAATTAATTATGAAAAACTTAGCTTCAGTCTTCCAATCACCTATCTCCAAAGGTAATACTATGGAACCTAAAGCTCGCTCACTTGTTCATTAAATCCTTTCAACATCATCCGATCTCCTCAGAGTGTGGAGATGTCAATTTTCAAATAAGTAAGGGTCTTTAGACTCAGAATATTCATTGATGCACATAGATCTATGAGAACTCTGGCAAGTCTAAATCTACCCATATCAACTGTAATGTACAGGGGACGACTGTGCTCCAAGTCCCCCAGAAGAAGGTCTTCATCTGTGAAAGTAATTCCCTGAGCTTATCTAGAATAATGTCCCTCCTCACCAATAGTAATCAGCTGGGCTAAGCATATCTCAAGATCAAGGAGAGCCTTGATTAATGATTCTCTCATCTCTTTAGATAAGGCAAGGGCATCGTATATACTTAGTTTAGATGACAACTTTTTCAGGTGAGAGAGGACATTATAGTCCACCTTGGGCTGATCCTCCATAAGCATATCCAAGGGTGGAGCATCCTGTGGAGGGGCTTCGATCCTCTAACCAATGACTTGTTTCCTCATCTTGAGGTGCGCTCTAGAGGTAGAACCTTGCCACTACAGAGGTTGACTGGTGATCTCTTGTGGAAGTGGTAATGGAAGGTTCTACCCGCACGGCTCACCTACCCTTCTCCTATGGGACCCTGAATCATATGATTCCAAGTCTATCTCAAGAGGTGAACCCATAGTATTCGTAGTAGAAGATCCAACTCAATTAGAAAGAAAAGATCAAAATTATTATAGTTATTTAGACTTGAAGAGTTATTAGAATAGATTCAAACAAATCAGTGTAACATGATGTAATTCAAGCTAGCTTTATTCTTTAATTTCTTGGAATTTGATAGAGGTACAAAGTAGAAATCAAGTAAAGTAAGAGGGTAAGAGGATGCCCTTATCCATCGATACAAGAGTTCTACAGTAGAAGAGCTAGAAGTGAAAGAAGTCAGTGGAAGTACAATGTAAGCGAGGTAGGACTCGCAGGTTGGCTAATGGGCTATCTAGTCGACACATGTTTTTTGCCGCTAAGCTCCCCTTTCCTCGAGTTGGCTAGCAACTTGCAAACCTTCCTTGATGTTGAGGTTTGAGCGAGCCCGCAAGAGAAAAAGTTTTTGATTAAAGATAATTTTTAGAGGTTTTGGATAAGGAGATATCCCAACCTTCTTTGGTTTTGGAAGGATCGTAGTCATCCCCAAGGGTTACCCTAATGGAACTGGATGGTTGTTCCATAAGGTATTCCTTCAGGATGACTATAGCATCAGTCTTGAAGCTATGTTCAAGTTAATCCTTGAATGTAAAGCAATCCTCAAAATATGACCTAGCATGCGGTGTAGAGGAAAAAGTTAGGATCATTGATTTTTCCCACTTTCTCCGGCCTTCTAGGTCTGTAAAAAGTCGCTTCTTTAAGAGATTCTTAAAGATTTTCTTCTTACCTCCTCTTAAATGAATATGGTTTGTTTAATTTATCCATAAGAGTAGTGGACCATAGCTACACGGTATGTGTATGATGATATGAGGAGGTGGTGTTGCATGGAGGCTATTGTGGCCTAGGCTACTCATGGTGGTAGAGGAGGCAAAAGTGATGGTAACACGAGGTCTCAAACCGCTTCTTTGCTTCCCCATCTACCCTATCACTACCCCGCTTCTTCTCATCTTCTCTTTGGCTTTGTTGGTAGATCTGAGAAGGTAAACTTTCTCTCCTTGCAAGCTAGCCGCCTTGTTGATGAAACCTCAGAATGAAGGAACCGAGCATGAAGTCGACCATATTGATTCTTTATCTCAATGGCATGCTATTGCAACAGGTTTTGTCATACTCAAATTATGCCATCTGGAATGTAATCAACAAGTGACTCACCATGGTTTTGTTGCAATGATCGCCAACAAGTGACCCTTTTCTACAAACCTCTTGATAAAGAGTTGCTCCAACTTAGCAAAAGTCTTTACTGAACTATTGGGAAGTTCAGCATACCAATCAAAAGCTATCCCTGCTAAGCTACTGACGAAGAGACGGAAGAGTAAAGAGTCACTGCCACCAACATTGCAACAATTAGCTCTGAAGAGTGCAATATGCTACCTCGGGTTTCCACTGCCATCAAAACTCTTGAAGGAAGGTGGCACGAAAACCTTGGGATATTGATTGCATCAAATTCTCTCGTAGGGTCTACCCTTTGAACCGATGATCCTCCCGGCTTGAGCCAATGCTTCCTTCACCTTGCTCAACCATGACTTAATATCTTTCTGTATGGAGGTACTATCCACTACCTTCCTATACATGCTGGTGTTACCTTGCTCGGAGGTAAAGTCTTGTCAAGACATGCACCAACTCGACTAGTCTCAACTAGGATGAATGAGGCTTGGTTTACAATGCTAAGACGCAAGATCCTTGAGCCTCTTCTCTCTCCATTCTATCTTTTCATCCTTCTACTTGATTTGTGTTAGGAGGTGTTGGTGAGTGGCTATGTCTTCCGCTCAACACCTTCCATATGCTCTAAGGAGGGATCCTGGTATCTACCATGCAAACCCCTACTGAGTCTCCCAACAAATCATCTTCATTGGGATCAAAGCGATCTTATCCCCTCATCACCAATCATATCCAAGATCTCCTTCTTTCCATAAAAATAATGAGCTACTATGTCATCAAGAGAATGATCATTAGAACTGCATAAATGCTTTCTGGTGGTGGGATCCACATCGTATTATGAGGCACCTCCCCTCATCGAGAATCAACTGTGATGATTGTACTCACTAAAAGAAAAGCACTCCTGGTTATCACTGACTCTAAAATGGGTGACACTCCTAGGAGGTTCTACTATCATGGGTGTAATAGGGCTATCATCTCCTCCCTCAAAACCGTACAACCATCTATGTCTCCGCTAACGGTGGTGTTGGTGAAGGGATGACCACTATGCTTCGAGGTCGCCATTCCTTCGCACCACAACTAGGGCAAAAGGTCGAGCAGAGAGCTCCTCACACAGTAGGTGGTGTAGATGGAATGGGATCTTTTCATAGCAAATCACCAACGGTCTCTTCTCCCTGATGTGGCCTTCATGGCCTTGGTGAACCGAGATGCTGGACGTGATGATGGGGGTAGAGTGGTGAGACACCAACTCTCTCAAGAGGACCTCCCTGATGGGTCATCCTAAGTAAAATGCTATCTCAGAACGTGGGTAGCACGAAAAAATCAAAGTAAGCCGAGGAACCAACCTCACCTCTTCCCTCTGATATGAATAAGATGGGCCTCCGCCCTCCTCATAGATGTTTCCCATGATGGGGATGACAGATCTCAAGTCAAATTGAGCCTGCACTAACGTCCATAAGCTCGCCAACCTAGTAGAATTGAATGAGGCCAGCATGACCCCTACTCTAGCTAATCGGGCTGGTATTGAACCACGGTGGAGGTATGGATCCTCCTAGCATACTCTCTATCACCTGTGAGAGAGGATGAAATGGGTTCAGAACTGGAAAATCAGTGGCAACCTCCACAACCCAACCGTAGCGCCTCCATCTCCTCAATGCATGGTATCGCCGCTAATCATGCAATTTGTTCCTCCTCCGAAGTCTTGAGGGGTAAGGACTAGACCCATACTCAAAAATGGGAGACAATCCTGATGGAGGAGCCTTACCCTTTGAGGGTGCTAATGATGAGTATAGCCCTTGGGGCATAGGAAATAACGGCTTGCAGCACACTGAGATCGCATAGCACTTCTTGGAAAACTATCACGCTTCCTCTTGATGAGGATATCATCGATGGCAAGTTAATCAATGATGACTACGCTCTTATGGTCACCTTTAACAATTGTGAGGGAGTGCCCTCACATGTAATCCTCGCCCCCTCAAAGCCTGGTCCAAAATGAATGAAGTGGGTGTAATCGAGAGGAAGGCGGCTAATCAAGCCAAGTCCATCCATGGGGAAAGGTTACTTGAGGTGCGACCATTTCTCAAACTATGGTAAGCTGAACTAAAAATTATCACTAACGAGTCAATGATGTTGAAAATAAACATGAATCGATTTTATTGACTTTGAGTTTTGAATTTGAATTTGAATTTCATACTCAACATTGAAAATGTTAAGTTGAGTTCAAATGATTTGGAATAGATAGATTGATTGGAAAGAAGAATTATTTTGGAATATGAATCCACTTTTAATAAATTTGGATATGTTGAAAATGGGTTCAAAATATTTGTGTTTGAAATATGGTTCATATTTGAGTTTTAATTTTGATTTGAGGACCCTTTATTTAACAAATTTAGGTATGTTAAAGTAAGGGTCAATTTTGCTTTTGTTTTATATTTGTGATTGTGAAATTTACTCACTTAGCAAATTTGGGTATGCTAAGTGAGGTGTTTGAAAATAATTTTCTTCTTCTTTTGTTTGTTTGCTTATTTTGTGAATCATGTGAATTTTGAGAATGGAATCTTCACTTTAGCAAATTTGGGTATCCTAAATGAAGAATCCAAATATTTTATTATTTTTTGAAAGAGGATTCTTAGCAAATTTAGGTATGTTAAATAAAGGATCCAATGTGATTGATTTTGTTTTTGATTTTGAAAGAGGATTTCTTAGCAAATTTGGTGCTAAATAGAAGATCCAAGTGTATGCTTTGTTTTGATTTTGTTGAAAGAGGATTCTTAGAAATTTAAGTATGCTAAGGAAATCAAATGTGTTTCATTTTGATTATTTTGAAGAGAGGATCCTTAGCAAATTTGGGTATGCTAAGGAAATTCAAATATGGTTTATTTTGACTTTGTTGATTTTGAAAACTTCTTAGCAAATTTGGTATGCTAAGGAAATCCAAATGTTTCATTATTTTTCATTTTGTTTGAAAGAGATCCTTAGCAAATTTGGGTATGTTAAGGAATCAAATGTGTTCATTATTTTGATTTTGTTTGAAACATCCTTAGCAAATTTAGTATGCTAAGGAAATTAAAATGTATTTTATTTTTTTGAAAAATAGGATTTTCACTTAGCAAATTTGGGTATGCTAAATGAAATATCCAAATGTTGTTTCATTTTTGAAAAGGAGGATTTTCACTTAGCAAATTTGGGTATGCTAAATGAAAGATCCAAATATTATTTTATGTTTTGAAAAGATGTTTATTAATTATATTTTGAAAAGAGGATCTTCACTTAGCAAATTTGAGTATGTTAAATGAAGAATCCAAATGTTGTTTTAATTTTGAAAAGATGATTGTTATTTTTTTTTTGTGAAAAGGTGTTTGTTGATTTTATTTTTGAAGAGATGATTGTTATTTCTTATTTTGAAATGAAATCTTCATTCAATAAATTGAGTATATTGAATTGAGATATTCATTTTTGCTTTTGAAAATATGATTATTGATTTTGATTGAAAACAAAAACCTTCATTCGATAAATTTTATATTGAATGGAAGTGTTCATTTATTGCTTTTGGAAAATGTGATTGTTGATTTGATTGGAAATGAAAACCTTCATTCAATAAATTTGAGTATATTAAAAGAAAGTATCCATTTGTGCTTTTGAAAAAAGTGATTGTTGATTTTGGTTGAAAATGAAAACCTTCATTCAATAAATTTGAGTATATTGAATGAAAGTGTTCATTTGTGCTTTTGGAAAATGATAATTTTGAATTGTTTATTTTATTTTATAAAAATTCCTACATATAACAATCATGAAGATTGTTAAATGAGGTTGATTTGCAAAATTTTGTGAAAAATATTTTATTATGTGCATTTTGAAAAGTGCTTTTGGAAAGAAGATGTTTTTTTATAAAGATTTTTTATTTATTTTTGGAATGAACCTTTCCTTACCATAGAAAATGAAGGAAGGAAGTCTTTAGTTTTCTTTTTGTAAAATTTTTATTTTCACCATTGGGAATCAATAGGTTTTAAGACCATGGAATGGTCCTAAAACCTAAAGATGTTGGCTAACTTAACTTAAGGATGAAATAAACTAAGTATCAATGAAAAGAAAGATAGTCTTGGATTCATATAAAATACAAACCACTATCGATACTTGACAATGATCATTTACTAAAGATGGAGAGAAGAACCATCCCAGTTTTAAAATGTGGTGAAAATATTCTATCTATCCTGAATGTGGTGAAAATTTTCTATAAGGAGTCACCTTTCAAATATGTTGGTGATAAATGAAAGAGGAGCCCTTACAAAAATTCATCTATTTAGGATGTCCATGATCCAGATGTACATCAAGTGATCGGTACATCAGAAATAGTGTACTATCTCGAAAAGAGTCATTACCCTTTAATGGACCTAATCACCTGGGACTCTAAGGATGATGGGTCTATATGTACAGAGATTCTTCCCTACTTTACATGGAAAAGTAAGCGGGGTTTATTTTAAATCGGGTTCATTAAGTTCCCTGGCAAGCCCCTAGTTAATTACATCCAAGGATAGGATCCTTGAAAGAGGTAAATGATCATTATCTTTGAAGATTTCAATAGGAAGGACTATCAATCGATTGGTTTATGTTTGAAGATCAAATGAGATTGATCAAAAGAGAGTTATTATCGAAGCCAAAATGGAAGATAAGTAGGAGATGCCACGATGCTAGGAAACATAACGAGCATCTTGGACTATCCCATAGTTGAGCTTTACATTTTAGAAATTGATTTAGTTTGTTTGAGTTGCATTTTTCATCAAAAATTTAGGAATTAAGATTCCTTAACACAAGATTAAGGAAATGCCAAAGAGGTGAGGAATTATGCTTTATGGCCCAGGGGACAAGCAACCTCGAACCTAAATCTAGGGAGCTTGAGGGGTGAAGCACAACCTAAATCTAAGGCAAAAATGGGTATTGGTTTGCCTCCATAGAGGACAAAACCACTGACTTGGACTTACAACCCGGTGGTGCCAACTCCTCTGATTTTAAATACATGTAGGCAAGTCTTTATGTTTATGTAAGATATCTAGGTTGTTATTTATTTAAAAAATAGACTAAGTCCTTAAACTTACTCCCTAAAGAGACTAGATCATGTAAATGACATGCTTTAAATGACTTAAATCTAATGCAATTCAAATTTTATTTTATTTTATTTTGGACAATTATTTTGACTAATAGGATTTTTATGACTAATGCATGAAATAGAAATTATTGGCCAAAATCAAAGAAGGGAGGAGGTGAGTTTCCACCACTCTCAAAGGTCAAAGTTCTCTTGGCAAAGATGGAAGCCCTCCAATCAAGAGTGAAATAAGATGCATTTGTGCATGATATTATAAAGAAATGCTCATCCATAAGGGTTGCTAATTCTTTTATCTTGATTTTAAACTAAGCTTTAGGTAAGGTTATGAGTTATTTAATTTTAATTTTAATTGTTAAGTTGGGTAAAGATTTATTTTTCTAAAGAGCCTAATCCACATCAGGCCATACATAAACAAGGAAGAAACTAGGAAAATCATGCCATGAAAAAAGCTAAACAAATCATCAATCAATTTATAAAGCTAATCAAAAGAATAAATGGGCGTTGTGTGCACCCAAAATATCAAATATGGGTAAGCTCTACCCTTATACCTTACAAATGAATTGAATTACAATTTAAACAAAGGAATTCATTGTTATGGGGTCTTCAAGCTTTATTCTTCTTTCTTCTTTCTTCTTTCTTTCTTCTTCTTCTTTCTTCTTTTTCTTTTGCTTTCTCCTTTGGATGGTTGGAAGGTGGATGCTCCAAGGCTTCACATGGTGCATAGAATCTTATGACTAATGCTCATCCTAATCCCCATAACAATTCAAAAATTATAAATTTTACATGAAAAGGAAAAGTGGTAATCTAACTAAACAAAATAAAGGTTAGCTAAAACACATCATAAATCCCAAGCATGTATATTGGACTTATCACCCACATGGGTGATTAAGTCCACGGCCTATGGATTATGCTTAGGGGTATAAAGCAGAAAAAGCATTTATATTTTTATTTATGATAGCCCCTTAAGCACAATCCCCAAAAGAATAGTTAGACTAATATCCTACCATTCATTCTAGCATACACCTAACATCTAAAATATATATCATAAAATAAAACAAACAAAAACCAAACCATGCACCCACTAAAGGTTAGAAGTGGTGACTTAAGCTAATGTGTGCTTTGAAGGTTTGTGTGGTATGCTTAGTATGGGTTTAGGTTTAAATTTTCTAAGTGTGAAGAACATGCTTAGAGGAGGGTTTCATTTAAGTTGTTTAAATATTTTGGGTTATTTTATTTCATGTTTTAATTTGATTTAAGTGAAACCTACAATTAATTACTAAGTTATGAAGAGAAAAGAGAAGACTTCTCTTTCCTAACTAAGTAATTTTCTAAAGTAGGTTTATTTTAGTTTCATTTAGGTGAATGTGTTGATTACATCTTTTTATTAATCCTAAGTTTAGATAAACTCTAAACAAACCTATTCAAAAAGAAAGGCATTTTAAGATTAAATAAAATGAACCAAAATTCACATAACACACATTACTTCATTTCTTTCCCCAACATATATAACATGCATATGGATGGACCCTAAGCATATCTATACATGCAAATGAGAGTATTTAACACACTTTATGATGCATGCTAAGTAATTCATTTAAGAAAATTTAGAAGTTGAATATGCATGATTTTTTTTTTAAGTAGAAAGAGTGTTTCTTATCTAAATTTTCACATACATACATGAAAGTAAGAAAGGCATAAATGAGTACAACTCCATTGTTAACTAGAGGTGTAAGGTACAAGACCTACTTAGGGCTACTTAAAGCCAAATCTAGGGTTGTCAGACTAATATACCACTTTCTTAAATACAAACATGTATATAATAGAAATGAAATAGAAAGGAATATGCAAAAGTTGTTTAAGGGATTCATTTTATCTTATGAAATTTATAGATACAAACATAGGCAGCCCTTCTTAGGTGATAGCATAGGGATGAATAGGGTATGAAATTAAGTAAGTGTTGGGTTCTTTCCAAATGAGCCCTACATCTTACAAACTCTTATTCAAAACTATGCCAACATAAGAAAGAAAGGAAACCTATACTAAACATGACTTTATAATCTATCACATGCAAGCTTATAATTAAAATATAAAGCATACTTTCAGATTTGGTATTTTATTTATATGTTTTGAAAAATAATTTAGATTTAGTAGTGATAATAGCCATTCATATTTCTACTTTAGCCAACACATGCAAATTTAACATAAACTAAATAATTTCATTTTAAAATTTGAATTTCAAAATTATGAATGCATAAAATCACATGGCATGCAACTTAATATGTTGAGGAAAGATCCAAAGCAATGAAAGCATGTAAACAAACTCACTTTACTTAAATCCTAAAGACATTCTTATGGAATAAGAAAATTTAGAATAAATCAAAGTGAATTTCAAAAAGAATTTTGTTTAGTTTAAAGTTTGATTTAATTTTGAAAAGGTGAGATGAGTTTGTTGTTTCTAACCCATTCTCACATGTGTTTTGTATTTTTGTTTAATTTTTAGATAATTAGATCCATTTTTAAGCATTGATTAGGTTAAGGTATGAATTAAGTAACTTAATTAACTCTTACCTACGCCACCTTAGAAGAATTAACTAAATAATTATGAGTCAATGAGATGACATAAAATCTACAAGGAATTTAAATTTATAATGCACCTAATAATGAAAAGGCCTAATGCAATTTGGCTCATAATTAAAAGTTAATTAAACAAAGGGGTTTAGCTTAAGTAATTTCAAAACACCCTTTCACATATGTGAATTGGGTTTTGATTTCTTTAAGTAGGCTATTAAACACCTAAGCATCTACCCAAGGATTAATTAAGTTCTAGAACTTTTTAGAATTTTTTAGAAATTGAGGGATAATTAATGAATTAACCCTTAAGAGGAGATTAAGAGAAGAGAGGGGTTTAGGGAATAGCTTAGGAAATGCCCCAAAATTATTCTAAACCTCCTACTTATTGGATCTGACCTTAATCAACCCTAATCATAGGGTAAAACCACTAATTATATCCTAATTATGCTTAATTATATGAGAAGAGTAATTTAGGAAAACCATATGTAATTACTCTAATCAAGCCTTCAATAAATCTCAAGAAAATTAGGGAGGTAGAGGTCATCCCCTAAAACTTACCCAAGAAATTTAGGATTAATCAGAGGCCTAATCAAAGAGTAATTAGCAAAATATACCAATAAAACCCAAATTCAGATAAAATCATAATTCAAAACTCATCAAAATTACTTTTAAAATGTTTTAGGTTTAATTATCTTTCCATAAGATTTTATTTCATATTTTTTCAAATTTTCTATGTAGAGTTATGAATTTTTGAAGTTCTCTAGATTAATTAGGAATTAATTAATGCATTTAACTAATCCCGCTAATCCAGCTCACTGGTGACAGGTGGCGGTGAGCAGCTTTACATCTCAGTGAGGGGGGTAACTTAAGTTGTCACCTCTGGCGGCACGCTTTATTCTCATCCGATCAAAGATCAGACGGCTAAGGATTCTCCCGCATTTTATAAAGGATAAAATGAGATCTAAATGTGCTTAATAATCTCAACTATCCATCTAAAATGCGGATGGACGGCTGAGATGAGCCAAGTTCTTCCCCTTGATCAACAATGATCGTCCATGATCAAGGGGAAGATCCAAGCTCGATTTAGCATGGAATCACACCAAAATCAACCCACATCATCTAAAGATAGAAAGCAGTAAATCTAATAGTCAAAATTTGATGAGGTGAAAATTTCTTTCATAAAGCTCCACACCACATTGAGTTTAGTGATCGAAAAATTCCATACCTCACCGGAGGTGATCATCGACGCTCGAGATCGATGAGGTAGCTTTGTCTGGTGGAGATGAAGCTCTATTGAAATTCTTAGGCCTTGGAATTGAGTGGCTTGCTCTATGGACCAACACCACTTGAAGATCCTTATGGTTTTGATCCAATTGCTCATCTCCTTGCTATGGGAACTCCAATGGAAGCTTG
Source organism: Cymbidium sinense (assembly GCA_021442155.1). Classification (NCBI taxonomy): domain Eukaryota; kingdom Viridiplantae; phylum Streptophyta; class Magnoliopsida; order Asparagales; family Orchidaceae; genus Cymbidium; species Cymbidium sinense. Next base: position 92,042,411 of record CM038228.1, on the reverse strand, counting down.
AGTGAGCTCGGATTGGTCATGTGTGGGAGGTGGGAGGAAATCAAGTGTAGAAGAAGTTGGCAATTCACTTTACCTCCCTTATTTTTCACTGTTCAAAAGCTGAGAAGAAGAAAAATGGGAAGAGCTTTGGGAGGCTTAGGATCAATTCCCAATGGCTCATCTGGCTTCCTATTCTTCAATCGACCTTGAGTATGTGAAAATAGAAGTGAATTAGGGGGAGTATATCTCTCCCTTGAAGGATCGGACGATCGACAATAGTCTTGCCATTTTGATACAATTGATGAGATTGGAGAGTTTGTTTTGACTATTTTGAGTGTGCACATGGTCGGTTTGATCCAAGGAATGGATTGCCAACTTCATATGTGCTGAATTTGAGCTTAAGAGGGAATTTGAAAATTCATTAAACCAAGTGGTTTAGTATTGGACCAAATGGGTTGACCCAAACCCATTGGTTGGGTGCACCACTCATCACTAAGTCCCTTGAGCTTTAGGAAAGCCTCAAGTGATTGTGAAGAGGGTATGACCAAATTACCCATGGGTTATGCCAAAATTTATTCTATGGCCTAGGGGTAGGATGGTCATTTTGCTATTTTTTTTACTTTGGACATGTTGGGTATGTGGAGAAACTAGGTTTGACCAAGTTTCACGCTTATATTAGCCCATTTAGGTCAAAATGGGTCAACTTGGATCAAGTTGACCAATAGGTCAAATTGGGTCAAACCAAGGGTTGGGTCAAGTTCATATGACCATTTGAAATATTTGGCTTTTTTGATTCAATTTGGTATATTTGGTTTTGGCTCATATGACTTCATTTAGGTCAAATGGGTCAAGTTGACCTATATTTGAGGTAGTCAAGGGTAGGTTTAGGTTTGGTTAGTCATATGGAGGATTGGTATCTTTGTTTCCAATCAATTTGGGTTAAGTTCAATTTGGCTCAACATGACCCTTTAGTCATGTTGGGTCTAAGGTCAATCAAGGAAGGTCTAGTTGGCCAATTGAGGCTTTGGTCAAGTTCCACAAGTGATTTGAATGGACTTGACCCATTGGTTTCAATCAATTTGGCTTAGATCAAGTTTTGACACATTTTGTTTAGGTCAAAATGGGTCAACTTGGGTCAATTGGCTAGGTTAGCTCAAATGTTGGCTTGGTCAAGTTCAAACATAGGTCATGAGTGAACTTAGATCAATGGTTTCAATCAATTTGGCCTATGAATTTACATGTAGTTTCATTTTGATTAAGTGTTGACTTGGTCAACCCTTAGGTTTGACTTAGTTTGACCCAATTTGATTGATTGATCATCCATGATGATTGTTGATCATGATGAGAGGGATATATGAGTTTGATTCCCAATTTGGTTAGGATCAAAATTTTCATAAGGGTACTTTAGGTCACTTTGGGTCAAGTGAGCCTAAGTGGGTCAAATGGCTTGTCAACTTGATTTGAAGTTGGTTGATCTTGTATATGGACTCATGATTGAAATATAATCCATTTAAGTGGTTTTGAAGTCAAAAGGATTTTGATTTGAAAAATTTCATATTCAAAGGAAGAATATGAAGGGTCTTGGTTTTGATTGTTTGATTGAGTTTGATTTATATATGAGCTCATGATTGTGGTTTGATTGAACCATGAGAAAATCAAGAGTTTAGCTGATTTGAAAGTGATATGACTAAGTTCAAGATTTTGGCTTGAAAGGCTATTGGATTTTGTTGATTTGAGTTTGATTTTGGAATATTTTATTGTTTGAATTTATATTTTATTTATATATGTAAATATAAATGAGAATATAAATTGATTATGAGAAAATTTCAAAGATTTGAAGTGATTTAATCATGATTTAGGTTAAATCCATTAAAGGGAATTTAAAGGATTTAAGGAAAATTTTAATTTGAAATTTAATTTTTGAATTGGATTTGATTGATATATTTATATTTCATTTATATATGAGAATATAAATAATTTTGAGAAAATCTCATGAGTTTGAATAGTTTGATCATGATTTGGTTAAGTCCATTAAAGGGAATTTAAAGGATAATTTTAAATTGGAATTTAATTTTTGCCTTTGATTTGATTGATTTATATTTATATTTCATTTATATATAAGAATATAAATGAGAATATAAATAAGTTTTGAGAAAATTCCATGACTTTGAAATGGTTTGATCAAAGTTTAGAATTGATTTTGACTAAGTCCTTTAATGAAAAACTAAAGGGACTTAAGAAAATTTTCATGAATTGATTTTAAATTTTGAATTTGATTTGATGGATTTGAATTTATATTTAATTTATAAATGTGAATATAAATGGATCATGAGAAAATCTTAAAGATTTGAATAGGTTTTAATCATGATTTTGAATAAGTCTTTAAAGAGAAGATTAAGGACTTAGGCAAAATTTGGACTTAGGAATTTTTTATGAATTTTGATCATGGGTTTCAATCATGGATTTCAATCATGGAATTCTATCATGAAATTGATTTTTTTTTGGAGAAAATCAAATAGAATTGATTTGGAGTTTGACTTGAAAGAAAGAAAGTGAGGAATGGTTTAAGCTAAGGGTAGGAAATTTTCTTAACACCCTTAAGGCATGACCTATTCATATGACTAACTCTTCTAAGTTTCTAGGGATAAGTTTGAGTATCCACCTAATCACTAAATATGTCTTAAGACTAAGGAACACTTAAAGTATAAGAGAAGTCTTATGTCTAAGGTGGAGGAGTTGAGAGCTCATTCTAAAATAACAAAGCGGATAAATGAAAACAGAAATACACGCCTTTTATTTTGGACACCATGTAGATCTGCAGATATTCTTATTAGGGTGATCGGGTATGACATTGAGGAGAGTTTTACTATCTCGAAAGATAGAAGTCACCACCCTAAAATGGACCTAATCACCTCAATAAGGACTCTAAGGACAATGGGTAGATATGTACTAGAGAGATTCTTCCTACTTACATGAAAAAGTAAAGTAGGTTTATTTTAAATGGTTCATTGTTCTAAGGGCAAGCCCCATAGTTAATTACATCTTAAGGAATGAGATTCTTAAGAATACTCTGATTAAGGTAATGATCATTATCTCCAAAGATTTAATAGGTAGACTATCAATCGATTAGTTTATTTTTGCCAAATCAGATGGGATCGATCAAGAGGAGGGAGTTTTTATAGAAACCAAATGGAGGTGAGTAGGGAATGTTTAAGATACTAGGAAGCCTAGTAAACATCCCGACTATCATATGGTTGAGCTTTACATTTTGAAAATTGAGGAAAATTATTTGTTTGAGTTGAATTTTTATTAGAAGTTTAAGGCTTATAATTCTAAGATGCAAGGTCATGAAAATGCCTAAGAGGTGAGGATTCATGCTTATGGCCCATAGAAGGGAGAAGCAACCTCAGAACTTAAATCTAAGGCAAAAAAATAGATATTTGGTTTGCCTTCACAAGAGAAGACAAACCACACGATTGTTTAGATTTGCAACCGCCTGGGGGTAGTCGCCAACTAACTCCTCCTATAATTTTAAACTCATATAGGCAAGTCATATGCTTTATGCAAGATAGCTAAATTGTTATTTATTTAGAAAGAGACTAAATTCTTAAACTCACTCCTTAAAGAGACTAGAACATGTAGGGGCATGCTTCAAATGATCTAAATTTAATGTAAATCATATTGCATGTTATTTTCATTTTTTGAATAATCATTTGACTCAGGCTTATAAGATTTATATGCCTAATGCATGAGAAATTGTATTATAGGCCAAAATCAATAAGATGGAGGTGTGTTTCCACCATGGCTCTCAAAGGTCAAGCCAAGTTCTCTGGCATGGGTGGAAGCCCTCCAAATCAAGAGTGAATCAATATGTTGTTGTGCATGATGTTGTAAAAGAAATACTCATCTAGCTAAGGGGTTGCTAATTCTTTTATCTTGATTTTAACTTAGGCTTTAAATGAGGTTATGAGTGGTTTATTTTAATTTTGAATTGATTAATTTGATAGAAGATTTATTTTTTCCTAAGAGCTTAATCGTCATCCAGGCCATACATCAAAGCAAAGAAGAAACTAGAAAAAATATGTCATTTCTAAAGCATAAGCTAAACAAAACATCAAATATTTTATAAAGATAACACAAAAGAATAAAAGGCTGAGTGTAGTCGAGCACCACCGCACAAACTCGAAAAAATAAATTGGGTAGTTGAGCTCTACCCTTATACAACCCGGATTACAAATGAATTAATTACAATTAAGCATGAAATTCATGTTATGGGGGTCTTCAAGCTTCATTTCTTCAGTCTTCTTTTCTTCTTTCTTGTTCTTTTCTTCTTTCTTCTTTAGTTCCTTCTTTTGAATGGTTGGAAGGTGGATGCTCCAAAGGCTTCACATGATACATAATACATGACCTTATAACTAATGCTCATCCTAATCCCCATAACAATCATTCCAAAATATTAATTGCATAAATTTACATGAAAATAAAAAAAGTGAAAATCTAACTAATACATGCAAGATAAAAGTTAGCTAAAATAAATCACACAAATCCCAAGCATGTATATTGGACTTATCACCCCACACATGAGTAACTAAGTCCACTTAGCCTATTGGATTATGGTTAGGGGTATAAAGCATCTGTAAGCAAAAGCATTATATTTTTATTTATGATAACACCCCTTAAGCATAATCCATTGCACAAAATAATGATTAGACTAAGAACATCCTATCATTCATTCTACACACATACACCCTAACATCTAGAATAAAATATTACATCACAAAAAAACCAACATCAAACCATGCACCACCCTAACATAGGACTAGAAGTGCTGACTTAGCTTAATGTGTGTGTCATGTAAGGTTTATGGTATGCTTAGCTAGGCTTTAAGGTTAGAATTTTCCAAGTATGAGAAGGTTCAACTTAGAAGGGTGGTCTCATTTAAGTTATTTAGTTGATATGGGTTAACTTTATTTGATGATTTGATTTGGTTTGAATGAATCTACTTAATTATTAAAGGTTATAAAGAGAGGAAAAGATAAGAGAACTTCTCTTTCCTCCCTACCTTAAGTGATCTCTAAGGTAGATTCATTAAGGATTTTTGTTAGTAAATATTTTATTATACATTTTAATTAATTCAAAGTTTAGATTAACTTTAAACAAACCTATTCAAAAAGAAAGGCATTTTAAGAGTAAGTAAAGTGAATTACTATTATAAAACACACAATATTTTATTTTTTTCCACATGTGTATCATACATGAATGGATCCTAAGCATATTGTATACAAATGAGAATTTTATATACTTATAATGAATGCCAAGTAAGGTACTTAAGAAAAATTTGAATGTTTATGATGCATGATTTTGTTAAGTAGAAGAGAGTGATTCTTTTATCCATTTTCATGCACTACAAGTATAAAGACATAAGTGATATTCACCATTGTTAACTAGGGTGTAAGGTACAAGACCTACTTAGACTACTTAAAGCCTCGCAATTGGGTTTGACTAATATACCACTTTTCTTAAATACATGTGCATGTACAAAAAGAAATGCATGGAAAGAGAATGCTACGTGAATTACCTAAGAAAATTTGATTGCTTTATGATGCATGATTTTGTTAAGTAGAAGAGTGATTCTTATCCACTTTTCATATGCACACATGTAATGAAAGACATAAGTGAGTACTACGCCATTGTTAACCAGGGGTGTAAGGTACAAGACCTACTTATTACTTAAAGTCCTCAGAACCGGTTTGTCCAGACTAATATACACTTTTCTTAAATACAAACATATGTACAAAAGAAATGAATGGAAAAGAAAGATGCAAAAATTTGTACTTATGTTTGACTTGGTTATATAATTTATATGTAAGTGTAAGGATCCTTTCTTAAGTCATAACATGGAAGAGGATAAGAATTGATTTAAGCAAGTGTTATGTTCTTTTAAAAGAACTATAGACTTTGCAAATCTTATTCAAATCCATATTAAGAGAAAAGAAAGAAAGCAAACATAAGACATATTTTTACATCCACATGCAAGCTTATAAATAAACTATAAGTAGCACACTTTCTTTTTAGGTATTTGATTTATAGATTTTGAAAATAGTTTTGAATTTAATAGTGATAATAGTCACTCATATTTTTTTACTTTAGCCAAAACATGCAATTTGACATAAAGAAAATATTTCATTTTGAATTTGATTTTAGAAAAGCATGAATGCATGATTTTCATATGACATACACATTTAGCATGCTAGGAAATAAATAAAGATGTAAGCATGTAATTTCATTCACTCTAATTAATTCTTAAAGATAATTTATGAAGTAAGATCATTTAAAGAAAATCAAAAGTTGTTTAAAGAGACTTTCATTTTGCTTTGAGTTTGATTTGAATTAAAAAAGTGTAAGAATATGTGTTGGTCCTTACCCATTCCCACATGTATGTATTATTTTGGTTTAATTTTTAGGTGATTAGATTAATGTTACGCTTTAGTTAGGTTAAGGTGTAGATTAAGTTCATTAATTACCCATTACCTATACCACTTTAACATATTTAATCAAATAATTATGAGCCAATGTATGACATAAAATCACAAGGAATTTAAATCAGCAATGCATCCTAGGAAAGAAAGGTACCTAATGCAATTGGCTCACAATTAATGATTAATTAAGCTAAAGGGTTTAATTTAAGTACTTTCATAACCTTCCCACACATATGGGTTAGTATGATTTCTTAAGTTTACTTATTGAACAAAGTATCTACCCAAGAAGGATTATTAAGTTGATTAATTTTGGTTTTGAGAATTTGATTTGATTAATTAAGTAGATCATTAGTGGATTAACCCTTAATTAGATTTGGATTTAAGGAAGAAAGGGGTTTAGGGCTTAAGAAAATATCCCAAAATCATTCCATAAACCTCCTAATCACTTAAACAAAGTTTAATTATCTTAATCAAAGAATTAAATCACTATTCACATGCTTAATTAACCTTAATTATATTAAGAGGGTGATTAGGGGTTCATTAATTAATTTCTCTAATTGACTGATTAATAAATTCCAAAAAATTAGGGAGGAAGTCATCCCCAAACATGCTAGAAGTTTGGAATTAATTAATAAAGTCATTGGGGAGTAATTAGGTTATTAAGTTTTCAAATAAACCTAATTAAGAAAAATACTATTCAAATTTAATTAAAAAATAATTTTATTAGATTCTCCTGAATTATCTTTAAAATGAACTTATTCATATTTTTTTTTTTGGATTTTTTATATTTAGTTATTTTGAAATTTTAATTGATTTAAGTGATTTTTAAGAATTCTGCTAATTTATTTTATTAAAATAAACCATTTGACACTCAAAATTCAATATCTTTTAATCCACGGGTCATTTTGACTTGAAATTTTTATGGTTAGTGTATTTTAATATCAATTTTAATCTCTAAAAATTGCAACTTAATCTAACATGTATGTTTGGTTTAATTAATGAAATTTAATTTTTATTAAAACTTAAATTAAGCTCAAAATACTTAGTAAAATTTGAGGATTTTGATTTTGGATTCCTCTGAAAGATGAATCCAACGAGCTATTTAATTTTTGGTTAAGTATTTTATTTTCTATGAATTTTGAAATTTAGGTAATTTAAATTAATTTTTAAATCAAAAATCGCGTGTTAACACGACACCATGCACGCGGATTGGATGCACGGTGCCACATGATTGGATGCGCGGTGCGCGGTGCAAGCATGCACGCTGCACGCGCAAATGCGTGGTGATGCATCACAATGGCGAAAGATTGATCAAACCACGAAAGCATCACCGCTCGACCATCCAATCAATCGATGGTCGATCGATCATGATCCGCTTGATCGCGACCGATCCGACGCGTCAACCGCGTGTCGAGATCCGCATCACATCGCGATCCGGGTCTGATCGCTGATCCGAGTCCCATCCCATGAACCGCAGATCGGATGGCTATCACGGATGAATAGTAAAATCAATTTTTTTTAAAGAAAAATAGGGATTTATGTAAAAAAAACTTGTCCAAATGGACTTATTTTCACGATTCACATCAAAAAAAATTATTTTCTAATTGGGATGATTTAAAGTAAAAAATGCGGATTATCTAGGATTCTAAAAATCATGCAAAAAATCTATAAATGAAAGATCCTAAGGCATTATTTTTTGAAGGTTACCTCAGGATGATTTCTGGTGACTGCAGGAGTGAGGGAAGAAGCCTTATGAGCTTAGATCCGCCTTCATCAAACAAGTTTCCTGTGATCATCATTTCCTCAATCCTTAGTTTTGGAGTATTTCTCTCCAAAATGAAGTGGATGATTGCTAATGGCTTTTGGGAGCTCTAGGAGGAGGAGAATGAGAGGAATGAGGTTTCCTTCAACCGCTAAAGTCTTAGAATGAAAAGTGAAGTGAAATGAACCTTTTTTTCACTTTTTGTTTAAAATTTTGGCTCCAAACTCATGTCACTTGGCTTGGGGTGGTTGGGAATGGAAGAGAAGCATCCTAGGTGACTCCCTATAGTTGGTTAAGACATGGAAAGTGGCTGCCATGAAGGACAAGTGGGTGTCCCAGCCAAGGGGAGGTGAGTGTCCTTCATGCCAAGTGTTCCAATGGGAGAGGTGAGGTGATTTCACCTCCCCATGAGTCATGGCTGCCCCAACCACTCCTTGGGTCAGAAAATCAATGTCCTTGGTGCCTATGTGGACCAATGGGGCCAAGGAAGAGAAATGATTACTAGAGAAAGTGCCTTTTCTCATGGGATGCCCTTGACCTAAGAGCAAAGTGGTCATTTGGTTTTGAATTTGATTTGGGCAGATTTGAAATGAGTCAAAAGTAAGTTGGACCAAATTTCATGTCATTTGAAGTTCACTTGGTTTAATTTGGGTTAATTTGACCAATTTGGGTCAAATCGAGTCAAAATGGGTTAGGTTGACCAATTGATCAAATTGGGTTAAACCAAAGTTGGGTCAAGTTCAAATGACTATTTGGAATATATTGGTTCAATTGGTTTTAATTAATTTGATTTAATTTAGATTTAATTTGGATTTTGGTCAATTTGATTCTTTAAGTCAATTTGGGCTAAGTTGACCGATTTGACCCAATTGACCAAATTAGCTTGAATCATGGCTTAGTTTGGGTTTGGTTGATCATTTGAAATGGATTGGTATCTTTGTTTCCAATCAATTTGGTTTATATTTGATTTTAGCTTGATTTTACCTTTTAGGTCAAGTTAGGTTCATGGTCAATTGGGCTAGGTTGGGTCTAGTTGGCTGATTGATCAAGTTGAGTTTAATTAAGGCTTTGGTAAAATTTAATAATCAATTTGGAGTGAACTTGAGCCATTGGTTGTAATCAATTTGGTTTAGGTTGTAATTTGGCTAGTTTGGGTTCATATGGGTTAAATGGTTGACTTGGTCAATGGGGTAGGTTGACTTGGTTTGACCTAATTCATGATAATTGATTAACCTATGATGATCAACAAACATGACATGAAGTTTTGATTGGCTTAATTCATTTTGATTTGAATTGAATTATATTTTGATTTATGTAGGTCAAATTGGCCACTTTGGGTTTAGTTGACTTGATCAAGGCTTGATTAAGTTTGGTTGAACTCACATATGGACTTATGATTGAAATATAAATTCATTTGCAAGTGATTCGAAGTCAAATAAGTTTTGATTCATTTGATAATTTCAAGTTCAAAAGGGTGCACATGAGTTTGACCTGGGTTTGATTTTTGAATTTAATTTTGGTTTGATGATTGGAGTTTATATTTATATTTGGATTCATGATTGTAGGATTGATTGAATTATGAAGAAAAATTAAGAGTTTGGCTTGATTTGATTTTGATTTGGCTAAGTTCAAGATTTTATCTTGAAGGCTTATGTTGGATTTTTGATTGAATTTGGATTTGATTTTTGAATTGATTCTTGGATTTTTAAATTTATAATTCATTTATATTTGTAAATATAAATGAGAATATAAATGGGTTATTAGAAAATTTCTTGAATTTAAATTGATTTAGATTTGATTTGAGCTAAGTCCATAAGATAGAATCAAAGGGCTTAGAAAAGATTTTGAATTTGGAATTTCAATCATGAGCTTCAATCATTTGGGATTGATTTGAGTTTAGGGAAAATCAATTAGGCTTGAATTCATTGTTGATTTGATTTGTAGTTTGACTTGAAGGAAGGAAGTGAGGAATGTGTTTCAAGTTATGGGGTAGACAAATTTTTCTTACACCCCTAAGGCATAACCTATTCCTATGGCTAACTCTTCTAAGTCTTTAGGGTTAGGTTAAGTGTCCATCTAATCACTAGATGTGTTTCAAGATTAAGAATTCTTAAAGTCTAAGAGAAGTCTTATGTTTAAGATGGAGGGGTTGAGAGCTCATTCCAAAATTGAGGTCAATAAATTGACACTCATTTAATACAAGAAAATTATTTTACTCTCCAAATAATATTTTAAATAGAGTTGACACTCATTAATGAATCAACAAAAGATGTTCACTATACTCTTAAAAGGATTGATGGAAAGGTAAGTTTAAAAATTTGTGAAGGTCAAAGAGCCATGAGAGGTGAAAATTTGATGCTCAAAATTAAAAGCAAAAATACAAATTGAAAACTTGAAAAAAATCTCATATAAGAAATTCGAAAATGAAAAAAAGACTTTTTCCTCATAATTAATTTGCATTGAGGCTTTTAGCTTCAATAATAAATAATAAATAAGATGTTTCTTATTATTGTGTGGAGCCTAGACAATGATGCTAGGTGATGTGGTGGCTTAGCCGTTGCAAGAGGTGAGAGAAGATGTTATGGAAATGACATGAAGTCATGATAATGGCAAAGTGATATATTATTATTCATAGAATTAATACCATAAAAAGATAAAATAGAAAATTTCTAAGAGGACTCACTAAATCTCTTAATGCAAGAGAACAACCAAGTTCTACTCTCATTAAAAAATTCCCAAAATAGAACTCAACCAAGTCCTTTTTATACCATAAAGTTGCATATTTATAACCCTCCAATTATATATTTATGTATAAAAAATGCATAAAAATGCTCAATGAAAAGGAAGAGGCGGTTACAACATGAACCGATGGAATTTTGAATCCAATGTTTCATACTCCTTAAAAATAAGTTAATCTTATGATTAGATCCTTGGTTAAAATAAGCATCTAAACCTTTATTTCTTGAAGTTTGTGCCATAAGAAGTGAGAGATAGAGATAGGGAGGCTAAGCCATGTTCCTTACTAGTTTCTAATTTTAAGACAAATTGATATGCAAAGTGAGTGGTTTCATCTTAATGTTTTCATAATTATCGAATTCATCAGTTATTTCTCCACACATGAAGAAGATGAAAATGAGAAATTATTCTTTTTTTAGATAGATAAGAGTAATAATAAATTTTTTGTATTTGTATAATCACAATTTAATTTCTTTCTACATTTAAACAATAATAATGATGACAATTAAATTTGTTCATCATGATGATAATGATGGTGATGACCATACAAAATTTGTCACATCTCGGTGTTAATAATAATAGTTTGCTTTATTTATTTATAATAAACAGGTAACTATAATTACAAATTAATATTGGTGTAAAGTGATAAAATGAATAATAATTAAAATTTGCTCAACTTATTAGATGCATGAAAAATAATTTAGACTAGATGATCTTAAATAATATAAGATTTTTTTTTATTTGGCCTTCCAAATTAGGCTCCACCCATTTGTTAATGCTTCGCATGCTTGTGAGTAATTATTGAATTATTGTAATTAACCTCTAGTGATCTAATATACCTTATACTATCGACTCTTAGCTCATCTTAATTGAGTTAAGGTTACTTAATAATCTTCTATAATTTTTCATAGTTATCTTAAATTAGTTAGTGGTATACTTTGTGAAATCTTAAATGATCTTAAGTATATGTAATGTCCCTCTTATATTTAGGGTTAGCCTTTATTAGTAGATTTTAAGTTAATCTTAAATAATCTTAAGTCTATTTAGTAGCCCTTTTGTATTTGGTGTTGGTCCTTAGTAGATTTTAAGTTTATTCTCAAATAAATTTAAACCCTTTTAGATGACCTTATATGAATTAAGGACTTTAATGTGCCTATGTGGATTTGATTGACTCTTTTTAGGTAATGTGATGTGACATTTCTTTAGGTGAAACTTTTACATCATTGGATAAGATGAATTACATTTATTTTTATGGCCACTTAAAATCTTTTCTTATCTTAAATAAAAGAATTAGAAGATTGGGGTTGGTGATTCATATCTTTGATCATATATATATTTGTCTACTTTCCATTAAATCCATATATATAGACTATTTTCTTTCTGTCTTTGAAGATGGTGCACTCTCTTTCTACATATTATGCATATTTCAAATTTCATAATGATTTCATATGAAATGATTAAGTAAAAAAAATTTTATAGGAATATTTGCATACATTAAATATAATTTTTATATATTTATATATCTAATATTTAAAATTTTATATTTATATTTCCATCATTTTGTAGATACATGAAATGATGAATATTTTTAAAAATTAATAATATTTTTAATGTGATATAAAAATTTAATTGCTATATATATTAAATTTAATATTTAAATATTAAATATATAAATACATAAGAATTATATGATATATATGTAAATATTATATACATAATATTAAAATAAATACATGAAAATTTAAAGCGACAATAGAAAATCCATAAACGAAAAATTGGCCATTTGCAGAGAGCGGCGCTTCACCTTGCCTCATCCACCCCTATCCAGCGTTGATGAGAGAACAAATGCAAATTCCGATTGTTGAAGCGTAAAGAAGATGCCTCCATTAGCTCCCGCCCTCCGCCGTTCCTTTTGTTGCTGTAATGTAGCTTCCTTTGCAAGCGCGACTGGCTCCAAGAAGAAGAATCTAGTCTTTTTGGGTTCTCCTCAGGTCTCCCTCTCTCCCTCTCTCTCCCTCTATCTCCATCTCTATGTGTGTGCGTATATCTAAGAAATATGACTCCTTGGTTAATTGTAACTTGACAGGTGTCCTTACCCGTTCTCGATGTTCTTCTTGACGCCTCAAGACTGCCAAGTTCCATCTTTCGGGTAAATGGATATCCGTGAAAGCTCTGGGCACGGAATAGATGACAGAAATCTGTATTGTGGTTTACTTATAGAGAAGTAAAATGTATCGTGATTCTTAATTGGTTTGAACTAGCTTGCAGCAATTGTGACCCAGCCACCATCAAGGAGGGATAGAGGAAGGAAGGTGATGCCATCTCCAGTCGCTCAACGTGCGTTGGAGAAAGGGTTTCCTCATGGCCTTATCTTCACTCCCGAAAGAGCTGGGGAGGTACTGTCTATTTTTTGCATGTTTACCGAGGTTTCAAACAATTATCTATCTGTGTCAATATTCCATCAACTGTTCTTTGTTTAATTCTTCACCTGTAGTCCTTAATCGGATGCCCTAACCAGTACTACGAGCTGGTTTTTTAATGGTTCCCAGAGTTTAACTCCACCGCAAGTTATAGAGAGTACCTTCGGCCTTAAGTTGGAAAGGAGACATTCGCAGCTGACAGGCTTACTGATTCTGGGTCGAGAGCTTGCACTTAAACCGGGATGCTACACACCACAAGAGTGTGGGTGAATTATAGCGTATACAACACACTCAGAGTTTTTTGCTAGCTCTTCCAGTTCAACCCAACATGCTACAAGCACAATGATAATAAACTGACCCAAACTTCAAGTGCACGCAAGATCCATGGTGCTAATCAAATGATTTTATACTAGATGTGTGAGCAATAAAACATTAAGGACAATTAGATTGGTTTACTCAACAACACTAGTATATAACCATTCAACACATGCCAATAACTACATTACTATGAACATAAGCAGCATAATAAGTTGTTTGCTTGCCTTTAAAATACATATATTTTAAGAATGCAGTGCAAAATAGATATAACATATTTTATTTGTTTAAGATGCCCAATTGCATTTAAAGAAAATACAAATTTTTTTCTTACTTAAAAGTTTGGTAGAGGGGGGTGGAGCTAGAGGTCATCTCTTTACTGTTCAAAGCAGAAGGTAGAGTTTGAGTGGAAGCAAGATGGGTGAAATTTGATCATATTTTTTGGAGGCATAGGTGGAGTTGGAGCTAGAATAGGAGTGATATTGTTAAAGCGTAAGCAAGAGGTGTAGCACAAGTAGCAGATAAAAAATGGAGCATGTCTGTAGATGGATTGGGAGGGGTGGAGCTTGAGTGGAAGTATGAGGTTGTGTAGAGCAGGAGAGGCAAGCCAGGAAGGAGCGTGAGTTGGAGATGGAGTTAGAGCAAAAATAAATTTCACCTAATTTGGCTACATTAGAAATGCATAAAAAATAAGAGTTTTGAGCTATTTCAAATGTCTTGCATTTACTTTACTCTGATTTTACTTCACACAAAATACCTGAAAAATTAAATCCATGACTCATGTTACTTTACATCCATTATACTTCCAATCAAACAACTCTTAAATATAATGTATTAAAGTAAATGTGTTGTAATGTGCAACTAGATATTAACATTGGTTGACACGAACTACCTAAGTATATAATCCAATGACCTTTATTTTGTGAAATACGCTATCCCTCATTTGTCACTATAGGCGAAGAATGTTTGTACAATGTCTACTCATTTGATGTCTCGTATTCTTAAGACTAGGACACTCTTGATTCTTGATAAGGGAACTACCCTTAGACTTTTATAGGCTTTAGTGAGTACAAAGATAAAGTGCATATGAGACACGACACACTCAATCTCTTCCAAGAAGATTATTAGAAACAATTAAAAATCACAAGGAAATTGTAAGGAGATGACTTAATTTACACTGGTTTAGGGAAATTATTCAAGAACATATGAAAACATTCAAAATGATGAAATCATTAAGCTTTATTTCTCTCTTATTCCTAGTTAAGAACTTGTGTGACTATTTATTTGTGAGGGAAGTCATCTCTTTGTATTGATATGAAACCTTAATTTCTTATTTTGGTAACTTCTTTACTTGATTGTAGTTGTTCTATGTATCCTGTAATTGTTTTGCTAGTATTCTTGATTTTATTCAAGCATAACACAATTAAAAATCTAATTATGGTGATTAAATTATAGTTGCTATTTGATTTTGTGTAGTTCGAATTTCTTGTTAGTTTTTTGATTTTATTTGATTATTAAATTTTCTTGTTGAGTTTTAATTTTTGTATTTATTATTCATTATCATAGAAATTAAATTGTTGGTTTATTTAGTCATTTATGATTTATGATTCCTAAGTTTCCTTGGATGATCTATATATCTTGTTGAGTTTGTTTTTGGTTCTTGATTTAATAATATACAAATTCATAACATAGTTATCATGTTGAAAGTTAAATGATGCAAAATTCTAGAAAATTTTCTAACAGTGATCATTTTGAAAGAAACTTGAAATATAAAGCTTCATTAATCCAATTAATTTTTAATGTGTATAATTCATCCACACTTATATTTAGACTTTTCGGGTTTGTTTTTTGGAAGAGATTGTTCGTACGTGTATGCTTATTATGATTATGTAGTTTGTTTGCTTGTAACTATTTAGCATTTCGTTTTCTAATAATTTGTTATAAGTCATTGTTGGTAACACATTAGTTATTACTAGTTCCACTTAAACTTAAGGGAAAATTTTATAAGATGGTGGTAAGACCTGCAATGACTTATGGTGATATGTTAAGAGAAGTTAAGTTTGTGTGAGATGAGGATGCTTTTGGATTATTTACTCTTAGAGATAAAATGCAAAATGTGTATGGGAAAAAGTTGGAGTAGCTAGAGAGATTAGAGTTGCTTAGATGGTTTACACATAAAGTAGTGATGATCAGTAGAGAGTAGCATTAGATTTTTATGTTAAGAAAGGTAGTATAACTAAAAGACTTGATTAAGATGTATTAAAATGA
This sequence comes from Cymbidium sinense, assembly GCA_021442155.1. Lineage (NCBI taxonomy): Eukaryota > Viridiplantae > Streptophyta > Magnoliopsida > Asparagales > Orchidaceae > Cymbidium > Cymbidium sinense. The sequence continues at coordinate 92,026,452 of CM038228.1, read as the reverse complement.
CAGTATTTGAATTAAATGAAAATTTGATACATAATAGGACACAATGGAGACGAAGGATTCATGTAGCCGACCCCACTTAGTGGGATTAAGGCTTGTTGTTGTTGTTGTTGCTTATTGATTTCCAAATTCATTAAAGAACCCTTTTCAGATAGCTAAGTTGCATCAATATTCTATACAAATTGTTTAGTCAAATACTTTAAAAGAAACGTGAAATTTAAAATTTCATTTTTCTGGTTTACATAATAAGTGCATAATTCCTCAAAACTCATAATTAAGCTATTTGGGTTTGCATTTTTTAAAGAGGTTATTCATTTATATAGTCATATCAAACATAATTTATTTACTTTCTTGTTATTTTTTCCATCATATCATTTTTAACAATTAGTTGTAGGTCATTATTAATATCCTTAGGATGTATCTTACTTCTTGTATTATTATTACTTGCCTCATATCATTTTTGTGATTTCCTAAATTACATGAGGATATTTGTAGAGCACAAAATACTAACTATTATAATTAGAAGTTTTTGCTAATGTGAATTGGAGGTACGTAGAGTTTAAGGCTAATGATAACGTCATGATGCGCTTAAATTCAAAATGGTGTCTAAAAAAAATCTTGAAGAAATTAAATGCAAAAAAGGCATGGTCATTTAAAATCTCCCAATGTTTTGGGACCAAACTAACATTTATAAATTAGATTTCCCAGTTTGTCTTGGTATTAATCCATTGTCCAATGCGTTTGATTTAGCCTTGTTTTATGAATTTGTTATGAATTTTGTGACTTTTCTATTTATCTTAAACTCCTTAATATGCATCAAATCTTCTGTAATATAGTTTTATATAATTTGTTGCTGAAGCTATTTGGGTTGGTGAGATTGCATCTACTATTGATATGAGATTCTAGAGATATCTTATGCACTGGAATGACATTCCTGTTTGTGATGAGTCATTGATTACTTTGGAGGAAATACAAACTTAAATTTTTTTTATTCTTGATGAATATCAAATGCTAAATTTATTGTATTTTTTGTAAGCTTGGTTGATAGACGTGGGACTATGGTTGTGCATTCCTTATCAAATGGTACTATTATTACAACTTGCATATTCGCCTTCGCCTGTGGGATTGTGTTACCTTTTTGTTATAATTGTTCTTTTGGCCTACATTTGCTTAGTGTGATGTGCGAATTCTTTACTACTCTCTTTCTCGTGGACTATTGTTATGTTGTCTATAAGTTCTACCCCTATGACCCTACTTGTGGTACTTCTATCATATGGGATTTCTGTTGCAGTTGCTTCGCATGCTGAGCACTTTAAGTGGTGGTTTTGTGAAGTTTTGAGCTTTTGTTTGCTTTGAAAATATGTTATTTGATTGATTTAATTCTTCTTGATTTTGTTTAGGATCAGATTAAAGTTTGAACTTGATAATTATTTGGAGTTATTGGGCTAATTTTTTGCCAACTATGTCTATTAACTTAGGGACGTGGAATCTATACATAGGGGCTAGAAGGTATGTAATTTATTAACATTTCTTCATTAAAAGTTCTAGTTTTAAACATGTGTATACAAATTGGGCGTGTGATTCTTTCAAGAGCAATATAAATGTGATTGCTCAATTATGGGGAAGTCATCTTCTTATACTTGCATAAGGCATGCTTTTCTTATTCTTTTCTTATTTAGATAATTTCTTTTCTTTATCTGATTTCTCTTTCATAAATTATTTTTAGCTTTGGTATTTCTAATTTTATTCAAAATTGATACCATTAAGAATCTAATTGTGGTGATTATGTTATAACTGTTCATTGATTTTATGTGGTTTAAATTTCTTGCTAGTTTAGTTTTTTTTTCTAATTATTACATTATCATTTGGGTTTTAATTCTCATCTTCATTGTGAGCATTTAAATAAACAAGTTGTTTGCTTATTTAGTAGTTGATGATTTATGAATCTTATGTTCTTATTTGTGATCTACATTCGGTGATTATTCTAGTTGTATTATTAAACCCTAACCTTAAAACTGTACTACACTTACTAGAAGAGCCTGTATCTGATTATTACTATATTTATAGAAATCTTGATATTCCATCTTACTGCAAAGCTGAAATTGTGTTTCAGGCATATGACTTCAATTGAACTTCTTTGTTTCTTAAGATTTCATTTTGAGGTTCTTTCTATCTTTAGCTTTGTGAGATAATTTCTATGCTATACTGTCTGATCTGAGGTAGCTAAAATGGACACTACATCTTGAGCAGATTTGGAATATACTCATTCTCATATAAGCTAGCTTTATTGGGCTTACTAAGTTGAGGGCAGACATACTAAGAATAATTTTTCTATGCGGATTGCACTAAATTTTAATGACCAGTATAAACAAAGAATAAGTTCATAAGAAATACCTTGCTCACCATTCCTTCTACATGCATCTCCTGTAAAAAGGAGTTTTCAACTAAAAATCCTAAGAAGTGTGATTATCATTTGGGTTTTAATTCTCATCTTCATTGTGTGCATTTAAATAAACAAGTTGTTTGCTTATTTAGTAGTTGATGATTTATGAATCTTATGTTCTTATTTGTGATCTACATTCGGTGATTATTCTAGTTGTATTATTAAACCCTAACCTTAAAACTGTACTACACTTACTAGAAGAGCCTGTATCTGATTATTAATATGTTTATGGAAATCTTGATATTCCATCTTAATGCAAAGCTGAAATTGTGTTTCAGGCATATGACTTCAATTGAACTTCTTTGTTTCTTAAGATTTCTTTTGAGGTTCTTTCTATCTTCGTAGCTTTGGTTGTGATATGAATTTCTATGCTATACTGTCTGATTCGAGGAGCTAAAATGGACACTACATCTTGAGCAGATTTGGAATATACTCATTCTCAGATAAGCTAGCTTTATTGGGCTTACTAAGTTGTGGGCAGACATACTAAGAATAATTTTCTATGCGGATTGCACTAAATTTTAATGACCAGTAAACGAAACAAAGAATAAGTTCATAAGAAATACCTTGCTCACCATTCCTTCTACATGCATCTCCTGTAAAAAGGAGTTTTCAACTAAAAATCCTAAGAAGTTTGATCTTAAATGAAAAATATGCAACTATACAAATCCCAAAAACACTTTAGACTAAGGTGCTATTTGGTTGTGCTTAAGGCATGTTTAAGTTAGGGTAAGATCCTAATCTCATTCATATAGTTCATTTTGGCATCCTTAGGTCATGCAATTTTAAGCAAACCAAAAGAAAAAAAGTTTGTTCAGTTGGAGCTTTGCTGCTTTAGTTAAGCTAAGTAAAATAAGCTAAGGTGAGCTAAGCCTTTAAGCAAGGTTCAGTCTTGTGGTTGCAAAAAAATATAAGCTGATTTAAGCTGGCATGGCTATGAAAAGTCTTAGCTGGTTTTAGGCTTAAGCTCATATTCTTTGAATCATCAAATAAAGATGATATATAGTGGATAAGTTGAGATAAGCTAGGGTGAAGACTGGCTCAACTCAGTCACACTTAAGCCAGAGAACAAAATAATGAATGCTTATCATTTGCTGAGTGAGGGTGGTAATTTCACCTCTTAGCACTTAAGCAGTGCTTGCCAACCAAACATGAGCGTAAGCATGGTGGATAGATAGTTTAAACCTAAGTGTTTAAGCTTATTTACATTGGTATTCAAGTAAATTTAAGTTCATTAAGGTGACTTTAATCATCATTAAGTTTATAATCAAAATCAAGTTTATCTTATTATAATCTAACTTTTAACATTACTTAACTTTATCTTGTCATAATTAGGTAAATTTAAATGAAAGTAAATCTGAAATTTATTAAAGTAAATTTATTATTATTGAATTTGTAATTACAATTACGTTATCCTAATAGTAAATTTACTGATGTTTGTGCAATTTTCAACACCATGATGAGTTCAGGAAATGCCTTTGAGTCAAAATGCAAGTAAATAGTTTTGTCAGTTTATCTCAACTTATGACAGCTTATAAGACTTATGTTATGGCATCACGTGAACTTAGTTGTATGAGAACCAGAAAAGTCCACAACATGGTGATAAAAATATTTCTTGGAGGCACTTTTTTAAGATACAAATGGGAAAGATGGCCTGCAGTAAAAGCAGGGTAAATGATGAGTTCCATCTATATCAATGGCCACTGGGTTGTCTCACGCCTCCATTTGGAACCTATAACTAGAAGAAGGTGCCTGCATTCCGAAAGATGACATTATGAAGAACTGTACAAAAAGATCTTCTAGTTATATATTCTGTTGTGTATTTTCATCCAAACGACTTTTCCACGCAATTATTTAGAATTGTATTCATACATTTTTTTGATCATAAGATATGCGTGCATCTCTAGATGAAGAACAACAAATTTTCCTCAATCGTTTTATTCTTATTTTAAAGTTTTTAAAAAGGCTAATCTTCTTTAATTCTTAGCTCATTTTTTGCCATTTCACTAGATTGGAGAACTACAAATTTTTTGCCCGATTTTATTTTTGTCTGTTTAATTTCTATAAAGGAAGATGCTCATTTGTTTTTTGATGTTTTCCTTATTAGATAAATTAAATAAAATAGTTAGTCACAAGTTAAAGAACTGCATATGGTTGTTTGATTGCATGTTTGATTTTCTGTGGATAAAGATAGTCTTTTATTATTTTTGATATTTTCTTATCGAATGAATTACATAGCTAGTTAATTTCTTGGTTTTTATCTTTCAATGCTAAGCTTTTCTATTTTTTGACATTCTTTAAACGATTTATTAATACACAGTACTCTCGATACTCAGGAATCTTTCTTAACTGATTTGAGGGCTTTAAATCCAGAACTCTGCATTACGGCAGCATATGGGAATATTTTACTGTCTAAATTTCTTGATATTCCACCGTATGGTAAGTAAAGATTATTTTCTTCTTCTTTGGGTTTTTGACAAAAAGACCTTCCTGTATCAATTAACATCATCAACTCTTCATATTTGAAAGAGTGGTTTGGTTTGCTTTCTTATCATTTTTTTTGAAGTGCTTGCAATCGTTCAGAGACGTTCATTATGTGATTATTTTCCTTTGAAATTGAACAATATAAGAAAAAGTTCATTCATGGATTGTCCCACTTAGGTACTGTCAACGTACACCCAAGTTTACTGCCTCTGTATCGCGGGGCTGCTCCAGTCCAAAGAGCTCTACAGGTTTTTGTGGTTATCCCTAGTGTAATAGATGTTGCCATTTCCGATAAGATTACTGACCATTAAATTTGGTTAGGATGGAGTCAAAGAAACTGGAGTTTCACTGGCCTATACAGTTCGTGCGTTGGATGCTGGGCCTGTTATTTCACATGAAAAAGTGGAAGTTGATGATTACATTAAGGTGAATAATTAATTCATCCTCTGAAATAAACTTCATTATGAGCAAAAGTTTGACTAGGGCTGCAAACGAACCGAGCCGAGCTGAACATGTATGTGTTCAAGCTTGAGCTTGTTTAATATTATCGAGTTCGAGCTCGATTCGAGCTTTTAAGAATAGTGTTCAAGCTTGAGCTGTTTACCATTATCGAGCTCGAGCTCGATTTGAGTTTGTTCACGAGTTCGGTTCAAATTGGATTATCGAGCTTGTTAATGAGCAGCTCATTTAATAAAATAAATGAGCTTTAATCAAGCCTTAATCGAGTTTGTTCACGAGCAGCTTGTTGAAAAATATATATGAGCTGTATCAAATAAAGCTTATTAAGCCTAAAAAAACAATAATTTGAATAATACTGCAAGCCTTAATCGAGCCGTAATCGAGCTATAATCAAGCTCTTTAGCGAGCTTGTTCATGAGCTTTAAATAATAATGTTCATGAACATAAGTGAACCGAACGACAGGCTGTTCAAGTTTGTTCATTTGGCAATCAAGTATTTAAAAAAGTGTTCAGGCTCGTTTGATTAGTTAATCAAACGAACATGAATGAGCTCTAATCGAGCCGAGGCATGAGTAGCTTGTCGAACGCTCGGTTCATTTGCAGCCCTAAGTTTGACTTGCTCATTGTTAGCAAACTCTTTGAATTTCATGTGCCATAATGTAGTTGAAGATTTGGGAGCAATAAGAGAAGTGGCCACAATGGATGTTTAGTTAACCTATAAGTAAATTATAGTATAATTATTTACATATATATAATTGGCCTCTTACTTCTGTTGTTGTAAATGAATAATCTACACAATGCTTGTAAAAAATTATGAGGTTTCTATTTACGTTAATTTAACTTTCAAAGAATTAAATGAGCTTATCTCAACATTTTGAATTCGTAGTGTAGCACAAAAACTTAACAGGACTGCAAGGTACTAAAAGTACGCATAATTAGTAACTGTCCCTTCTATTATCTGTTCTGAAATACAATAATGTCATAAATTTTGTCTTTAAGTTTTCTTTATTTTTTAATCCTATGTGCAGGCACCAGAGCTACTTTTAGAATTATTTGTCAGAGGTATCTGTTTTATTTCTAGCAACTCCTTTTTTAGCAGTTTTTTTTACTTATAGGGCTATCTACATGTCCTCTTACTATTCCAGTTATTTCAGGGCATTACGTGGTTTTATCAAATCTTCACATATTGTTTAATTTAATTTAATTTAATTTTTGCTTCACATGCTTTTTATAGTTAACTGATACTTGCCATACATATATATTTTTTTTGAAAGCAGCTATTGTAGAAAGGAAATATTTTCTGAATCTATGGAAGGTTTCCTACCTTTATGCTGGTTTAATAAGTTCAATTTTAGTCCGTGTAGTAGAATTTAGCTTAGTTTCTCTACACAAGTAAATGGCATTTTATTCCTTTTTTCAAATATGAACTTCGTTGAACGCATGCATGTGTGTTAAGTTGGCCATTTCTTATTACCATCTATTAACGTCCATTTTGATGGCTCCATCTGCTATTCTATCTCATTGGGCTTTTGGTGTTGAAAGTATTTGTGGTGAGATGTTTTTTTGATAATTTTGCTCGTCTTTCATTCAGGGGTGGAATCAACTTTTATTTTGAGGGTGGACAAAAAGTAATTTTTAAACAGTGAATTTAATAATGAATAACTCAAAAGAAAGACTTGTATTACATTATCATCAATTTATTGAAAAATATTTACAAACTTTTAATCTATTTTCATTGTCGATAATAATATTACATGATAAACTCTTGAGAATCAATTCAAGTACTTATTTCTCAATATAAGATATAAGATAATCATTAAGCCAATCATCACTCATTCAACTACGTAATCAATGTTTAACAATCTCCATTCTCTCTCATTGTTCTTTGCTAGTAAAGTTAGTGCCAAAATAATAAACTTATAAATTAAAGGGATACACACCATCTTCTTGATGTGTTTGTTTAAATCAACAATCTTATTTAAAGATGAAATCATCACTAATATATCGATAATATAAGTGGAAAGTCGATGTTCAGGACCACAAGCTTAATGCGGAAAATCTCTAGGATATAACTCTGCAAGTCGAATAAGTTTTTCTTATCAAAAATAAAGAATGAATCACTTTGATTTAAGCCTCACATAAAGAAGTAATTATGCTTGCTTCAGAGAAACAATTATTCAGCTCTTAAAGCTGCATATTAATTACAATGTAGAATAACTCAACACAATAATGATGCAAATTTGTCATTTTTCACCTCCTCGTATAACTCGTCGATGAGTTTTAAAGGTAAAATTTATATATGGAATATCAATCTCACTAACATTATAAAAAAGAGATACTTCATATAATAAGGAATCTCATTATTTCTCATCATCTGTAATTGTTGTTTGGATATCTGCACTAATTTTATTGTATTTTTAATATTTTATTCTTTTCTTTGATAATTCATTTTGTGATACAAGATATCAATCATAATACGTGAATACAAAATCAAAATATTCCATCGGTAAAATCGGTGATTTGATCATATCATCATCTCTTTACTATCTGCACTTCAAACGGATCATACATTTTCATAAGAGTAATTAAACTATGAAAATGTGAACTCCAACGAGTGTTACCAGCTCGTTATAAGTTAGTTTCTTGATTCAAACCACGTCCACTAATTAAATCTCCTGTTTTGAGATGTAAAATAATCATTTCATATTGAATAATATTTAAAGCGTCACTTCTCTTACAAGAACTTCTAATTGTGTTTAGAATTTTTGAAGTGAACTAAAAAAGATGTTTCACTTGCCAATACTTTTTTGTTACAACCATTAAACATAATTGAAGTTGATGGGCAAAATAATGATCATAAAATGCCTGAGGATTACCATTAAGAATGAGCATCTTCAAATTTTGAATTCACCTCGCATATTGGATGCCTTATCATAGCCTTGAACTCGTATCCTATTCAAGCTCAATGAATGTTTAACAAGTATATCTTCAAGAACTGTCTTAAGTGTAATTATACTTATTGAACAAACATGTTTAATGCTAATAAATCTTTCAATAACTTGACTTTTTTTTATCAACATATCTCACAACGACAGCTAATTATTCCTTTGTTGATACATCATGAGATTCATCCACAATAATAGAAAGTAAAAATCGTCAATATCTTTGATGATAGAAACTAAAATCTCAGATGATGTAGTTTGACAAAGTTATTTTTGTACCTTTGGTCAGTTAGTTTTGTATTATCATTTTTAAATGTATCTTTTTGATTTCTTCATTATGATTTGAAAATGAAATAATTTTAAATAATTTTTTTTGGTTAAGCAATTAGAAGATCCATCATGATGATTATAAACCTATCACAAAAGAAATCTAACACAATCAACTCATCACACATTATTTTATACTCCTTTTGTTTTCTCATCTTTAATCATCGTATAGTAGACACTGTGTTTGAGCATTAAATCTTCATATTTTTGTCTTTGCTTTATTATTATGTATTAAGTTCATTAGCATGAGCGAAAATTTTCTTTTCTTTTCTAATTTTTAAATCCTTCTCTAACAAATGAATCTCCACCTTCTCGACTTATAGTAATTTGTTATTGAGGCTTAAATAGGTAGCAATAATAACAATATGTAACATTTTCCTGTATGCTATATTCTAACCAATTTAAATATTCCTCAAACCATTTTGAATTAAATCTTCGTGCAAAATTGCCTATCATTGTTTGAGGAAAATTATGACTTTTGGATTGATGTGGTGCTTTACCAAATATCTTATTATATTTGTCTTAACATCTCCAAATCGGCATGAAGCAGATCAATTGGAAGATTATCGATATCAAGATCAACTCGTTCTTTTCTCTTTAAATAACGACATTTATGAAATCCTAAATACGATAGTAGATATAATGCAAATAAAAATAAATCAATAAATAATGACACTTTTGACTTTTTTAAAAAAAAAAAAAAATAAATTCATAATATTTCAAGAATAACGGCACACCTTCGACGTTTTTAAAATAAAATCAAACCAATAATATTTCAAAAAGAAAGACACACCTTTGGCCTTTTTAAAAATAAAAATAAATTAATAATATTTCATGAAAATAAAAGCACACCTTCGGCCTTTTTAAAAATAAAAATATTATTAACATACCTTAATTGATTTTGAAGAATGTTGCACTGAAGAATATTTTTGAATACCCTAATCCTTTAAGATCACCTGCATAAAGCATATAACTAATGATTAAAATATGTGATATTTGATTGTGCATATAGTGAAAGATAGGTAGTACAAAAAAAAGTACAGTGAAAAAGAGGCGGATCTTTCATAAGTATTCACTTTATGAGATTAATATTGATAATTGACATTTAAGTCAAAATGATGATAATCTAATGCTTGTCATGGGCTTTTCCGTTAATTTGAAAATCCTCTAAAACTTAAATCTTTGGAAGAAGAAAATTTTGAAAAAAATAACATTGAGCTTTGAACACAAAATGCATATGACAAATAATAGAAAAGAAAAAAAAGTAAAAAAGTTGATAATGGTTGGATGGTTGACAGATGAATTGTTCAGGATTGCTTCATTCAAATTAACATATGGTTGATTTAGTTATTTAGTCCATAAGATTTAAAATAAAGTCAAACCACATCCAAATGTAGATGAATTTAGCATATCAAATTTCATCACTTTGATTCAATTATTGATATGAAAAAAGGTAGGAAATCATAAAATCTAGGGTTCACTAATGCAAACTTAGAATGAGATGTACAAATAAATAAATAAAAATATTAATTCTACCAATTCAATTTTTAATTTAGAAAAACATAGTCTCTTTTGATGCAAAAAGAGAGAAGAAAAACACCTCATGCATTCAAATGATAATATAAAAGTTGCCAAATTCTAAAATTTTGTAAAAATTTTAAGACAAATATTAAATTTAGATTAACATTAACACTACAAAATAAAAAAGTATATAAAATATCAATTTGATAATAATCCTCCAGCCAACACAAAAAAATAATTTGATAATAATAACATTGATACCTAATTACTTGACAAAATATAAAACTAAAAAAAAGCGAGAAAAGATAAATAATAATAATAAAAAAGAAAAAAGGAAGAACATGGAGGAGGCATTTCATTCACATGTAAATTCCGTGAGTTCTTGACGGAGCTGTGATTGAAGATGCATCGAATAGAGAGTCACCGGTCACAGACTACAGACTCATTGTGGAAGGCTAAAGGTACGAGACTTGAGTGAGAACTCGTGGAGAGTGCGGCATGTGGAAAGTGCGAGAGAGGCGGAGAGAACTCGTGGAGATGCGATTGCGAGAGAGGCCGACGAGGGAAGTTGTGAAAATTGGAGGAGCGTGCGACTGTGCAAAGGAGGCCTCCAAGCTCTTTTTGGGAATATTAGGGCAGCTGGTGGGGCAATAAAAGGGCAAAATTACCTCTTTGCCCACCCATATAATAAAATTGAGGGTGAGCAAAGTCATATGTGAGTCCGCCCATACTTTCATTGTCTTATCTCTTACCTGAGCCCCACTTTAACTGTGGAAACTTATGTGACTTGATCTCGTTATTATTCTCTAGCAATTCCCATGGCTTCGGTACTTACAGTGCAATGATCAGGCTCATGAAGTGATTTCAAAACCTTTATTTCTCAGTTAAAGGTGCTGAATATATAGATTACCTGAACCCTCATCTTTTCGCTTTGTGACTTCAATGGTCTTCTCAAGTTAATATATGACATTCTATAAATGTCTTCTGAGAACTATAGAAATCTAAGGCATGTAATTTTGAGTTACGGAAATTTTTTGTTTGGTGACGCGGTGATGTAAAACAAAAGTTAATGCATCTTGTCCGAGTAATTAAAAATAACTACTAATTTCACTGTAGTAATGGTATTTATATATAGAAAAATATAGCATGGTAGATTGGGAAATAGATAGTCTTGAAAATGTTTTTCATTAAGAGAAAATATTGCATAATATAATATAATATGCATTAATTTCTAACTTTTGAATTTAGTAAATCTCTATGATAATTGGAGCATAGATATCATGAAGTTCTTGTTTTCTATGAAGATCGGAGAAATGAAATTGTCTTAGAACCTATAAAAAATATATATTGTTCCTTACTAGGGGCCTAAGGAGTGATGATCCTTTTTTGAAGAGGCATTTTTGATAAAATGACATTTTACTTTAACATTATTTGTTCTCTTAGGAAAAATAGGGTTTGTAGCAATATGAATTTTTACTTGATTATCAAACTTAAGAACCAGGGCTGAACAACTTGAAAGCCAAATTCTTCAATAATATTTTTAACCCACTTCATTTCATAAATCCTAAGACAATATGCTTCTTATTTAGACTTTGCATATGCTTACCACACCAGCAACAAAAAGAATGTCAGATCCAGTAATAGGTAGATAAGCTTATCAATCGAGTGACAATGATAGAGTGCATCTTCGATGTTTTCCTATTGTTGGATGCATGTAAATTATTTATAGAAGTATTCAGCTAGTTTGTACCTAAGAAATCTAATTTCTTCATGTTGGTTTATGACATTTTCTTTGGGGATGAGAGATGCCATCTTTGTTGCAAGCAAAATTGATATTGAGAAAGTATTTGGACATCCTATATTTTTAGTAATAAATGTCTTCGTAAGATATTGTTTTATTACCTCAATGTTTCAAATATCATTATGATGAGAAGAATATTTGTCAACATACTTTTCAAGGATCACAATCCTAGAAAGTGAATGGCGGATAAAGATAATGATCAACTGTGCTATTTGGAATACCAACATCAATGAGAACCTAATGGAGTTTATTAAACCAAGCATAAAGAGTCTGTCTTAAGTCACAAATCTTACAAATTTTGTCCAACCTTTAGGTGACATATTTGGATGATTGCTCCATATAAACTACTTCGAAGACATCACCATAGTGGACCGCGTCTTGATTAGTCTTGAATATATATAAATAAAGGATAGAGGTAAGACAAAACTTTGAAAAGAGGAGGATAGATGATTAAGGGATGCGACAGGCTATGTCAGGTTGTGAGCATAATACCATTTATCTTGCTAGTGCACAATTGGGAGATGGACATTTAAGCTTGTAGTCGTTGACTCATTATGGAAGGTGTATTAGAAGGAAGTTGTTGAGTTTGATGAGTGTAAATATATATTTAAGGATCAAGTATTGGAGCAAAGTTGCAAGTGGAAGATTGGAGCAATTTTATTGTGTAGGAGGCATGAGGGTAGTTGTGGGATGCTTGATGAAAGGTCATATCATAGAAATGCAAAATTAATTAATGTAGGGATGATAACACCAACCACCTCTCTAAGTATGCAAATAACCTAAGAATATACATTTACATATTTAATAGCGTGAGGAAGTTTATCATATCTAGGTTGAAAGGAGTGGATAAAACAAATACAACTAAAAGCATGAGTCAGAGAAAAAAATAGATTTGTGGATAAAAAAGAAAAAAAAAAGGAGTAGCCTTAGATTAGTGGAGGACATAAGATTGATTAAGTAGTAGGTTGTTAGAAAGGTATCTTCCCAAAATTATTTTGGAATTTTCATGTGAAATATTAGGATATAGCAATATTGAGGAGATGACATTGCTAATGTTTACTTATATTATTTTATTGGAATATACAGGGGTAGGATGATTGATGTATAATAATATTTTTTCTACATACGAGCAAAAAGTGGATTGCATACTCTAGAGAATTATCGTAACGAAGAATTTTAAGAAGAGAAAACTTAAGCTTTTATCTCTTGTTAAAATTATTTGAAACAATTTGATTATAGTCCGATACTATACCAAGTACACCTAATCAACTTAAGAGTAGCAATTAATAAAAGAGATAAAATAATGAAACTCAGTTGGGTTAAAATAAGACTTGAATCCCAAATATTGGAATGAACTAAATCAAAATGAATCCTACTGTGGGATGATGTTGGCACTAGAAAAGGGACATGATGGTGTTTCCCATACTCATAGGCTTCACATTCAATTACAAAGAAAGAAGCATCAGTGAGGGCTTAAATATGGTGAGAAGGACAAATAATATGACAATGCCACTGACAAGCTGTGATAGGGAAAGAGAAAGCAGTGGATGCAATATTATACATATATTTGTTGCCTCCAACTTCATTATAGATATTAATCATGTTCTTCATGCTGAACCATACAAAACAAAACAAAAAAATTTCCAAGAATTTTGGGATTTGTTAAGATAATTTATAGATGTCATGTTGATAAAAAAGTGGGGAGAATGTAAGAGTTTATCTAAAGTTCATGAGAAAAGACAGATTGTCTCCCATAAGTATGAGAGGGAGATTTATCAATGATGATAGGAGGGAAGGTTTGTATGGTAAGAGGAAAATAAATGTGGGTTATTTGTTATGTGGGATGAAACATAAGAATCTAACACCCTACCTGTACTAAAGTAGATGTAGCATGCTAGAGGAAATTGCATGAGAGGCAATTTTGGTCAATTCTTAGTGTTGTAACAAGAAACCATATTCTTCTTTGTATTGAGATATTTCTAAAATGAGTTTTAGAATTAGGAGTGGCGATGATATATAAAGCAGGTTCCCACTTAGTGGGATAAAGACTTGTTGTTATTGTTGTTGATGATATATAAAGCAGGTGGAGGATAATTAAATTTGTTCCAACCATGATCAAATGAGTAATTAGTTCTCTGACAGTGATGGTAATGTGAAAAGAAATTGTGATCATGACCACATCCAATTCCATGGGCATCATGTCCATGATTACCCTCGTTGTCCCTTGTCCGAAAGCATGATTCATTTGTTTGTGATTAGAAGAAAATGGAGTGATAAACTTGGTGACTCAGATTATGTGTGATAGAGCCATGGAGATATCAGGGATAATAGAGTTAATCATTTCCTAAGCATAAATAATTTACAGAGATGGATAGAGACATGAGCAGACCCATGTATGGCTGAGGGTGGGCAATTGCTCACCCTTAATTTTATTATGGGTGAGCAAAGAAGTAATTTTGCCATTTTATTGTCTCACCAGCTGCCCTAATATTCTTAAAAAGTGCTCTGAGGCCTCCTTTGCATAGTTGCAACACTCCTCTCTCCAATTTTCGCAACTCCCCTCTTCAGCCTCTCTTGCAGTTGCATCTCCACGAGTTCTCTCCGCCTTTCTCACACTTTCCACACACCACACTCTCCACGAGTTCTCACTGAGTCTCATTCCTTGACCTTCCAGTAGTCCGTGAGTATGGTGACTTCATATTCGATCGCATCTTCAATCACAGCTCCGTCACGGACTCACGAGCTTACAGGTAAATGAAATGCCTCCTCCATGTTCTTCCTTTTTTCTTTTTTATTATTATTATTTATCTCTTCTCGATTTTTTAGTTTTATATTTTGTCAAGTAATTAGGTATCAATGTGATTTAACACTACCTTTTTCGGTCCCAAGTCTGGATGTGAAATGTGGAGGGTTGCGATAGGTAGTCGACAGTTAGCGTAAAACTTGTCGAAATAATCATGACATGAATCCTTTAAATCATTGTGTTAATGTTAGGGCGTCCCAGAGCGGCTTGTATGGCTTGAATCTGATTAAAAAATGTGCAGAGCATTGCATCGCTCCAGGTTGCGATGTTAAATCTGAGTTTCACATTATGGACGGATGTGAAGAAGTTAGTCCATGAAACTAGAATTAGGTTAGGATCTTGGAATATAGGTACTCTTACAGGTAAATTAATGGAATTAGTAGATATTATGGTTCATAGAAAGATAAATATTTTATGTGTTCAAAACTAAATGGGTTGGGGAGAAGGAGATTGATAGTTTAGGTTTTAAATTTTGGTATTCTAGTAGAAATCGAACTAGAAATGGTGTAGGTGTGATTATAGATAAAAGTTTGAAAGATAATGTTATAAATATTAATAGATGTGGAGATAGAATTATAGTTTTAAAGATTATTGTTGATCTTAAGATTATCAATGTTATAAGTGTTTATGCTCATAAGGTTTGGATGTAAGTTCAAAAGAAAATTTTTGGAATGAATTAGAGATTAATACAAGATACCTCTTGAAGAAAAAGTATTTATTGGAGAAGATTTAAATGGACATTAAGAGTATAGAAGATTTTAAAGATTCATGTATGGATTTGGATAATGAAAAGATAGATATATTTGATTTTTAGCTTATGATTTTGAATCGCTAATACTTCATTTAAGAAAAAAGGTGAAATGATTACTTATAAAATGGATCTAGTAAACACAAATTAATTATTTTCCGATAAGAGATCGCTTAGATTGTAAAGATCAGAAAGTTATTACAGTGAAAGTTTAAGCATTAGATTGATTGTTTTAGATTTTAAGATGAAAGATTGTAGAGAAAAATAAATTAAATTATTGTGATGGACACTTGAAGACACAAATAAAAATATTTTTAAGAAGCACAAAGTTTTAATATTTGGGATGTTCATAAGAAAGAATGTTATGTGGAAAAAAGTAAATAAATTAAGAGTTCTAAAATGCTTTAAGAAGGAAAAGTTCTTTAATAAAAAAATAGTTAGAGTCGAGAGAAAAGATAAAAAATAAGAAGATTATAAAGTGGTTATAAAAAACCCAGAATTGGGAAGATATAAAGTTTAGAGATTCAAGAAAGTAATATATGACGAAAAATTTAACTTTAGTGATTTATACAATGACAGATAGAAGGTGAAGATGAAGAAATTATAATCAAAGAGATAGAGAAATAAAGACCTATGAGAGATATTTAAAATAATAAAGTCTTAAAAAAAAGATATTGAAAATAGATGGATGATATTTTGATAAACTTTTCAAGGGATCCGAAAGACAATGATTGAGAACTTTAATACCCTAAAAAAAAATAGAAATTTTATTTTATCGTCAGATAAGAAGTCTAAAGTTAGAGAAGTTTTGAAAAAATGAAATGAAAAAACAAGAGAGATATTCAATAAGTATGGAAATGTTTAGGAGATCAAGGAATTTCTTGGCTTAAATTTTTTTAATGTTATTTTAATAAAATGGTTAAGAAATGAGTGTCAAAGAAAAGATAAGAAATAAAACATCATATAAACTTTTAGATGTAAAAATTTGGAGAAGGGAAAGATATAAAGTGATAGAGATTCTAAGAAAGAATATACGATGCCAAAATTTAACTTTAGTGATTTATTTACAATTAGACAGAAGAAGAAAGAGATGTATGTAAAGTTAATCAAAGAGATAGAGAAATAAAGACCTAGTTTAAGTGAGGTGTATTTAAAATAATAAAGTCTTTTCTTAGAAAAGGATATTGAAAATATGGATGTGATATTTTGATAAACTTTTCAAATGAGAAGTAAAATTGATTTTAGAACTTTAATACCCTAAACAAAAATAGAGAATTTTATTTTTATCGTCGTATTAGTAAGTCTAAAGTTAGAGAAGTTTTGAAAAAAATGAAATAAAAACAAGAGACCGATATTCCAATGTGGCGTGGAAATGTTTAGGAGATCAAGGAATTTCTTACAAATTTTTTTTAATGTTATTTTAAAGACTAAAAGATGCCGATGAGAGAAAAGAGTTTGTTGGTTTATATATTTAAGAATAATACAAGAGTGTGCAAATTATAGAGAATTAAGTTAATGTGTCATACATTAAAATTATGGGAGAGAGTAATTGAGCATAGTTACGATAGAGACAAAAGTTTCTCACAATTTTCATGCCGTAGATCTACTATGGATGCTATACATTTGTTAAGAGGTTTGATGGAGAAGTATAGAGAAAGTAAGGAGGATCTATATATGATATTTATTGATTTAGAGAAAGCTTATGATAAAGTTTCAAGAGATGTCATTTGGAGAGTTCTAACGTAAATGAGTTAATATTGGTTATATTCAAGTAATTAAGGATATGAATACTGAGTTGTTACTTGTGTCCAAACACAAGGAGGATTGACAAAATATTTTCTATTTCAATTGGATTACATCAAGGATCAACTTTTCCCTTATCTTTTGCTTTAGTTATGGATGCTCTTACTTAGCATTTATAGGAAGATGTACTTTGGTGTATGCTTTTGTCGATGATATTCTTCTTGTTGATAAGACTAGAGGGAGTCCAAGAGAAACTTGAATTATGGAGGTCAACATTAGTAAAAGGTTTTTTTAAGTAGATCTAAAGCGAATATATGGAGCGTAATTTTAGTTGTAGAAGTTAGAGTGGTAGGCATTAAAAGTGAACAAATTAATAAGATAAGATTGATATTTAGATTCTATTGTTTAAAGTGGTGAAATAGATGGAGATGTTATTAGTAGAATTCAAGTTGGATGGTTAAACTAGAGGAATGCATCCAATTGTGTGTGAAAAGTTTCACTTAAACTTAAGGGAAAATTTTATAAGATGGTGGTAAGACCAGAATGACTTATGCGAATGCAAGACTAAGTTAAGTGTTACGAGATGAGGATGCTAAGTGGATGAGTGGCTTTACTCTTAGAGATAAAATGCAAAATGAGTATGTTCGGAAAAAGTTGGAGTTTCAGTGACGTGATAAGATTAGATACGCTTAGATTTGGCCACATAAAAGCCAGTCATAATGGGAGAGTAGATGACAGATTTGCTATGTTAAGAAGGTAAGAGGTAGACTAAAAAGACTTGGTTAAGAGGTAAAAAAATGACCCAAGTATATTGAATTAAATGAGAATTTGACACATAATAGACACAATGGAGACGAAGGATTCATGAAATGATCCCACTTAGTGGGATAAAAGCTTACTGTTGTTGTTGTTGTTGTTATTGTTATTATTATTATCAAATTATTTTTTTGTGTTGGCTATAGGATTATTATGAAATTGATATTTTACATACCATTTTTTATTTTGTGGTGTTAATGCTAATCTAAATTTAATATTTGTCTTAGAATTTTATAAAATTTTAGAATTTGATAACTTTTATATTATCATTTGGAATGCATGAGGTATTTTTTTCTTTTTTTTTGCATCAAAAGAGGCTATTTTTTTTCTGAATTAAAAGTTGAATGACTAGAATTAATATTTTTATTTATTTATTTGCATATCTCATTCTAGGTTTGCATTAGTGAACCCTAGATTCTAGGGTTTTCTACTTTTTTATATCAATAATTGAATCTAAGTGATGAAATTTGATATGTTAAGTTTATCTACATTTGGATATGGTTTGGTTTTACTTTAAATCTTATGGACCAAATAACTAAATCAACCATATGTTAATTTAAATGAAATAATCTTGAGGAGTTCATCTATCAATTCTCCAACCATTATCAACTTTTTTACTTTTTTATTTTCTATTGTTTGTCATATACATTTTGTGTTGAATGCTCAATGTTGTTCTTTTCAAAATTTTCTTTTTCAAAAGATTTAAATTTAAGAGGATTTTCAAGTTAATAGATAAGCCCATGACAAGCATTAGATTATTACCATTTTGACCTAAATGTCAATTATCAATATTAATCTCCTAAAGCGAATACCTATGAAAGATCTGTCCCTTTTTCACTATACTTTTTTTATACTATCTATCCTTCACTATATGTACAATCAAATATCATATATTTTAATAGTTAATTAAATGCTTTATGCAAGTGATCTTAAATGATTAGGGTATTCAAAAATATTTTTCAGTGCAATATTTTTCACAATCAACTAAGGTATGTGAATAATATTTTTATTTTTAAAAAAGCCGAAGGTATGTTTTTATTTTCGTGAAATATTATTGATTTATTTTTATTTTAAAAAGGTTGAAGGTGTGCCTTTCTTTTTGAAATATTATTGGTTTGATTTTATTTTAAAAAGGCCGAAGGTGTGCCGTTATTCTTAAAATATTATGGATTTGCTTTTTTTTTTTTGAAAATGCCGAAAGTGTCATTATTTATTGATTTATTTTTATTTGCATTATACTACTATCATATTTAGGATTTCATAAATGGATCGTTATTTAAAGAGAAATGAACAAGTTGATCTGGATATCGATAAACTTCCGGCTGATCCTGGTCCTCGTCCGCCGATTTAGAGTTATGATGTTAATGACAGAGATAGAATGCATATATCATATTTGGTAAAAGGACCACATTAGCCCAAAAGTCATAATTTTTCTCAAACAATGATAGACAATGTTGCACGAAGATTTAATTCAAAATGATTTGAGGAATATCTAAATTGATTAGAATATAACATACAAGAAGACGCTGCATATTGTTTATATTGCTATATATTTAAGCTTCAAGAACAAGTTACTACAAGTCGAGGAGGTGAAGATTCATTTGCTAGAGAAAGATTTAAAAATTGGAAAAGAAAAAAAAATTTAACTCACATTGGTGAACATAATAGTGCTCATAACAGGGTAAGACAAAAATGTGAAGATCTAATGAAGCCTCAAACACAAAGTGTCCCTTTTATGTGATTGATTAAAAATGAGAGAAACAAAAAGGAGTATAAGATAATGTTGACAGCGACAGTTGATTGTATTAGATTTCTTTTGCGATAGATTATCATTTCATGGTCATGATGAATCTTCTAATTCAGTTAACCAAAGAAATTATTTAGAATTATTTTATTTTCTTGCAAATCATAATGAAGAAATTTAAAAAGTTATATTTGAAAATGCTAGTACAAAATTACAATTGACTTCATCAAAGGTACAAAAATAATTTGTCAGATCATCCGAGACTTTAGTTTTATTATCAAATATATCGATTCTTACTTTTTTATGGATTTAATGATGATCAACAAAGGAATAATTACCGTGAGATATGTTGATAAAAAGCCAAGTTATTGAAAGATTTTTAACATTAAACATGTTTCTTCAATAAGTGCAATTGCACTTAAGACAGTTCTTGAAGCTATACTTGCTAAACATTCATTAAGCTTGCATGACATACGAGGTTAAGGCTATGATGGGGCATCCAATATGTGAGGTGAATTTAATGATTTGAAGTCACTCATTCTTAATGATAATCCTCAGACATTTTATGTTCATTTTTTGTCCATCAACTTCAATTATGTTTAGTGATTGTAGCAAAAAATCATTGGCAAATAAAACATCTTTTTGAGTTAACTTCAAGAATTCTAAATACAATTGGAAGTTCTTGTAAGAGAAGTGATGCTTTAAAAATTATTCAACATGAAAGATTATTTTATATCTCAAAATAGGAGATTTAATTAGTGGACGTGGTTTGAATCAAGAAACTAACTTACAACGATTTGGTGACACTCGTTGGAGTGCACATTTTCATAGTTTAATTAGTCTTAAAAATGTATGCATCCGTGCTTGAGATAATAAAGGAGGATGTGGTGCATGATTATAAGTTAGTTGAAGCTGATATTTTAATTAGTGCAATGGAGTCTTTTAATTTTGTATTCACTATGCATTTGATGATTGATATCTTAGGTATCACAAATGAATTATCAGAATCTCTGCAAAGAGAATACTAAGATATTGAAAATGTAATGAAATCAGTGCAGATATCCAAACAACGATTACAAATGATGATAAATAATGAATGAGATTCCTTATTACATGAAGTATCTCTTTTTGTAATATTTTTGAGATTTATATTCTAGATATAAATATTACCTTTAAAACTCGTCAAAGAGCTATATGGGGAGGTGAATAAATGACAAATTTGCATAATTATTGTGAGATTCTACCAGAATTGATACGCAATTTTCAAGAAATAATAATCATTTCTCTCAAGAAACACGAGTTACTTCTTTTTACGTGACATGCTTAAACCCGATTCATTCTTTTCTTTGATAAGAAAAAACTTACTAGATTACATCCTGAGATTTTCGTAGTTGAGTTTGATCCTAACATCGCCTTTTCACTTATATTATCGATGCGTAAGATGATTTCTCATCTTTAAATAGTATTTGTGATTTTGCTAAACAGCTTGTCAAGATAAAGAAGGATGGTGTATATCATTTAATTTATAAGCTTATTATTATAACATTAACTTTACCAGTTACTACAACTACAATAGAGAGAGCATTTTCTGCAATGAAGATTATTAAGCATCGATAACGTAGTCGAATGAGTGATGATTGGCTTTATGAATGTGTGATGATTAGCTTAATGAATATCTTATACCTTATATTGAGAAAGTAGTATTTGAATTGATTCTCAATGAAAGCTATCATGCAATATTATCAGACAATGCAAAATAGATAAAAAAGTTTGTAAATATTTTTTAATAGATTGATGATAATGTAATATAAGTTTTCATTTTGAGTTATTCATTGTTAAATTCATTTTAAAAATTATTTTTTGCCCACCCTCAAAATAAAGGTTGGTTCCACCCCTGGATAGAGATCACAAAGAAACTTGATAATAATAAATTTTTTATTTTATTTTTGCCATGAAGTGGGATCAATAGTAAAAGGGTGATATTGAAGAAGTTTAGAATGCTTGATAGTGCCATGGAAATATTAGGAACAATTGAGTTAATCATTTATTGAGTTAAATAGTTTGTAGAGATGGACAGATACCACAAAAAAACTTGGTAATAAGAAAGTATTTTATTTTATTTTTGTCATGCAGTGGGATCAATGGTAAAATGGCGATATAAAAGAAGTTCAACCCACTTATATTTCGATGTACTATAGTAATTTTTAAACATATTTGGTACCATATTGTAAAGTCATGTCCATGTAGAGAGTATATTTTCGAGAAATCTTATCATCTTGAAAGTAGGTGGAACGAAACAAATCACATTCACGTGATTGTTCCTTGAAACATAATAGTGGAAGCAGCTATCGATTCAAAGATTATTGACTATCCTGTCTATCCATTGAAAATCACATAGTCAGAGGCTTGCCATTTTGTATATTTGTTGTCCGTTATTTTAGGAGTTGGATAGTCCAAATGATGAAGCTTTTCATGAGCGCGAACAAGAAAATGAAAAGCCCAATTTCATAGCCATATGAGATGGTATAGTAGAGTTCAATAAATTTACTGATATGGGAGGGTTTGATTTTAGAGAGAGGAATAGAGAAATTCATCAATGAATATCATATAGAGAGGAAGAGAGCAATAATGATTTACTTGGATCTGTTTGGGATCACTTTTGTTTTTATTTTTTATTTTGTAATTTTATTTTGTTTTATTTATGTTTTGCTTAAAAATGAACTTGTTTGATTGTACTTATTATTTTTAAAAATACTCAAAATATTATTTAGATGTTTTGAATTTTTTTAAAAACAACATTTTTATTTTTGAAAATAAAAAAGAAAATCATATAAAAACACTATAAACAAACATGTTTTCAAAAGCAATATACAAATAAAAATAAAAAATAGAAAATAAAAGTGATCCTTAATGGCCCTTTAATCATAAATTGAGAGACAATGCTTGGATGAGGTTTCAAAGAAATAGTCATTGATAGGAACACTGAGCACATGTTTGACTCTTATGATTGGCAGCGCGTTCAAGAAACACCCAAGTAAATGGATGTGGGTTTGAGAGATTACATCAGAGAGGGCGGATAGAGTGGCGGGCAATAAGCCCTTGCATAATGTAGATAAGTTAGCTCGCTTGAGCAGAGAAGTGCGTGCATTTTGACTAGCACAATGCATTGGTAGGTGCAAAGTGGGGGCGAGCACAACAAGCACACAGATGAGTACAATAGAGTGTGTAGTGCGCAAATGAGTGGAGTTTGGTGAGGGGAGAGGCACATGAAGGAGGATATTAAGAGGCATGAAAGGGCGTGAAACAGAGGGGATCATCAATAAGCCCTAATTGGGTTCTAATACCATCTATATGGAAAATACGAAAGTTTGAATAAACAAAAGATTATAGCGAGAAAATTTTCAATTCAGAGAACATATTACATAATGCAGATAAATCATTTATTTATTACTAACTTTACAATCTGATAAATCTGTGTAATTATAGTGTAAGCTTTTATTTGTCTCAGGATAGGAGAATGCCAAATTTACTTTCCTGTGTTGTTCTTGAAGTATAATCATTAGCATCCCTTTTGTATCCTCTTCTTCTGACTCCAGCTCTTTTCTTTGCAATGCAAAGTGCATTTGGTTAAATGCTATGCAGTCACTTTCCATGCATTCTTTTTGCCTGATTTGATTCTTGTCTTTTCCTGGCAGGAGCAAAACTTCTAATACGTGAAATCCCTTCAATTTTAGATGGATCCGCAAAGCACAATGCACATCCACAAGATCATTCTAAAGCTACTTCGGCTCCCAAGGTATGGCATTACATTTGCAAAAGAAAAATAAAATTAAAAAAAAAAACATTTTGAAGTGAAATACTTTTATTTTCATGTAACTTAAATTAAATCTAAAAAAAAACATTTGAAATTCAGCCGTGTTCTTTTTAGCAGTTTATTTTCTTTCTTCACTCTTCGATAATATCTACTATTTACGTTCACCATCTTATCCTAACTTAAATTACGTTTTCCAAACCATTAGTCTCCATGCCTTCTTCAAACCTAATAGCTTTGTTAGTAATCATTCACGTAGAATAGAATTGTTCCATCAGCAGGAATCGTTTGAAGCATTATGTTCATTTGGGCAATATATATTGAACCTACTCCATCCATAAGAATCAGTACCCCTTTCAAATATAACATCTGAACCACGCAGTTTATTTAATTCTATTAAGCATCACTTCAACTCCTTCCAATTTATTCCTTTCATGTAACTTCAACCTTAACACTACCATTGCCGGTCCCAAGTCCGGATGCAAAAAGTGGAGGGTTGTGTTAAGTAGGCGACAACCAGCTTAAAATTTGTCGAAATAATCATGACATGAATCCTTTAAATCATCAGAGTTAGCGCCCCCCCTGAAGCGATACCAGATGGCTGAATACAAAAAGAGCATCGACGGTGCGTTAAATAAGCAAGGGTTCCACATTATGGACGGATGCGCAAAGAAGTTAGTCCATGAAACTGAATTAGGTTAGGATCTTGAATATAGATTTACGGTAAATTAATTAATTAGATATTATGGTTTATAGAAAGATAAATATTTTGTGTTCAAACTAAATGAGGAAGGTGAGAGATTGATAGTTTATTTTAAACTTTGGTATGGTAAAAGTCGAACTAAAAATGGTGTAGATGTGATTATAGATAAAAGTTTGAAGGATAATGTTATAAGTATGACGGAGATACAAGAATTATACTTTAAAGATTATTGTTGATACTAAGATTATTAATGTTATAAGTCTCTACGCTCCTCAAGTAGGTTTGGAGGTAAGCTCAAAAGAAAAATTTTGGAATGAATTAGGGATTAATACAAAAGATATCTCTCAAGAAAAATATTTATTGGGGAGATTTAAATGGACATGTTTGAAAGTGGTAGAAGATTTTAAAAGTATTCATGGTGGTTATGGATTTGGAAATGAAGAAGGTGAGGACTATATTAGATTCTTAGCTTTATGATTTTAGAATAGCTAACACTTTATTTAAGAAAAAGATAAAAATATTATTACTTATAAAATGGATCTAAGAAAACACGATTGATTATTTTCTCGATAAGAAAAAATAGATCGCTTAGATAAGATCAAAGATCATTCCAAGTGAAATTTTAAGCATTCAACATCGACTATTAGTTTTAGATTTTAAGATGAAAGGTTGTAAGAGAAAAAATAAACTAAATTATTGTCCTAGATTGGGATACTTAAAGAACACAATAAAAATATTTTAAGAGCTACAAGAAATTGGGATGTCATGAAAGAAGTAACGTTATGAAAAAAAATATCAATGAAATTAAGGCTAAAGATGTGCTAGAGAATCAAAAGGAAAAGCTTCTTAATAAGAATAATGGTGGAGTCGAGTCAAGAAAAGATAAGAATAAGAAGATTGTTATAAAACTTGGGAAAAATTCTGAGACCGAAAGATATATTCAGAGATTTAAGAAAGAATATACGATGAATTTACTTTTAGTGATTTATACAATGATTAGATACCAAAAGAAGATGAATATATAAGCCAACCAAAGAGATAGAAAGACATACCAAGTGAGGGTATTAAGGATGAAAATAAAAGTCTTTTCTTAAAAAAAGATATTGAAAATAGGTGGATGATTTTTTTTCAATGAAGGATCCGAAAGACGATTGATTTTAAAGAACCTTAATACAACAAAAATAGAATTTCATTTTATCGTCAGACAGATATCTAAGTTAAAGCTTTAAAGAAAATGAAATGAAAAGCAAGAGGATCTGATAATATTCCATAGATGTGGAAATGTTTAGAGATCAAAGAATTTTATTACAAATCTTTTAATGTTATTTTAAAGACTAAAAGATGCGATGAGTGGAGAAAGAGTTTGTTGGTTCCTATATTTAAGAATAACGTGATGCACAAGAGTGTGCAAATTATAGAGGAATTAAGTTAATGTGATATACATTAAAATTATGGGAGAGAGTAATTGAGCAAGTTACGATGTGATAAGTTTCTCACAATCGCTTTGGTTTCATGCCGTGTAGATCTACTATGGATGCTATACATTTGTTAAGAGGTTTGATGGAGAAGCAGAGAAAGTAAGAAGGATCTACATATGATATTTATTGATTTAGAGAAAGCTTATGATAAATTCTAGAGATGTTCTTTGGAGAGTTCTGTAACGAAGAGTTAATATTATATTCAAGTCATGGATATGTATACTGAGTCAAGTACTTGTGTCCAAACACAAGGAGGATTGACAAAATATTTTTCTATTTCAGTTGGATTACATCAAGGATCAACATTAAGCATTTACAAGAAGATGTACCTTGGTGTATGCTTTTTGCTGATGACATTCTTCTTGATAAGACTAGAGAGTCCAACGTAAACTTGAATTATGGAGGTCAACTTTAGAGTTTAAAGGTTTTGTTTAAGTAGATCTAAACCTAATATATGGAGTGTAATTTTAGTTGTAGAATGTAAGTGTTGTGACTTTAGGTGATCAAGTCATTAATAAGAGCGATAGATATTTGGCTCTATTGTTAAAATGATGGTGAAATAGATGGAGATGTTATTAGAAATTCAAGTTGGATGGTTGAAATGAACGCATCCGCCTATTATGTTAGAAAAGTTCCACTTAAACTTAAGAGAAAATTTTATAAGATGGTAAGACCAGAATGACTTATGGTGCAAAAAGCAATAAAAAGAAGCATAAGACTAAGTGTTACAAGAGATGAGATGGATGATGATGTGGCTTTACTCTTAGAGATAGAATGCAAAATGAGCATGTCGGGAAAAAGTGAGTTCTAGATAAGATTAAGGAGAATGCCTTAGATGGTTACACATAAAGCGTCGATGACAGAGAGAGTGCATTAGATTTGCCTTTATAAGAAAGGAGGTAGACAAAAAAAGACTTGGTTAAGATGTATAAAAATGATCTTAGATATACTTAAATTAAATGACATAATATAATAGGACACAAATGGAAAGGATTCATGTAGCCGACCCCACCTAGTGGGATTAAGGCTTGTTGTTGTTGTTGTTGTTGTATGTAACTTCAACCTTAGCCTCTTCTTCATGCAGCTAAAAGCTGAGGAATCATGGATTTCCTTTGAACAAGATGCCAGACAAATGCATAATAAGGTAAGCTCCCTTTCTTCTCCTTCCAGTTGAACAAGTACAAGCCAATGTCTCCAGGTTCGGGCCTTCGCAGGTTGGCCGGGGACCCGAACCAGATTACAACTAATTGATGGGAAAGGTAATCCAAATGCACTGGAAATTAAGATCATCACAACAAGAGTTGGCCAGATCTCTGAAACAAATGGTGGTGAGGATGATATACAGTTTAATGGAGGTTCATTGCTGATTCCATGCGCTGGATCAACTTGGCTTGAGGTGAAGAAGCCTTGCCATGTATGTTCAAACAAGCTCGCAGTATTTGAACGCATTGTTCTCATCTTTGTGGAGACAGGTTCTTGAGCTCCAGGTACCAGGGAAGAGGGTGATGAATGCTACTGACTTTTGGAATGGTTTGCGAGGTCAAAAGCTTAAGAAGTCTGAGAACTAGATCCAAGAAAGGTATTGTGCCAGAGCACTAGCAGAAAAATTATTAAAAAATATAGAATACATATAATATTAATTATAGAATTTTATTTTTTATGCATAATTTTTTCATGAAATTTTTATTGAGGTATTAGGACATGTTGATCAAACGTTTGTGCCAGTTTTTATTTTATTTTATTTTTGGATGCTTATTTGTACTGTTCGACATATCATGTGCATGGTCATAAATGACACGTGTTATACACTAGATATTTCTATAACTTGGAGTGTTTCTGCATCATAGAGGATGGGTGTCATGACTTTAAGCATGTCGTGTGTATGATCATGTTCGACACGTGTTAGATACTAGCTACTACTATTACTTAGAGTGTTTGTGCATCATAGATGATGGGTGTCATGATTTATTTTAAGCATATCGTGTGCGTGATCATGTTCGACACGTGTTTGACACTAGATACTGCTATTACTTGGACTGTATGTGCATCATAGAGGATGCGTGTCATGATTTATTTTAACCATATCGTGTGCGTGGTCATGTCTGACACCTGTTAGACACTAGATATTGTTAGTACTTGGAGTGTTTGTGCATCGTAGAGGATTTATTTTATTTTATTTTTTAAGATAAGTGTAACATGGGGGAGAATTATGTAAAACTTATTTTGCAGTTATCTCATAATAAATTTAAGTATTTCAAGACTCATTTTGATTAAATTTTTTTCTTATTTTATACTTTATCAGGTTCAAAGAAATACATCAACATCGAGAAATTTGCTTTCTCATGGTGGTAAGATTTACCAACCGCTTTATTCTAACTTTCTGAAACTAATAATTTTCTTTTGAGTCCAACAGCTTTATAATAATAAATTTTTTGATCATGATAGTACTTTTTGTTCTATTCTTTGGTCATCTATAAACTTTATAATATTAAAAAAAAATTATAAACTTAAAAAGATATTATATATTTGAATTCAATAAAAATTGCTTATACCATTAGCTTTTACAGTTTGAAGTCATAATGATATTCTCATCTATAAAATAGGTAGGGTGTTAGATGGATACCCATTGCATAAAAAAAAAAAAAAAAAAAAAAAAAAAAAAAAAAAAATTGCCTGTACCATTAGCTTTTACAGTCGTCCTTTGCTGCTGAAGTTTCTTCTCAGTAAAGGTATATATAAATTGTTTTAGAGGATATGATTAGTTACAATATTCAATATAAATTTTATATATAAAAAAAAAAATAGTTGTAAAATTTGTGTTATATGCTTCTTCGCTTTTTTGGATAGAGGTTTCACTAAAATTAATTTTGAGAAATTTACTTGTATTGCATACAATTTTTATATATTTATATATCTAATATCAAAAATTTGATATTTATAAATATAATATCTTTCTTATTTTTGAAAAAGTGTATGTCATTTTAAAAAATTAATAAAAGTATTATTTTTAATATAATATTAAAGAATTGAGTGTTATATGTATAAATATCAAAGTTTGGATATTAGATGAGTATATATTTAAGAATTGTGTTATGTATGTAAATATCTCATTTATTTTCGGATTGCGAAAGGCCTTTGATTTATATCACATAATTTTTATGAATTCACATATCTAATATTTAAAATTTGATATTAATATTTTAAATATTTTATCTATGCATGAATAGATGTATCTACTTTTAAATAGGTAGTAGTTGTGGTATATTGAAAGTAACTTCATTAAAAATACTATTATATCATTCTTTTAAAATGTCATCATAGGATTTTAATATTTAGAGTATATTTGAGATAATTTTTTTGGTTATTATATTTTTTAAAAATCAATTAGATAGTAATCATATTTGTATTTGACTATTAATTTTTTAGTTGTTTTTTTTTAAATTATAGTGAAAAGTTATTTTTGAAAATAGAATTGTCCTTTGAGATTTTTTTTTAAAATATTTGCTAGAAATAATAGTTTTCAATAGTAGTTTTTTAAAAAGTTATTATTCTCATCAATTTTACTATCATTTTTTTAAAAAGTCTTGCAAATCTGTAGTCATGAATGCATTCCTTTAAAAAAAAATGTTATATAAATTATGTCAAGATGAGTTTAAAAATTATTAAGATGTTATTCAATTATAAGTATTTTTGATGCATGATAAATAGAATGTTTGATTTTGATATTTTTGTTTGTTTAGCTAGAAGAAAATTAAATATAATTTAAAATCTCAAAGAATTTTCATTCTCTATCTTATTTTTAATGTTTTTGAAATTCATTAGATTTGAATGAATTTTAAATATATCATTTGTATTAAGCTTGATGTTCTCATTGTCATGAAAATTATTTGAAGTACTTTGTAAACAATCAAACATAAAAAAATTCTTACATTTTCTTAACAAACAATCAAACATTAATAAAGTATGATAAATATATGAATTGTTTTATATATTATATTTATTACCTAAAATATTTTTGAATTTCAAATAGTTGTAAGCAACCAACTCTTAAATTTCTTATGAGATTAGTATTATGTATAAAGAGTTTGTGTTGAACTAATTTTAAAGTAATTCAATGGTTTTAAGCTCATTTTAATATAATTTATGTTTAAGCATCTTAATATAATTTTTTTCATATTGTGATAACTATTTATATATATTGCATACCTCTTAACATTACATCATCATCTCACCATCACCATCTCACCATCTAATTGGCAACCATTACTTAAAAAAAAAAAGGAATATTTATATACATGGTACATAATTTTTATTTATTTATATATCTAATATTTAAAATTTTATTTTTATTTAAGTAGTACTTAAATTTTTATTATTATATCAAAAATAGTACTCTCGTTATTTTTTCAAAGTAAAATGTACTTTTTTTTTATGCATAGAAAAAATATTATTTTTGTAAATATTAAAGTTTAGGTATTAAATATATATACATAAGAATTATGTGTTATATATGTAAATTTTTTTAAAAAAAATTAGAAATTTTAATAATGAGCCAACTGCTTCAATGAAATCTCTCTTATCTAAAAAATACTATAGGTGCTCGGATTCATCCGCTAAATTAAATGAAATTTTTTTCATGAACTCTCTAATGCTTTGCATTTCTAAAAAAAGTGAAATCTATTACAAATTTTTAGCTTATTTTTATGAAAAATAATCTTGGTGTAAAAGTTCTAAAATGTAATTATTAAAATTTAATTAGCTCAGTATATCAAAACTCTAACTTCTTTCCTCCCTAATTTTCTCACTCAAAAACACATTAATAATTAAAGAAGTTGAGGCATCGTTTCTTTCCAGGGAGTCTTATGATCTAGGCTTGAAAATATATTAATATATGAATTTAATATAAAAGGAAAATTTACACATGTATCATATAATTTTTATATAATTATATATTTAACATTTAAAATTTGATATTTATTAATTTGGTATTTTCTTATACTTAGAAATGTATATTTTATTATTTTTTAAAAGTGAATAATAGTGATATTTTTAATATGATATATATATATATATATATATATATATATATATATATATATATATATATATATATATATATATATATATATATATAATTTTGTGCCATCAAATTTTTTCTTGAGATATATTTGTTTGGGAAAAAAATTTTATTGAATACGCAAAGTACAAATTAAATTAATAACATAAAATCTCAACCGTTGCTATTCTTGTAATAAAATGGAAAAGTAGCGACTAATAGAAGGAGGTGACGCATTTAATGAACAGTGTGGGTGACCGCATGGGGAGTGCCCGCAGAGATTTATTTATTTATGATCGCAAGGAAGCGCCGCGTGTTTTTGTGCGGTGATGGGTGCGTAAGGTAGGAATTAAAAGATAAGAAAATCTATATTACTTTATTTTTGGGATAAATTTATGTTTAATTTATTTTTTGTTTTATATTTTTATTTTGTTGTGCATATATTATTTAAAAAAATATATTTGATGATAATAATAATTTTTAGAAAAATATTTTAAATCTTTAAAAATTATTTGGAGTATTTTAAAAATAATATTATCAAAAATATGTGTTTATCTAATGAGTTTAGCCATAAGTTTTTCAAGCATTTCTCTTGTATTTTTAACCAATCAAGATTAAAATTCAAAATTAATTTTTTTTTTAAATATGTGTAAAATAAAATTTAAAGATTGATACTTTAAAGCTTAATTTAAATTTGAATTAAGAGAATTTTAAGTTGAATTATAATAACTATTTCTTATAGCAACAAAATTTCAAATTTCCTCCAACCTAGAGAGTGGTTCTTTGCTTGTAGGAGGTAGTTATGATGATTTAAACTTATGTGGAGGTCGGCCCCTTTTTTTTTAAGAGGAGTGGGTTAATGTGGCTTTAGGATATTCTTTAAAACTTCAAGGGCTCATATCAGCCTATATATCATTTTCTTTACTTAAAATTGAAAAAAAAAATTCTTTTTGGTTGACCATCTTCATATTTGTTCTCACCTAGGTATTTTCTTATGTTAAGTGACATAATAATAACCCTTAATGCATGGATGACTCATGGCATATCCCTATAAGAATACTTGACTTTACATACAAGGATATAATCCAAATTAAAGTAAACTAACATATAAAATCATACAACACTAATTATCTTCATGTAAAAATAAGTAACAATAATTAACATCATACTTAGCATAGTCATTAATTTTATGCCATTGGTCTTATCATAGGCCTATGATGCAATGCATTAGAGAGAAATTCTTTATGAAAAAAGGTACAAACCGACATATTGGGCAAAGCCTTGTTGGATAGGGACGAAAAAGAACAAAGAAAAGAGTATGAATACTCTTTTTTATATGGAGTTCCCTCTTAATAGTTGCATGGTGAAGCAAACAACATGATGTTGGAGGCCTGATGAATGTCTTAGGATAACTAACTTAGTGTTAACTAATAAAAAGATAATAACTTGACCAAATATTTGGAGATGCTAACTAACAGGAAAGACATTGGAGTAATTAACAAATGAGTTATTGAGCACTTCTGAATGTTGTCTTAGATATATTGTCTGATTAAAATATTAGAATTTTAATAGGATTTAACAAAAGACAATTGTCATAAGCTAATAGGGCATTAGAAAAAACTTAGTTTATTATATTAGTTGGGATTTAGGGTGATAACTAGTTTATGAATGATCATCCTTTTCTTTATTAGTATCTCTTTCTTTCTCCCTCTCAAATTTCTCCTTTTTTTATTAACTCTTTACCTCTCTAGAGAATATACCATGAACTCTTATGATCATCTATTACATTGTGATCTTCTTAAATGATAAATATTTCATATTGGATCTCTTTAAAATGGATATAATTTGCTCAATCAAACTACAATAAATCTTGCATTCTTGTTTAGCATTTTTTTTTTCTTTCAAAATTTCAGACATTCTATAATTTTACTCTCATCCTTCTATGATAAAATGACTCATATCAATGCATATCCAATGGAGCTCTCACCTCTTAGTGTGGGTAAACTCCACACATGAATGATAATTGTCTTGACATAGAGTGTAATTTACATTCTAGTCTTTAATAAATATTTGCACATAATTAAGAATTTATAAAAGTATGTGACATCAAATTTTCATGTAGAAATGAATAAAGAGAAAAATTATTGGTCATTGTCCGATAGATAGTTGCCATTACTAACTTTGTAATTAAAATCGGCCACCCTCCTCTACTATTAAAGAATGCATTGGTATAATATAATATAATGGCCTTATATTCATAAGAAGTCTCTTGTATTCAATAGGAGAAATGCATTAGTATTGATGGCAATAAAAATTTAAAATTTATCATTTTCTTAGAATAGAAAAAAAGGAGTGGACAACATACAAATGATAGATAATGAATAGTAAATAAAAAAATTTTCTTTTTACATAATGAAGAAGAATTAGTTGACTAGCTGGTGTCAATCAATGAAATTAAATCAAAGAAGATTCTTTAGTAAGTGAAAAATTTGATTAATCAATGGGTAGTTAATAGCAAGATTTAATAAAAAAAAATGAAAAATTAGAAAGATACCATGAGGATTGTCTAGAATTTAAAAGTTGTAAGAGCTAGAATTCTCTATGAATCAAAGTTCTAAAAAAACTCAAATAAGTGAAAAATAGTCTATTTATAGATTTTAAGAGTGATATTTCATATCTTACGTTGAATTATATCATAATATTTCCATCAGCCTCATCAACAACAGACATGCTTGATCTCATTCATACCTTTGAAAAAATAATGCGATGAAATCTTCAATTAGTAAATGGAATGTTATTTTGTAGCTCTTGGTGTCACAATCTAAATAAAATAATGAATCAAGATTTCAATAATCTAGTTAATTTGGAGAAATATTTGAGATCCAAAATGAATAAAATTTAACCCAATTAGATACCATATTATGAACAAAATGAGGAGAGGCCAAGGGCTAAACTAAAGGCCTCTTAGATCATTGATTGAGTAGTCATATAGCCGTCAACTAGCCATATATATATATATATATATATATATATATATATATATATATATATATATATATATATATATATATATATAATATATATAAAGGCAAAGAGAAGGGGAGGTGGGGGGAATTGATTGAGTTTATTCTTTTATCAATTAGTTTTCATTTGAGATTAGAATCATTTGTTATGAGAGGAGATAATTATTTTGAGTTCATAAGTTTTAGTTATTTTACATATTAAAAATTTAAAATTAGTAGGTTGGTGCTCTCGGGAAAAGGTTATATTCTCATTCTCTCCATCGAACTATGCTCTCATTTCATCTCGCGAGAAGCTTAGTAAGAGGGAAAAAAAGGAAAGAAAGAAAGACAGGAAAGGTTGCAAAAGGACATAGCTATGCGCAGAACTAGGGGGAAGGGCCTGTCAAGTCGCTGTTGCTCTTTTACAGAATTTTTTTCCTGAATTTAGCGTCAAATCACATCACCTGCTCTCTCTTTCTAATTTTTTTTATTTTTTATTTTATTTTTTTTGCAATAAATATTCATACAACATCTCATTCATCTTATAAATTTATAGATAGAGATATTATTATGACTAATCTCATAAAAATCTAGCGCCACATTCATTACTTATATGTATTAGATCCCTACTTACTTTTTTCACCTTAGATATAAATACATTTTTCCTGAAGAGAATTCGAACTCTCGGCGAAGTATATGAGTCTCTTTCTCTCTTTCTCTGAGGTTATTTGGAAAGATATAATAACAGTTTTCCCTTTGTTTTTGGCCGTTGGATAGCTTTTCACAGGCAAGAATACTATTCTGGTTTATATATTTGGGAGCCAGCACAAGTTGGTGGGTTGGAGGTAGAAGCTCTTATTGCTGTGAAAGTAAGAGGAATCTAGGGGAAGCCACTAACAGAGCTTTTCCTCAGGCATTATAGTGAGGTAGGGTGTAGTTAGTTGCTTAGAGTTAGAGCCCTCTCTCTCTCTCTCTCTATTGCACAGAAAGTTCAACATTTTTCTCTCTTGCTGATGTGTTTAAGCTCTTTGGTCTTTTCAGAGGAGCAGTAAAAATGACTAAAGATGAAGACTTTAAGCTTCTCAAGATCCAGGTGCATCGTTTCTGCCATTTCCATTGCTTCCTTTTTCTATAAGCAAAGCTTCTGTTTTTTTAAGGTCTGGTGGGAGAGTAAAGGGGAAGGGATTGTAAAGGCACAGTTCGGTTTGTTTCCATTGTTTTTTCTCTTTTGCAGACCGTTAACCTCAGAGTGAACTTACACTGCGATGGCTGTAAGCAGAATGTGAAGAAAATCCTTCAGAAAATTGAAGGTATTTTGCCTCTTGTTTTCTTTCTGTTCATTTGAGAGACTGTAAGATTTCTTTTTTTAGTTTTCTTTCGTCTGGTTTTGAGGACTGTGCAGAGTTTTTTTTAGTAGTTTTTTTTTAAATTTTTGCCATGCTTGTTCTTCATTTGATCTATATACGGATTAAAATCCATTGGTACCCGTTCGGTTGTTCTGTTTGGAAAGATATAATTTTGTTTACTACGAGCGGAATATGTTCGGACCTCTTGTTTTTAATTCACAAGAGGGTAAATAAAGACTGCTTTTTTGTCCTGTTTTTCTTATATTATGCGTAAAAATCCTTGTTTTAAGTTCTAAGATTTAGTCTAAATAATCAAAACCTACGTTTTATCCTTGAATTTATTCAATTTTCATCTTTCTTCTATGAACCATTTTTAGTATTTTTTTGGCGAATATCCTGTATTTTCATCCAGCAACAAACTTTTGAAAAAGAACTGCTGAGTGAAAAAATATTTTTTTTTCTTCTAGGGGTTTACACAGTCTCCATTGATTCAGAGAAGCAGAAGGTTACTGTCTCAGGAAATGTGGATTCAGCCACCCTTATCAAAAAACTAGCAAAATCAGGGAAGCATTCAGAGCTCTGGAATCAGAAACCCAATAACTCCACAAATATTCAAAATCACAAACCGAACAACAATCCTCAGTCGCATCAGTCTCAGCCCATCAAAGATAGCCCTGCCAAGAACAATAATGGCAATGACAGCAACAACAACAACAACAATAACAACAAGAACATCAAACCTCCACCAACAACCCAACCCCTCATGCAGGGTCTCAAGGCTGTCAAGAACCAGCAGCCTAATCCCGAATCTTTCAGCTCCGACGACGATGAATTCTGCGATGAAGATGAAGACGAGGACGAAGAAGATGACCTTAACCTTCTTGAGCATAAGTTGAGCCTGATGAAGCAGCCAATTCCAGCAGCAAATTCAAAGAAGAATGGCAAGAATGAGACGGGGCCCAACCAGAACAATGGAGGGATGATGAAGAATCTGAATTGTTCAGAACTGAAAGGCATGAATGCTGCAACAACAAACACCAAGGTGATGAGTGGTAATCC
Organism: Cymbidium sinense; assembly: GCA_021442155.1. Taxonomy (NCBI): domain Eukaryota; kingdom Viridiplantae; phylum Streptophyta; class Magnoliopsida; order Asparagales; family Orchidaceae; genus Cymbidium; species Cymbidium sinense. Next base: position 91,990,169 of record CM038228.1, on the reverse strand, counting down.
AACCGTGAACAATGGGATTATGGGATTCGGAGCTCTTCAAGGTCTCAGAAATGGCTTCCCTTCAACCGTTGCTAACTTCAGCGGCAACCATAGCACTCCATCTTCCATGATGATGAATCCAGGCAGCATTTACAGCAACGGAAACAATCTGATGATGAAAGAAAGCAGGTATATGCAGCCACAGGTCATGTATAATAGATCTCCTCAGATCCCTCCCTATACTGGCTACTACCCCTACCCTTATCACTATAACATTAACAGCTACAATAGCAACATAAGCCATCAATCAGAGGACTATGGAGCTTTTCATTACAGTGGTGATGAGGACAAAAGCGGTTGTGCTGTCATGTGAGTGGAGAGGAGGAAGAAGAAGATTTCTATTGTGGAGATGTGACAAGTAGTACTGTTCATTGGCCTATCTCTTTTATTTTTCTCATTGGTGCATTAGGTTCTATTTTAGTTGCAGTTAAAACCAAGGGTGTAGTAATGCCGTTTTATCTAAGCATGCCTTTAAAATTATATCACTGTGAGCAGGAAATTGGTTGTTGTATCTTCTCTACTTTGAGATTTGAGGGATGATAAAAAGCTCTAGTTTCCATGTTCATATATGTTTAAAGGAGATGAAATTATTGCATCCTTGAGTATATGGCTATGTGCTTATTGTGCACTTCAATCAGATGGAGTAAAAAACTTGCACACAGTATTATCTAATTTTATATACTCTTAAAAAATAAAATATGTTAAGTATATAATTACATACCTTTTGGATGATGAGTGAATAGTTGTAGACATAGTTGCTAGAGATCGGTGCATGTGCACGAGCATGAGCTTTTAGTGTGGAGTAGGTTAAGGGTATCAATTTGGGTCAATGGCCAGATTTGAATTTGATTCGACTCGAATTCAATTCATTTTCAACTCTATTGACTTAAATGGCTTGTCTGGATATGCATTTTGGGTCAAATTTAAGTCAAAATTGAGTGCATGTGCACGAGCATGAGCTTTTAGTGTGGAGTAGGTTAAGGGTATCAATTTGGGTCAATGGTCAGATTTGAGTTTGATTCGACTTGAATTCAATTCATTTTCAACTCTATTGACTTAAATGGCTTGTCTGGATATGCATTTTGGGTCAAATTTAAGTCAAAATTGAGGAGTTAATTTCAAATTATTCGATTAAAATTGAGTTAATTTAAATGGCGTAGTAAAATCAGATATAATAAGCAAATTTGAATTGAAAAATTAAATTTGTCAGACTCTTAAATTTTAAACTGGATCTAAAAGTTAATTGGATTGATTCAAATTTGAATTTTTGAAGTCTGAGTTTGTATCGTTTAACTATTGACATTATTAGAGGAGAGCCTCAAATATTATGTCTAATAATTGATCTTAATGGAGGCAGGGAGGAGGGTTTGAATGTGAGGGGTTTAAAGGGAAGAAGATGGTCAACAAGTGAGTGTTTTTAGTGGCAGATTTTGTCTGCTGCTTTTGGGACAAAGAGGATATTAATATGGCCTGAGATTGAGGAAGATGAAAGCTACTTTTCAATGTGCTTTTGAGCCTTTCTTGGTGGATCTTAGTTGTTAGAAACCATTCGGATCATTCAAATTTGTATTTATGAAATATATATATATATATATATATATATATATATATATATATATATATATATATATATATATATATATATATAAATGAATGTTTACTTTTAGAAGAGATTTTGAGTCCTCATACATGATTTGTTCATATAAAATTTAGATCAATCGATAATTCAATATGTATTAGATTCAGCTTATGTTAAGTAAATATAGAGATAGACTTAAAAAGAATTAATTATATTATATAAAAATAATTTTAATTTATTAAAATTAAATGAGAATTTAATACTTACAGTGGGATGATAGTTTGTTGTAGGAAAAACTATTTATTTTTAGTTGCTCATATTGAAAAAAATGAAAAAAAAATTATTTTCTTAGAAGATTGACTTTTTAAAGATATTATTATTATTATTATTATTATTATAATATAAAATGAATTAGAAAACGCGTTTGAATGGGGTGAAAATTTTCAGTGAGGAAGATAGGCTGTCACCATTCACAAAATACTGGAAGAATTATTGGTCCCATAAATATAAAATGATGGTTATATAATATAAAATAAAATGATGGCATGGTTAAAATAATTACAATTAAATTATCATTAAATTTTATGACACTGAATAATTACAATTGATTTAAGATAATGTATAAAAATAAAGAACTTTAATCCATAGTCAAAATTTAATTTATCAAAATGCTAAAAAGAAAATAGAAGTGCTGATCATAATCAGATAGAATGCCACCTTAGAAATTGAAAGCAATAGTAAAAAAAAAAAAAAAATTGAATTTAACATATTATATAATTTTTATGCATAATTTATTGAATACTAGAAAATTATAAAATAAAAATTTAATATTTTAATTTTGTACAAAGATTTAACACATATATAGCAGAAAAAAAAAAAGAAAATTTTATATACATGGCACACAGATCTTCTGCATTTACAAATCTAACACCTAAAATTTAATGTTTACAAAAATAACTCTTTTGTATGCATAGAAAGATGCATTTTACTTTTAAAAAGTAATGATTGTACTATTTTTGATGTGATAACAAAAAAATTGGGTGCTACTAAAGTAAATATGAAAGTTTAGGTGTTAGATATTATGTAATTATATAAGAATTGTGTGCTATGTATGTAAATGTCCCAAAAAAATAATGATACTAAAATTATTTACATAAAAAAGCTAAAAAAAAAAGAGGCATAGCAAAGGAGAAATAAGCTTCTATATTAATTTAAATTATAAAAATCAACTCTTTATCCTGTTTGATGAAGATGGAATTATAAAGGGATTCGCTCGACTATAGCTCCTTTATGATTATGATGTAAATAGCGATAGTGAAATGACAGTGAGATCATATTAGTTGGACGATATTGATCGAGATTGAGTAATGGTGATAAGCTGATAGCAATCGGGTGATGGCTATTGGACAATGATGGTCCGGTGATAATTATTGAGGATGGTGGTTGTTGGACGACGATGATCCGGTGATAGTTATTAGGGATGGTTGTGTGATAGCCATTGAACGCGATGGTTGGATGCTATTTGCTATTTATGGTGGTCGGCGTTGGATGTCACACAAAGTATTAGAATTCTTGAGATCTCTAAAATCTTTCAAAATCAAGTTCAGGTTCCCCTCACATGAAAAGTGGGTCTATTTGTAGTTTTTGTGGTAATTTGGTAAATCTTTGTGGGATCCAAAAATTTATCACCGCCTCTCGACAATGAAGAGAGTATGATTTAAGATGTTAGGTGTATGGAATAGTAGATAAAGACACTACCGGAGATTTGCCTCATTTTGTGAGGACTTTAGATCTAGTCCCGTGTTTTCTATAAAGCAATCACTTATAAGCACTACCTCTCAATACTGAGAGAAAACTTTCGATTAAGACTAGTCGTTAGATCACTAAATGCATAGTGTATAGTAGTAGCATGTGGAGTTTAAAGTTTAAGATTATGAACTTCATCATTTTAACTTAAAGTGGATGGTTGAGGGGAATGATGGCTTGCCCGATCTAGATCCCATGGTTCCGTCATCCCGGGCTATCGCGATCCCTAGTCTACTAGTCAGAGGAGGTAGTCGACCCAACATAACCGAAGGATCCTTATCAGCAACACATGGGTTACGTCGTCCAAGTAATCCTTGTAGACCTGGGGAGGTGTTTGTTTAAAGAGACAAGCTTAAGTCCATCTTAGCTGGCAAAAGACTTTTTACCTATAAGGTGTACCCTATGATTTACATCTCAAAGGGCAGAGCCATTGGGGAGCATATGGGTTACAATCGTGATCGTAATATAATGGTTCCATTTGGCGGCAACCTCTCGATCAGATGACTCGATCGAATCAGATCATATGTGGAGCCTCATCGGCCGCCACGCAATGAGGGCACGCCACGCCCGTCGAGATTAATCGAGAACATAGTTATACACTCGATTTGACATTGGCTTCAGCTGAGTTTTTTTTAATGTCACCTTTAACAAATAATTGCGGAAGTGTCTGTGCTAATTCAGGTATATTTAAGAATGCTTGCATAATTTTAAGACATTGAATTTGAGTTTTAATCATACTTAATAATATATGCAATGGTTCAATTGAAGCCTTAATTAACGCCTTCGCTCGACGATGTTGCAAATTCGAAGGCATTTTCACATTTTGATTCTAAATATTACAACTTTGCTTGTATTTAATTTATTCATTACATTCTTCAAGTATCAATGATTATTTATCTTGCAATTATCAATAATCTTTTAAATATTTATCAACTCATCATATTCAACTTTTGTTCTTGCATGATAGTTTATTATGCATACTTTAAACAAGCTTATTTGAATTCAAGCTTCTTTTGAATATAACCAATTATTATTAAAAGTCTTGCCTATATTTGCTAAAGGCCATTCGGTTATAGTGAAAACCTCTTATGAATTTCACCTGGATCCTATTAGTTTTGAAGATAGACACTTAGATATATCACAAATCTCATTGTGTTTCAAATTCAATTTTAAATGCAAGACCCAAATGGTTCTTTTAAATGCTACATTTATCAATGATCATGAGTTGCCTAACTGAAATTGTACTTATAAGAAAACTATCAAATTTCTTACACACTTTATTCTCAATTTAGAATTGGACATTTAGACTTACCACCAATCACTTGCCATTTAATATTCAATTGAGATCTTCACTTCATTTGATATTAAATATAATTTGTTCACATAAAAAGGACTTCAAATCTAATATGAATTTATCTTAAACTCTAGATCAAGTTTCATATCTATGTCATTAAAATATTTTGTAAATGCTCTTCCTCTTCTTTTCTTTGGCTTGACATTTACTTTTGTATACATTATGTATTTTTTTATCTAATTTCAGTCTAGATGATTTCTCTTTAAATTTATCTAAGTCTTGAATTTCAGTCTAATTTCGGCAATATTTCGGCATCATCCATAAGGCTACATTAACTATTTTGGCCAACCCGGCCACCGATGAATGTTTGGTTGAAGATACGACTTTCAACCCGTATACTCGATGAGCATAACGAGCTTGATCACTGCGATAAAAGCAAATATACATACAAATATTCTTTTCCTTTTTTAAGTCAAAATTTCAGTCAAAATTTCATCAACATTTTAACATAAGGGGTTACAACTAATAATTTTTTACTTACTCGGCATATCTTAATGAAGATAGGGCTGTCATGACACCAATAAAATTTTATCTCGTCACAATGAGTGTGATGAAGTTTTCAAACCCGCAATATATATATATATATATATATAATTTCCACACATTTACATTCATATATATCCACAAATTGCACATTGAAATTTGACTTTCTATTTTGGATGAGAAAAAGAGGGAATAGTGTGGTTTTACAGCTAGGTTAGAGGAGGCTAATCGGTAAGGGGGGAATTTCGGCTTGATTAGAAATGAGAAGAACGGGAGAGGGACTGTTCGTCTGTAGGATTTAAGCAGGATTTAAACCAGATTTAATTTAAACCCAACCAAACAGCATTTTCGAAAGTTAAATCTGGATTTACCAAATACTGTTGGTAGGCAATTTACGAGATTTAGAGAAGTAGAGGCGTGCGAAGGATGGTGAGAGAAAGATGTGAGGGGAAGCTCGCAGCCCTCGGTTGGGAGAGGCCGAATGAGGAGGCGACTACATTACTTCAATCGGATGGGACAGGGCCGAAGGAAGTACAATCCATGGGGAGAGGTCGCAAGCGAGGGTGCGGCTCGGTTTGTCTTGGAGGGAGACGAACAAAAAGGGGGACTTTGTTTGGCTGGAGCAGGGAGGATGGGAAGATGCAGGTTTCGATTTGAAGGAAATGGAATATGTGCAGTTGGAGCGATCGAATGAAGAGGAGGCTTCGGATCGGGGGGAGTCAGAGAAAAAATGGGGAGATTAAGCAAGATTATTATGGGTTTTAGGAAACGAACGAACGAGCATGAGATCGTGCCTCTTGAGTTGAGAAAAATTGAAAGAGGGAGGGAGATCTGTGGCTTAAGAGACGAATGGAACGAGAGGGAGTGCGGCTTTTTGGAGTCTTGAAGCTCAGTGTCTGTCAGGGAAAGATCATGTGAGGGAGCTTTTTTTTTGATGAAACTGAAGGCTTGCAGTTTTAGGAAGGGGATCGAGGGAAGAGTGGGAGCGATTTTGCATGAGCGAGGGTCAACAATCCCCAATAAATGAATGCATGAAAGCGTTTTAAAACTAGTTGACTCTTGTGCTTATGCTAAATGATATGATTAATCAATTTGTCTTGATTGACTTGTTGGATAAATAAGAGCTTCTTATACCCTATATTCTCTGCTTCAATGAGTTTTTTGAAAATCTCTTTCTTTTGTGTCATTTCAGTTTGAGTTTCTTCTGATCCTAGCTTCACACTTGACTAGGTTTAATGGAGGTTGGTTTGCCTATTTTGAGATTTGAAATTCATTATATCCTAGCTTTAAGCTTGATGGACTTGATGAAGGATTGACCGATTGTCATATATTGTTAGGAAGTGTATGTACTATAAATCCGTCACCGCTTTGATATTCGTTGAAGTGTTCATATAGATGACCTAGCCTTCCGGCTCATATTAGTCAATATTGAGTTATTATTCTAGCAATGTGTGCTTTAATAGACAGAATAACTATAAAATTCTTTTAATTCACCATCGATTTAATTATGAATTACTTCTGGAGTCTTACTTCTGATTTGATGAGGAGATTGACTTTGATATGTGCTTTGTGCTTGATTAGATCATTTGAGAATAAATTAAAATATCACCCTACAGATAATACAGAGATTGATTTGATGTAGATCTGAGTTGAGAGTTATTTCTAATGTCTCCATTGATCAAGTAAAAGATCTCTTGGATGCTTGTGTATTAAAAGCTTGATCCGGTTTGAGATTGAATATCATCATTAGAGTGACAGTTCTTTCACTATGACTTTTCTTACGACTTGTTGAAGAAGAGAGAACTCGACCATTTAGGCTTATTGAGTGACTTGAAGTCTTTCTTAAAGGCATGATGGGTTGGTGATTTGGTCATCGACTAACTAACGAGGTTCTTTTCTTTCACCGCGACCTTTCACTTGTTGAGTGAGAGAGCATCGAACTCATTTGTGGGCTTATTAAATTCGACCTTTAGAACCTATCAGTGTCTTAAATTTTAGGATGTAGAGATTGATATTTTTCCAACTCAGTTGATTGAAGCTTGTAAAATTGGGAGTTCTTTTGACTTGATCTTCATAATTTGGAAAATCTGGGAGATAAACTTTTGATATTTAGGGCTATCTTTTTATGCGTAGAAATATATTCTTTTTATTTTTATAAGAACCTGCAACTTAATAATAATAATTATGGATATATTCAAGGATCAATGCATTCAATATATATATAAGAAAGCCCCTATTTCACAAAAGAGGATTGAATAACCTTGATCATAAAAAGGGGCTCTGTATAACAGGAGGATTGCAGATTAGCTCAGAAATGTATCACAGAGTTTGAACTTCTTTATATAAATAAACGTAGCTCATTATAATCATCATGTATATTTATCTAAGGATCTCAGCTTGTAGCACGATTTCAACTTAGTTAAATATATAAAAATGCCCCTATATTGCAGGAAAAATTTCAAAGCACTTTGAAAAGGCTCTAAAATAATTTAAGAAAATATATCAATGTATGAGTTGATACATTTAATCTTAAGAGCATTTTAACATGTAACATTGATTTCATCTATGTATAGAAATCTAAAAATATCCCCTATATAACAGGGGAATTTTCACAAACTTTCTTTTTCATTTTGAGTAAGTATATTTATTTAAGGATCTCGGCATGAAACACGATATCAACCCAAATAAATATAAAAAATGCCCCTATTTACAAGGGATTTTATTATACATCAAGATGTATTTATCATGTATAATACTTTTTCGTGGTCATTAATTGGTGGCATTGGTCTTTCACCTTTAAGTCAATGAGTTGGTATGCCCCTCCTTGATACACTTTTTCAATGTCAAAAGGGCCCTCCCAATTAGGCTCAAATTTACCACCGAATTTTCGATTAGGAATAATTGGTCTTCTCAGCATCAAGACCAATTCCTTTTTTCGAAATGTTCAAGGCCGCACCATATGGTCAAAAGCCCTGAATATCTTTGCTCGATAAACTTTCAAATTTTGATGAGCTTGCAAGCATGTCGAGTTCCTCCATTCTCAAACGAGCATTTTGATCTTCAGTTAGATTGTATTGGATGGCTACTCAAAGTGAAGGCAACTTAACTTCAAGCGAAAGGACCGCCTCAGTTCCAAATACTAATGAATAAGGAGTGGCTTTAGTCGACATCTTGTAGGTAATTCAATACGCCCATAATGCCTCTACCAGTTTGGTATGCCATTCTCTCTTATTTTTAGTGAGGATCTTCTTGAGCAGTTTGACCAATGTCTTGTTGAAAGCTTTTGCCAAATCATTTATCCTTGGATTATATATTGAAGAATATCACCAATCAATTTTATGTCGATTGACAAATCTATAAATCTTTGTGTTTTTGAAAGCTATGCCAATATCAAAAATTATTTGGCACAACACTCTAAATCTATAGACCACATTATGCATGAAGAAGTTGATCACTTGATCATCAGTAACTTCTTTAAATGGGGTAGCTTCAATCCACTTAGAAAAATAATTAGTCGTTGCTAGGATGAAGCGATGTCTAGCTGATGATGACGGATCAATTGGTCCAATTACATATGTACCCCAACATTCAAATGGCCAAGAAGCTATTTGGATGTAGTGGATTTGGAGGTTAGTGGATTATATTCCCATATACTTAACATTCATGGTAACTCTTAGCATGATTGATATAGTCTTTCACCATAGATGACTAATAATAACTCATCCTTTTGATCTTTACTGCCATCTTGGGGCCTAACTGATGTACACCATAAAGTCCTTCATGAACTTCAACCATTATTTTAGTAGATTCATCTGTATTTAGGCATCGTAGTCATATTTGTTCAAAGGATCTACGATATAAAAATATTGGCAAGCATAGTGCAATTCTCTCTTTACAATTTGAGGCGTGATTTATTATTTGATAATTTTCTTCTTTAAAGTAGTCGATGAAAGGTTGCCTCCAATCATGTGGCTCTTTTATTATAAAGGCTTCCCATTGCATTTCTGAAGCAATGTCAAGCGTAGCTCTTCTCGGTACAATTTCTTGTTGATATTGGGGAGGATGAGAAGCAACCTGAGTCGCCTCCTGTTGTGTCGAATTTGATAACCTCTCTACCTACGGGGATTAATACTTTGATGGCTCTAGAACTCGTCGAGTAAATATCCCAATCATGACATAATCACCATTCATACTTGCCATCTTTTTATATAATTTTGCTAACCAGTTTGCTTTGCTATTCTTGGATCGAGAGACTCGAGTTAGTGTGACATTTGGTATTGCCAAAATTCCCAAGACCTCTTGATGAAGAGTGTTTAAATGTTTGTAATTTTTTTTAAGGCGGATGAAATAGTAGATAAGACACTATGAGATTTCATCCTTATTTGGTGAGGACTTTAGATGGTTCTGGGTTTCTATGGAGCAAGTATAGTTAATTACCTCTCTCAATAAGTGAGAGAGAACTTTCGATTAAGGCTAGTCGTTAGATCACAAAATGCATAGTATATAGTAGCAGTATGTAGAGTTTTAGAATTTAAGATATGAAATTCATCATTTTAACTTAAACCAGATGGTTGGGGGAATGATGATGTGCCCGATATAGATCCCATGGTTCCGTCATCCCACGGTAGTCTCCCTAGTCTACGTCGAGGAGGTAATGACCCAACCGAGAAGGATCCTCATCGGACACATGGGTTACGTCCAAGAAATTCTTGTAGACCTGGGGTGGTGTTTGTCTAAGAAGATAAACTTAAGTCTACCTTAGGGTTATTTTACTCTATCAAGTATACCCATGATTCAACACAAAGGCGAGCCATTGGGAGTATATGCTACGGCTGATCGTAATATAATGGGGGCCGCCAAACCACCGTCAGGGACTCGGTCGTGCTTCATCATGGAGCCTCTTGGCCAGCACATAATCGAGGACACAGACCCGCATATCTTGGCGAGAGATTGATTGAGAGTGAACATAGCGAGAATCTTGATTTGACATTGACTCCTTTGTGAGCTAGAGTTTTCTTAATTTGTTAACCCCGATAAATAGTTGCGGAAGGTGGATAGATTGAGTTTAGTTTAAGCTTTTAATGTTAGAGTTTCATTTGAACATTTTTAGATTGATATTTAATTTGATTTGAAAAATTAATTAATTTGAATATGTTTAAGAGCTTTAGATCCTGTCAATTTTGTTTAGCTACTAACAGAAGATTAGATCTACTATCATCTGATAGAATCAGTTTCTCAGATATTTTACTGATTTGAAACTCTTTTATAGGTTTTTAGGTTTTGTTAACGGGACCATCATAAGACTAAGCAGGAAGCAAACATGATATTCTCGGATACTTGAATTTAGGCATTCATAGTGTTGGCACATGAGTGCATTTAAGAACTTATGTAGTTTTTATTTTTGAATTATGATATCGATTTGATTCTATTTAAAATTGATTAATTAGAATATATTTAAGAGTTTTTTTAGATCCTGTCAACTCTATTTAGCTGCAAATAGAGGATTAGATCTACTGTCACATGACAGAATCAGTTTCTCAAATATTTCACTGATTTGAAACTCTTATTATAGGTTTTTAGGTTTTGTTAACCCGGACCTGTCCTAAGACTAAACTAGGAAGCAAATTTAGATTGGTATTTGATTTGAGTTGAAAAATTGATTAGTTTGAATACATTTAAGAGATTTAGATCCTATCAACTCTATTTAGCTGCTAACAGAAGATTAAATCTATAATCACTTGACAGAATCAATTTTTTTAGATGTTTCACTAATTTGAAACTCTTATTATAGATTTTTAGGTTTTGTTAACCCGACCAAGTCCTAAGACTAAAGAGAAGCAACCGCCATCCTGACACTTGAATTTAGACATTGACATGGTGATCATCTTGTGTATTTGAGAATTTAGGTAATTTTGTGTTTGAATTATGAGATTGATTTTGTATTTTCATTTAATTCAAATTTTAGCCTGCGCAGCCTTTTCAGACATTAAAATTCGCACTTGAAATCTCTATGTCCGAGCACATGCATGAATTTATAGCTTGGATAATCTCACCTAATTAGTAAAATTATTGATTTTGATAATCATAGTTTAGAATGAAATTTCTTGATTTTTGTATTGAATGAGAGCTTTATGATTTTTGTAGATTTTGGTTTAGTATCGCCATCTGTCTGCTTGTATAAAGAGTTGCAGATCCGGTGGCGAAGAAGGCATTGTAAATTGATCTAATACCTTATAAGATTTTTCAGATTAATAGTTAATATATTCCAATTTAGCCTGCACAGCCTTTTCAAATATTAAAATTTGCACTTAATCTCTAATAGAACACATGCATGTGTTTATTCAAATTTGATTTCCCCCTCTTTTATTCAAATTTGATTTTTCCTTTCTTTTATTTCAAATTTGATTTTTCACTCTTTTATTCAAATTTAATTTTCACCCTCTTTTATTCAAATTTGATTTTCCCCCTCTTTTTTTTTAAAGTTAAAAGGTTCGACTCAATTTTGCACCTCCACGCATCCCCATGTAGAGGTGACATTTTTGCTTGCCACGCCTTACGATAATGATGTACAAGCACTTTCACCGACCTTCAATCCTGCATACGATGAGTATAGAGGTCAATCACCGCATAAAAGCAAATATAGCAAATATTCCAAATTTTGGCAAGATTCGGCCATCCCCTGCAGGAGGCTACATCGAACTGCACCACCCATCACGAAGCGTGACGGTGTTTTAAGCACCTCAAATGATTCAATCAATACGATGAGCATAACGAGCCTGAATCACCTAAAGTAAAATATATATAAAATATTAAATTTGGCAAGATTTTGATGAGGTGCCACATCGGTTTTTCTTTTGCACGCCGATGAAGCGAGCGTGGCTGTCTGGGACACACGAATTTCATCTCGCCAGCTCTCCAGAATGACCTTCAAACTGCGAAAACAGCATATATATATTTACATTCACAAATCTTACCACTTTCTATGGGATATTAGTGGAGTCTTGAAACTTGCAATATTCTGCCATATAAGTGAGCGGCATCTCGAAGCAACTGAAGAAGCAGGTCTTTTCCTTCACAGATCCAGGGACGGTTGCAATCAAACCACTGCATCAGAGTTCCATAAAATTCGATACGCAGACTCGAATTGCTAATCATCAAATTCTGTGCAACTTTCTTGATCACATTTTTATCAGTCAATAAGCTCCATGATAGTTCAGGCCGGCATGAACATAATGCAACCCAGGGATGCCGTGGAGAAAATTGCCATAAGCAGTGAAGATGTCATCTTTTGCTTCAAAAATCTGAGAGTCTGTCTTGACTATGTTGATTGCATTCAGGTGAGCAAATTTAGTAATAGTTTGGTTTATTACAGTCCCACCCTCACTAAATTCAAGCAGTTTTGGCGAAGCTATTTGTGATACTGGCAATTCATCTTTGTTGCCCAAAATAGCGGTTTTAATCTGATCAATACTCTTCGATAAGATCGTCACGATGCATTTGGAGGCTAGGAAACCATCCAGATTGTAGTATTTCGGCTCTCCATGGGAATTAATGTTCAGAACGAATTCCCTGAAAACGGCAAAGGGCCCAATGAAGGTGGAAGCCTCAATCACCAGCATGTCGGCGGAAGCCTCAATCACCAACGTGTCGGCGGAACTGCCGAGCTTCGATACCAGAATCTCGGCAATGTTCTTCGATTCCAACAACCGCTCGATCACCAGATTCCCGCTCCCCAATAACACAATGACTGAGATGCAAGGTGCGGACGGAAGAACCAAGGGAAGAGATTCGAGGGTTCAGTTTTGAGGGAAATCTGAAATGACTGCACTCTCTCCAGATCCAGAACCACATACAAAAATATCGATTTTGTCAGCCGTATCCTTCCATATTTCCGGTCAGTGGTGAGAAAGTGCCTCAGGATTCGCTGGATTAGTTGTTTGATCTAGAACAAATATATTAGGATCCTTCTTTCAGTTGATCCACAGTAATATATATTCCCTTGATCCCTAGTTTAGGATCAGTTAGTAACACTTGGGCTCCCAAATGTCTTAATAGCATGCGTCTCTCAACTGAGTAATTTGCTGGCATAACAGCAAGGAACTTGTAGCCTTTCCTAATGTCTATAAATGCAAAAGAAATGCCGAGATTTCCACTTGTTGGTCCTACCAATGTATTGATGCCTGGTGTAATGAGGCCTTTCTCTTCAGCATCTTCTATCATTGGCTTAAGGGAAAACGAGAGAGCGGAGGAGGCGGTCGTGTAGCACGACGAGGAGCAGTGGAGCGCAGACGAGGAGGAGAGAGGCAAGCATGTTGGTGATGAAGAAGAGGGTTTTGGCAATTCTCCATGCGCAGCCCCATAGGGCTTCGCTAGTCGAAGCCATGGAGAGCTTCATTTTTTTTTTCTCTGCGCCGAGGGTCGGAGAAGTGCCGGTCACTTGGAGGATGGTGAGCGGGTGGAGTTTCGAACGAGAGGAATCCGTGTTCTTCAGAAAACGACAGAGCCCACAAGACCTCCGTTTGGAGGAAATTTATGGTTAAGGGAGATACGATCAAAAGAGGAAGGGAGTTCTTTGCTGCTGCGTGCGCTTCTTGGCAAAACCGTGGGCCAAGGGCCACCGACGTCGGATCGTCGCTGCATGCAGGAGACGTGAAGAGAGAGAGAGAGAGACAGAGAGAGTCCGTTTTATTATTATTATTATTATTATTATTATTATTATTTTAAACCGAGAGAGAGGGAGCAGTTATCGTTCTGGGAGAGGCTAAATTTTCATAATAGACTTGTTTAAATTTAATTATCTAATTAAATAGCTTAAAAAAAATTTATAAATATTTAGTGTCATCACTGACATCAAGTATAGGTCATCATTACACTAATCAAATATTTTTTTTAAAAAATTAAATTTTCATTTTTGGCTATATCTTATTAGTCATATTTTGATATTAGTATCGTTGGAAAGATAATAAAATTCTACAACTTTATGTTGACAACTTTTTAATCTCGAATGAGCCATATAGTTTTTGCAAATGTGACAAGTCAAAAAAATAAAGATGCAATTTTATTTTAGCCATATCGCTCATCGGGATTGATTATGATATCATTAAAGATAATAAAAATTCTACAACTTTTATGGACAATTTTGACCAATCTCGATGAGCCGCAGTTTTGCAAATGGGACTATCGTACATTCCACGACATTCCATATGACCAATGCCATTCCATATGATATCGCCATACGGAGTGTACCATGGGTATTCATTGCCTACGCAAGCTTCGTCTGATATACCTCATGTTACAGACTTAGGGTATTCTCAACAACCTATCGAGCAGGTGGAAGAGGAGGAGGACCATTAACAACATCATCTACGCGATCGGTCACGACGACCACCAGGACATTACACTCCAGGTAGCGATGCGATTCCACCACACAAGTATCGATGAAGTTAAATGTGTTATCTTTTTTATATAGTAGATGACATGTACACTTGGCTATTTTTTGATTTGTTATCTTTTCACGTAATTCTTACGATAATCTGTAGTTTATTATTTGTTTGTTTTGATTAATTCAAAGGAAAAAGATTCAACTGGGAATTACATAAAGATTAAAACTCAATTTATATATAGGATATAATGAGAGTGTTTGATATTACCAAAAAATTATATATATTCAATAATCCTTGTATTATGGCAAAAAAAAAAAAAAAAAAAAAACAGGAGCTGCATCAATATCTTTATTTTTTGCAACTTAAGAAATCATATATTTAAAAAAACTGTGGCTCACCGGATGAGATTCGTTAAAAGTTGTCAACATAAAAGTTGTATAATTTTTTATTATCTTTTCAACGATACTAAGCATGCTGAAATCTGATACATGATGAGCCTGATATGTCCAAAAAACGAGGGCTGCATCAATATCTTTATTTTTTGCAACTATTCACACATTATTTGAAAACATTGCGCTCAGGGCAAGATTAGTCGAAAATTGTCAACATGAAACTCCTAGAATTTTTCATTATCTTTCCAACAATACTAAGTATACCAAAACAGACCTAATGATATATGACCAAAAATGAGGACCGCTAATTTAATTTTTTTAAAATAATATTGGCAGTCAAATGACCAGACCGAATGCATCCGTCAACATGGGCAAATATTTTAATTTTTTTTAAAATGGCTAATTAGCTAATTTAATTAATAGTGAGGCTTAATTTGAAAATTTAGCCATGGTTTAGCCATTTGAACGGAAGAGCGGGAGCGATTGCATGCGAATCTTGCATGGAAGAGGAGATTGAGGAATTAATAGACTTTTTGTAATTAATTTTTCAAATATGAATTAATTTTAAAATGAATTTTACGTCTACATCATTATATGGTCAATATATATATATATATAGATTATTATTTCAATGCAACGACGCCTTGGCCGTTCGATTTAAGTTGGTTGAGGCGTCAAATTGATTAATTTCATCAAAATGCTGACCGCTGACATTCATGACTTCGTCAATTATGTGCGAATAGTCTTACTTGATATATTTAGACATTTCAAAGCCAATGACATGATCAATTTCACGAATGGAGGTCGTTTGACTTGCGTTGGTGCCTCCTAACCTCAATATGCGTGCAGACGCATTAATGACTTGAGCGCTTGATCGGTTACTCATCAAGTCGTGTAATATTTATATCTTGACCAATTTCAAAATTCTGAATGCGATGACAAAGTCGGTCATAATCGAGGTCATTTGAGTTGATTTGTCCAATACATTGAAATTTCGCGCGCTATTACTTCAAGTCACTCGACATTTGCACGTACTCATTTGAATTGAGTGAGAATAGTCTCATTTGATATATTTTGATATTTTAAAGCTAACGCGCAATCAATTTCATGAATGGAGGTTGTTCGGACATCATCGTAGCTTTCCGACTTAGATATACACGTTGACACATTGATAGCTCGAGCGCTTAATCAATTGTTCATTAGATTTTAAAATATTTATATTCTGATCAATTTTGACATTTTGAATGCAACAAAAGTCATTTTTATCGTCGAGAGGTCGTTTGATCATTTTGATGTCAGTGTATTTTGAGCCCGATTTGCACTTTCGCTCGCGGGAGTTAGACATGCAAGCTTGACTTTGACTTTATGGCACACATATGGAGGTCAATAGATATTTACTTCATAAGCTCAAGAACTCGCTTGTGGTTGAAAGCTAACTCAAGCTTGTTGATTTTATAGATGCCCAGTACTTGATTTATAATAAGCTGAGAATCACTGAAAATATATAAATTTTGAATGCCTATAAAAATACCTTCTTCAAAACCTACTACCAATACTTCATATTCATCTTTATTATTAGTTCTCAGCTCACTTAACCCATATGATCATCTCATTATCCCTCCTTTTGGTGCTATGAAGATGATGCTGATTCCTGCTCTTGCCCTTGCGAAATTTAAAGGTTGGACTTGTTTGATCGATGAGGCTCCATCAAAGTACATTTTCTAAATTTGTGATTTTTCTCTTTCATGAATGAACATAATTTGCTCTTCAGAAAATCATCGTTAAGAGAAGAGTTCGTAGGGATGAGATGTGTAGCAAGAAAATTCACTAAGATTTGCCCCTTTACTACTTTCTGTGGCGTATGTGATATCAAATTATAAAAGCAATACTGCCCATATTTCCAAGCGACATGTCAACGCCGGTGTTGGTTAGAAAAATTTCTATGGGAGTCGCCTTCAAATCTATGGAGAGAAAGAAAGGAAAGACCTATAAAAATTTATCTTTTTAGGATACCACGCAGATTCGTAGATGTACTTATTCAGGTGATCAGGTACGTTATCAAGGAAATAGTGTACTATCTCGAAAGACAGAAGTCACTACCCTTTAGTGGACTTAATCACCTCAATAAGGACTCCAAAGGACGATGGGTCTGCATATGTACCAGAGATTCTTCCTCTACTTTACATGAAAAAGTAAAACATAGTTTATTTTAAACCGGGTTCATTAAGTTCCCTACAGGGGCAAGCCCCATAGTTAATTACATCCTAAGAATGGGGGTTCCTTAGGAAAACTCTCGATTAAGGTAAATGATCGTTATCTTTGAATATTTCAATAGGAAATGACTATCAATCTATTGGTTCATTTTTAAGAGATCAAATGGGATTGATCAAAAGAGGGAGTTATTATCGAAGCCAAAATGGGAGATAAGTAGATGCCATGCTAGAAACTTAGCATCTCAAACTATCCTATAGTTGGGCTTTACATTTTTGAAATTGATTTAGTTTATTTGAGTTGTATTTTTTATTAGAAATTTAGGACTTAAGATTCCTTAACACAAGATTTAGGAAATGCCTAAGAGGTGAGAAATTAAGCTTATGGCCCACAAAGGGGAGAAGTAACCTTAGAACCTAAATATAGGGAGCTTCAGCGAGGGCCAGAAGCATAACCTAAATCTAAGGCAAAAATGGGTATTTGGTTTGCCTCTACAAGAGAAGACAAACCACTGACTTTGACTTACAACCACTGGGGTGACCAACTAACTCCTCCTACAATTTTAAATACATGTAGGCAAGTCTTTATTCTTATGCAAGATAGATAGGCTGTTATTTATTTAGAAAGAGACTAAGTCTTTAAACTCACTCCTTAAAGAGACTAGATCATGTAAAGGGCATGCTTCAAATGACCTAAATCTAATGCAATTCAAATTTTATTTTATTTTCATTTTGGACAATTATTTTGACTCAGGCTAATAGGATTCATATGACTAATGCATGAGAAAAAAGATTATTGGCCTAAATCAGCGAGAAGGGAGGAGGTGAGTTTCTACCATGGCTCTCAAAGATTAAGCCAAGTTTCTCTGGTAAATGTTGAAGCCCACCAATCAAGAGTGAAATAAGATACATTTGTGCATGATACTACAAAAGAAATGCTCATCCAACTAAGGGATTGCTAATTCTTTTATCTTGATTTTAAACTTAAGCTTTAGGTGAGATTATTAGTTGTTAAGTTGGGTAAAAGATTTATTTTTCCCTAAAGAGCCTAATCCACATCTAGACCATATATAAAGTAAGGAAGAAACTAGAAAAATCATGCCACTTAATGTAAAAGCTAAACAAATCATCAACTAATTTATAAATCTAATCACAAAAAGAATAAATGGCCGTTGTGGTCGGGTACCACCGCACAAACCCAAAAAGTATTAAATATAGGTAGCCGAGCTCTACCCTTATATAATCCAGATTATAAATGAATTAAATTATAATTAAGTAAGAAATTCATTGTCATAGGGGTCTTCAAGCTTTACTCTTCTTTTTTTCTTCTTTTGGTTCCATCCTTTGGATGGTTGGATGGTAGATGCTCCAAGGATTCACATGGTGTATAAGATATAATCTTATGACCAATGCTTATCCTAATCCCCATAACAATCATTTCAAAATCCTAACAACATAAATTTATATGAAAAAGAAAAAGTGGAAATCTAACTAACAGCTACAAAATAAAGGTTAGGTAAAATAATCCACACAAATCCCAAGCATGTATATTAGACTTATCACCCCACACATGGGTGACTAAGTCCACCCGACCTATGGATTATGCTTAGGGGTATAAAGCACCTACAAGCAAAAGTATTTATATTTTTATTTATAATAGCGCCCCTTAAGCACAATCCCCTACAGGAAAGAATAGTTAGACTAAGAACATCCTACTATTCATTCTATGAGCGTACACCCAAACATCCAGTCTAAAATATATATCACAAACAAAATAAATATCAAACCATGCACCGACCTAACCTAAGGCTAGAAGTGGTGACTTAGGCTAATGTGTGTGCTTTGAAAGGTTTGTGTGGTATGCTTAGCTATGGCTTTAGGTTCAAAATTTCTATGTGTGAAGAACATGTTCAATTTAGGGGAGGGTTTCATTTAAGTTGTTTAGTTATTTTGGGTTGATTTTATATCATGTTTTAATTTGATTTAAGTGGATCCCACAATTAATTATTAAGTTATGAAGAGAGGGAAAGAGAAGAGAACTTTTCTAAAGTAGATTCATATTTTAATTTCATTTAAGTGAATGTTTTGATTACATCTTTTGATTAATCCTAAGTTTAGATAAACTATAAACAAACCTATTCAAAAAGAAAGGCATTTTAAGATTAAATAAAATGAATCAAAATTCACATAACACACATTACTTCATTTCTTTCCCAACATATATAACATGCATATAGATGGACCCTAAGCATATCTATACATGCAAATGAGAGTATTTAACACACTTTATGATGCATGCTAAGTAATCCATTTAAGAAAATTTAGAAGTTGAATATGCATGATTTTTCTTAAGTAGAAAGGGTTTTTCTTATCCAAATTTTCACATACCATATGAAAGTAAGAAAGGCATAAGTGAGTACATCGCCATTGTTAACCAGAGGTGTAAAGTACAAGACCTACTTATGGCTACTTAAAGCCTCACAATCTTAGGGTTGTCCAGACTAATATACCACTTTTCTTAAATACAAATATATGTATAAAAGAAATGAAATGGAAAAGGAGAATGAAAAAGTTATTTAATGGAATCATTTTATTTTATGCAATTTATGTATGCAAGTATAGGTAACCCTTCTTAGGTGATAGAATAGGGATGAATAGGGCATATAATTAAGTAAGTGTTGGGTTCTTTTCAAATGAACCCTATATCTTACCAACTCCTATTCAAAACTATGCTAACATAAAAAGGAAAGGAAACCTATGCTAAGCATACCTTTATAATCTATCACATGGAAGCTTATAATTAAAATATAAGTAGCATACTTTCAGATTTGGTATTTGATTTATATGTTTTGAAAATAATTTGAATTTAGTAGTGATAATAGCCACTTATATTTCTAGTTTAGCCAACACATGCAAATTTGACATAAAGTAAACAATTTTATTTTAAAAATTTGAATTTCAAAAGTATGAATGCATTACATCACATGACATACAACTTAACATGTTAGGGAAAGATTCAAAGTAATGAAAGCATGTAAACAAGTTCACTTCACTTAAACCCTAAAGACATTCTTATGAAATAAGAAAATTTAGAGTAAATCAAAGTGAATTCAAAGTGATTTTTTTTAGTTTGAAGTTTGATTTAATTTTGAAAAGGTGAGATGAGTTTGCTGTTCCTAGACCATTCTCACATGTGTTTAATATTTTTTTAATTTCTAGATAATTAGATCCATTTTTATGTATTGATTAGGTTAAGGTATGAATTAAGTAACTTAATTAACCCTTACCTACACCACCTTAGAATAATTAACTAAATAATTATGAGCCAATGAGATGACATAAAAACCACAAAGACTTTAAATTTGCAATGCACCTAATAAGAAAAAGGCCTAATGCAATTTGGCTCACAATTAAAAAGTTAATTAAGCGAAGAGGTTTAGCTTATGTAATTTCAAAACACCCTTTCACACATGTGAATTGGGTTTTGATTTCCTTAATTAAACTTAAGCAATTAAACACCTAAGCATCTACCCAAAGTAGATTAGTTAAGTTATGGAACTTTTTAGAATTTTTAGAAATTGATTAAGGGGATAATTATTGAATTAACCTTTAATTAAGAGGAGATTAAGGAGCGAAGAGGGGGTTTAGGGAATAGCTTAGGGGAAATGCCCTAAAATTTTTCCATACTCCTCTTATTAGAGTTAACCTTAATCAACCCTAATCTTAGGTTAAAATCACTAATCATACCCTAATTATGCTTAATTATATAAGGAGGATAATTAAGGAAACCATATGCAATTCTTCAAATCAAGCCTTCAATAAATCCCAAGAAAATTAGGGGAGGCAGAAGTCATCCCCTAAAAATTACCCAAGAAATTTAGGATTAATCAGAGGATTAATTAAAAAGTAATTAGCAAAATAAACTTTCCAATAAAATTTAAATTCAGAGAAAATCATAATTCAAAACCCATTGAAATTAATTTTAAAATGTTCTAGGTTTAATTATCTATCCATAAGATTTTATTTCACATTTTTTTAACTTTCTAGATAGAGTTATGAATTTTAGAAGATCTCTAGGTTAATTAGAATTAATTAGCATTTTAAATAACCCTAACTAATCCACGGCTCATGGCGCGCATGATGGCGATCGGCGCTTTACACGCGCCATGAGGGATTACTTAAATCACATCCCAAATGGTGGTACATGCGGTTTTAATCGTCCATCAAAGATCGATGGCAGATCTCCCCGCATTTTAAAATGGATAAAAGGAATTTTAAAATGTGTGGGATTATCTCAGTCATCCATTTAAAATGCATGGATGGAAGGCTGAGATCTCCCAAGTTCTTCCCCTTGATCAACAGAGACCATCCATGATCAAGGGGAAGATCCAAGCTTGATCTAGCATAGATTCCAATCAAACTTAACCCACACCATCTAAAGACAGAGAGCGGAAATTCAACGATCAAAAATTGATGGGGTGAAAATTTCTTTCACAAAGCTCCACACTACATTGAGTTTAATGGTTGAAAAATTGCATACCTCACCGGCGCTCGATTCCTTTGGAGAAGCTTCGTCTGGTTGAGCTGAAGCTTTGAGTAGATCCTCCTATGGGTCACCTCCTCCTTAGCTTGAGCTCGACTTTGATCTAATTCAATCCTCCCTTTCCTTTAGAACTTGGGAATGAACTTAGGTGAGCTCGACTTGGTCACTTAAGTGTGCTTGCAAAAGGAATTGCAATGGATTGTAGTGTGGAAGAAGTTGACTAATGGATTGAGCTCCCTTATTTTCACTATTTGAAAATTGAGAAATGGGGAATTGGCAAGAGCTCTAGGATGCTTGTTATCACTCTCTGATGCTCTTAAGTCTTGCTAGCACTTAATCGAATTCAAGATTCTTTCTCAAAACTAAAAAAAAAGGAAAGATGATGCATTTGAGTTTGTTTGGGGAGTATATCTCCTAGTTTAAGGATCGGAAGGCCGCAAGCTTGTGTGCCATTTTGATTCAATTGATCACATTGGGAGTTTTTTTTGACTATTAAGAGTGTGCACATGGTCAATTTGAGCCAATGAGCGGATTGCCAACCTCCCATGTGCTTGAATTTGAGCTTCAGAGGGAGTTTGAATTTTCAATTTTGACCCATAGGGTCGGTTTGGTTTAGGGACCAAATGGGCTGACCCAAACCCATTGGGTTGGGTGCACCACTCTCCCCTTGGTCCCCTTGAGCTTTTAGGAAAGCCTCAAGTGAATGTGAAGAGGATATGATCAAATTATCCATGGGTTAAGCTAAAATTTGTTTTATGGTCTAGGGATAGGATGATCATTTTGCTATTTTTACACTTTGGATATGTTGGGTATGTGGAGAAACTAGGTTTGACCAAGTTTCATTTGGAATTCATTTGATAGGGTTTAGCTCATATTGACCCATTTAGGTCAAAATGGGTCAACTTAGGTCAGGTTGACCAATAGGCCAATTTGGGTCAAATCAAGTGTTGGGTCAAGTTCATATGACCATTTAAAATGTTTTGGTGGCTTTGGTTTGATTCAATTTGGTATAGTTTTAGATTTGGCTCATATGACTTCATTTAGGTCAAATGGGTCAAGTTGACCTATTTGAGGTATGTCAAGGGTAGGTTTAGGTTAGGTTAGTCATATGGAGTGGATTGATGTCTTTGTTTCCAATCAATTTGGGTTAAGTTCAATTTTGGCTCAATATCATGTGGTCAATTGTGCTAGGTTAGGTCTAGTTGGCCAATTGAGGCTTTGGTCAAGTTCCACAAGTGATTTGGAATGGACTTGACCCATTGGTTTCAATCAATTTGTCTCAGATAAAGTTTTGACATATTTTGACCCTTCAGGTCAAAATGGGTCAACTTGGGTCAAGTTGACCAATTGGGCTAGGTTAGGCTCAAATGTTGGCTTGGTCAAGTTCAAACATAAGTCATGAGTGAACTTGGATCAATGGTTTCAATCAATTTGGCATATGGTGGAATTTGGCTATGTTAGGTTTCATTTTGGGTTAAGTGTTGACTCGGTCAACCCTTAGGTTTGACTTGGTTTGACCCAATTTGGTTGATTGATCATCCTATGATGATTGTTTTTCATGATGAGAGGGATATATGAGTTGTGTTCAATCCAATTTGGTTAGGATCAAAATTTGGCTCACAAGGGTACTTTTGGTCACTTTGGGTCAAGTGAGCCTAATTAGGTTAAATGGCTTGGTCAAAGCTTGATTTGAAGTTGATTGATATTGTGCATGGACTTATGATTGAAATATAAATCCATTTATAAGTGGTTTGAAGTCAAATGGGTTTTGATCCATTTGAAAATTTCATATTCAAAGGAAGAATATGAAGGGGTTTTGGCTTTGATTTTTGACTTAGGTTTTGATTGTTTGATTGAAGTTTAGATTTATGTATGTGCTCATGATTGTAGGGTTGATTGAACAATGAGAGAAAATCAAGAGTTTGGCTTGATTTGAAATTGTTTTGGCTAAGTTCAAGATTTTGACTTGAAAGACATAAATTGGATTTTGAGTTAATTTTTGGAATAGGTTTTGATTGTTTGAATTTATATTTCATTCATATATGTGAATATAAATGAGAATATAAATAGATCATGAGAAAATTTCAAGGATTTGAACTAGTTTAATCATGATTTAGGCTAAGTCCATTTAGAAGGATTTAAGGGACTTATGAAAATTTTGGAATTTAGAGTTTGAATTCTTGAATTTGGTTTGATTGATTTATATTTATATTTCATTTATATATTTGAATATAAATGAGTATATAAATGAATTATGAGAAAATTCCATGATTTTTAAATGGTTTAGAGTTGATTTTGGCTAAGTCCAT
This sequence comes from Cymbidium sinense, assembly GCA_021442155.1. Classification (NCBI taxonomy): domain Eukaryota; kingdom Viridiplantae; phylum Streptophyta; class Magnoliopsida; order Asparagales; family Orchidaceae; genus Cymbidium; species Cymbidium sinense. The sequence goes on along the minus strand of CM038228.1, from coordinate 91,966,071 downwards.
TAATAGAAAATTAAGGGACTTAGGAAAATTTTATGAATTTTAAATTTGGAATTTAATTTGTGGGCTTGACTTGATTGATTTATATTTATATTTCATTTATATATGTGAACATAAATGAGAATATAAATGAGTTTTGAGAAAATCCCATGACTTTGAAATGGTTTGATCAAGGTTTAGGCTAAGTCCATTAATGAAAAATTAAGGGACTTAGGAAAATTTCATGAATTGATTTGAAAATTTGAGTTTAGTTTGATTGATTTGAATTTATATTTCATTTATATATGTGAATATAAATGAAAATAAAAATGAATTATGAGAAAATCTCAAAGATTTGATTTGGTTTAGATTATAATTTTGGTTAAGTCCTTAAGGGAAGGTTAAGGACTTAGGCAAAATTTAGACTTAGGAATTTTGATGGATTTTCATCATGGGTTTCAATCATAGATTTCAATCATGGATTTCAATCATATGGATTTGATTTAAATTTTGATAAAATCAAATATAATTGATTTGGAGTTTGACTTGAAAGAAGGAAGATGAGGAATGGTTTAAGCTAATGGTAGGTAATTTTCCTAACACCGCTACGGCATGACCTATTCCTATGGCTAACTCTTCTAAGTCTCTAGGGCTAGGTTTGAGTGTCCACCTAATCACTAGATGTGTCTTAAGACTAAGGAACTCTTAAAGTCTAAGAGGAGTCCTTTGTCTAAGATGGAGGGGTTAAGGGCTCATTCTAAAAATGAGGTCAACAAAGGGCCAATATGTGTACAAGGAACACCATATTTAATGTAAACAATCAACAACACCAAGAGATCACAAGTACTAACATAAACAATATTTCCTTAACCCAAGGAAAAGAAAGAATCCAAAGCTTAGTGTAATGTGGCTCTACTTATGTCCAAGACATAAGAGAGAGGGAAGAATCCACTAAGGGATAGAGTGTGAACCTTCCACTAGGGAAGCAGGTTCAAGTCATCCACAAGGGGATGAAAGGTTTGATTTGATTCTCACTGAGGAGAAAAAAATTTGATTTGTTCTGCTGGGGAAGAGGGTTGAATTTATTTTAATTTAGGTTAGGTTTGAAATTTTTTAGATGAACCCTGTTGGTTTATGATGGGTTGAACTGAGTAGGAGCCATGGAGGCCAAGACCTAACTTAGATTTATCAATCCAAATGGGTAGTCTACTAAGCACATATTAGGACTAGCCAACCAAAGGGATGCCTTTCGGTATGCAACAGCTATACTAGGAAGAAAGCGTAAACTTACATTCTCCAAAGTAGAGACTAATTGTTGGGGTAATCTATTGACAAAATAACATATTGAACCCAACCTAGGGCTGACTATTGAGTGAATGCCACTGGGGGACTTAAATCAACTCAATGATAGTCAAAGATTAATTTTATTTTTAATTTTATTTATTTTGATTATGATGGATCTCATAGGTTTGTGATGAACTGCACTGAGTAGGGGCCATGGAAGCCTAGACCTAACTCAGATTTATCAATTCAAAGGGAGTAGTTTACCAACCACAAGGTAGGACTATCTAAACAAGGGGAAATGCCTTTTGGTATATAATGGTCAAGTCTTAAGAAAAAAGTACGGGGACTCACATCTTTTAGAAATAAGAAACCATTGAGGTGATTAGTTACTTTGGGCAACAAATCAAACGACTAGGGCAACTAGTGAGTTGGGGACTTAAATCAACTCAAAGAAATTCAAGGATTAATTTTCATTTTTAATTTGTTTTGGATTTTGGTTTTGATGATGAGTAGGATCCCTTATGAAGCTACTATCTGATTTACCAATCCAAAGGGAGTAGCTTCTAATGGGAGAACTATCCGACCAAAGGAGTGCCTTCGTTTAATGATCAATTGAAGGGAAGAAAGTTTGGGACTCACATCTTCCACTAGAAAGATCACAGGGTGATCGTTGCTTTGGGCAAAAAAATCACGCGTGGGTTTGAAATAATCATGCTAGAAAGAATACATCATAGTTTATATCTTCCAAAGTGGAATGATTGCCGGGGTAACCTATTTGTGGAAAAATAGATTAAACTTGATCTAAAGGCAACTAGTGAGAGGGATGATTTATCTCAGGTAGTGGGCAATTCTATGGGAGTTCGACGCCCAAAGATAGGATGCACGCTTGGGAAAAGGGGCCCTTTGAATTCTTAATCCTAATTTTTTTTATTTATTTTTGGTTTTAGTTTATTTTATCATGGACCTGTTAGTTTGAGGATCCGAGAAGGAGCTTATATCGACTAGACCTATCTTAGATTTACTAAACCAAGGGAGACTTTGAGCATTAGTTGAATTCTCTGGGGTGGCTACTAGGAAAGGGGTCAATCCAAAAGTAACACGTAGTGTCTAAATGGGGTTGTGGACTTGATCCAAATAGAGTGCCCATAGGGATGGGGATAAGGGCTTAATCCAACACCTGGAGAAGGATGGCTAGTCATATATGTCCAATAGGTATAGGTGTCCAACTCAAGGGAAAGCATGGGGACTCATATCCAAGAGTGGTGTATCCGGGTGAGTCCTTGTCACATAGAACATCAACCAACTAAGGTGCCCGTCGGTTTGCAATAATTCTGGAAGAAAGCTGGGGACTCACATCCTCTATAGCGAGCCGGAGGGATAGTCTATCTTCTCGGTATGTCGACCTAGTGACTTGGCGAATGCCCGGGGACTTATTGACTCAAATGTAGTAAAGAGGAAAGGAGCCTCTGGGGGACTTACCCTAAGCCTCAAATATACTCGACCCAATTAGTGCATGATGGCTAGTTCAAGAATAAAGCATGGGGACTCACATATTCTTAAACAAAGTCAACATGAGAGATAGCTTCTGGTGAAGACTACCAACTAAGGTGCTCAGTTTTGCAATGGATGTTAGGTAGAAAGCTGCATGGACTCATATCTCCAACAAAGGACCACTTTGGGGTGACATACTAGCGAGGTAGCATGTGGGACGACCTAGAAAATGAGTGAGTGCCATAGAGGGACTTGCTCCCACATCAAAATAGCTCTAGATAACAGATTTATGTTTGTTGTGCATGTGTCAAAAAGAATAGGATGCTTATGGGGGACTCATACACCTACCTTAAAACACACTGAAGAATTTGATGAAATGATGCCACAGATGGAAAAAAAGATTTCCACTAAGAAAGGATGCCGCTTGAGTTCTCCCACACCTATCTTGGTTGTGTTAATCGAAATAGGATGCCTCTTGGGTTCTCTTACACCTATTCTAATAGCATTGGGAGATTGTGTTTGTGTTGTGAAAGAGGGATAGGATGCCATTGGGGACTCTTACACCCCTAAACACATCATGCGAGATTACAAGCAAACAACACTTGAAGAAAAGAAGATTTGATGAAAATAAGATTTTTTATTCTTTTTATTAATGATTATTTTCAAAATAAGTTTTATTTCATGGGTAATATTTCTTTAGATGAGATTAATTGGAAGCATCGGGTGTTCCCCTTTATAATCAATAAGTAATAAGATCCTCCTTGGTAGGCCTTCTTATGACAGGGGCCTTCCCAAGTGGGTTCAAACTTGCCTCCCATCTTTGATGGGCAACAATTGGTCTCCTTAGGACTAACACAAGTTCTACTGAAAGACCTAGGGGTGGACCAACTTGTTGTGAGCTTGAATCATTTTGGCTTTGTACAACTTCGAGGTTTTGGCGCCATGGGTGACTCTCCTCAAACCTTGAGCTCTTCTAATCGTAACTTTGCATTCTCTGTAGTGATCTTCTTACTAATGCTATCCTTAGTGATGGTTGAACTTCTAAGGAAGAATGGCGGGACCCCTAAAGAAATTGGGGTAGGAGTTGGAGTTGGGTGTAGGTAGGCCCACAAGGCTTCAACCAACTGCTCATTCCACTATTTGTTGTCATCAAGAGTCTTCTTTAGTATTTGGATGAGAGTTTTGTTGAATGCTTACTAAACCATTAGCTCTGGGGTAGTAGATGGTGGAGTATCTCCAATCTATACCATGTCTTTTACAATTTGTTGATCTTCATGCTTTTGAATGCAATACCATTATCGGATATAATTCATCGAGGCACCCCAAACCTATGATATGGTTCTAAAATTGAAGCACATGGTGAGTGTGACCTCTTTGAGTGGGATGGCTTACCACTTGAAAAGTAGTCGGTGGCTAAGATGAATCGATGCCCCTTAGAAGAAGGATCGATCAGGACTTACAATGTGGTACACTCAAATGGCCATGAGACAATGGTGTAGAATATTGGGTGGTTGGTGGAGGACCACACCGTGTACCTGACACTAATGACATCTCTTAGCAATGTTCATGCAATCTGTGATCATAGAAGGCCAATAGTATTCAAGTCTTTTGATCTTCATCTTCATCTTCAGACTAGATTAATGAGCTCCACATTGACCTAAGTGTACCTCAGTTACAATGCCATGAGCTTCTTGTTTGTCTAAACAATATAACCATATTTGGTCAAAAGAATGATCAAATCAAGAAGCGTGGAGAGAGCTCTTTCACGATGGGCTTGTGACTTTTCTTGAGGTAGTTTATGTTCATAATCTATGAATGGTTGCCTCAATCTAGCTCCTTGTCCATTTTGGTAGCCTCCCCTTCAAAGAAAGTCTCTCGATGAGTTCAACATAAGGGATAGGATTTGTCTATTTTGGACCCTTATTGAAATGGACTCATCTTACAACATGCCAATTCTTTGGCAAGTTTGGCCAAGGCATCTTTCTCTATCTCGGGAACCTTGTAGATGGTGACTTGAGAATCTGGGCCAACAACTTCATGGTATACTCAATAATGATGAAGCTTGGGAGGACTTAGGACAATCGATTGATGACCAAGCGAGAAAAGATGTTGATGCTCTTGACATTGATAGTGATGGCTAACTACAATCAAAGCCTCATACTCACTTCATTGTTGGTGGGGGTTGGATAGATAGTATGAGAATCTCATCACATTACGGTTTGGATTTGAAGAACTATTCCTACCTACCTTTCACAGGAGAATATAGTGGTGCTTCACCTTTAAGAAAAAGTAGCACCATCAAAATACATCTCCCATGGTGTACCTCCCCTAAGTTCATGATTTGTTCATCAGGGAGATCGTCACTAAGCGGAGAATCAGTAGGAAGTGGGTGTGCTGCTAAGAAGTCCGCTAGTGTTTGTCCTTTTACCGCATGGAGGGCTACAAATGTGATATCGAACTACGAGAGAATCATGGACCAATGAGCTAAACATCCAGAAAGCATTTGCCATGTCATGAGATATTGCAGTGGATTGATTTGAGAGATCAAGTTCACCTTATGAGAAAGCATGTGGTGCCATAGCTTTTGAGATGCAAAGATTAAAGCTAGGCAATGTTTCTCAATAGGTAGATAATTTACTTGAGGAATCGATGATGAGTAGTAGAGTGTTCTACTTCCCTTTATTGGCTTGGGCCAAGCGTCGAAGAGGCCAATATCCAATATGTAAATGGTGGTGCTGCGGGGAGAGCTAGAGGCTTCACCAAGTACTCTTTGATGTCTTGAAGTGTCGGCACTTGTCATCCCACTAGAACTTGGCATCCTTTTTGATAAGTACTGAGAATGGCTTTCATCTCCCATATAGGTTTGAGATAAAGCATCTTAGATACGCCAGCCATCCTTGAAAGGATCTGAGTTGAGTTAAACTCTTAAGAGGTGGCATTTTTAAGATAGTTTTGATCTTTTGAGGATCTATTTCTATTCCCAATGTTGGACAACAAACCCAATTTTAAAACACTTTGGGGATTCATTCTAAGGTTATATTGTCTTAACCATTTGAAAAAATACTCTCAAGTCAAAGAGGTGGTCTTCATTTTCTCTGCTCTTGACTACTAGATCATCAATGTAGCACTCAACTTGATGATGGATGAGTTGTTGAAGATCGAGTCATGTTGGTATGCACCAACATTTTAAGGAAAGGCATGACCCTATAGAAGATTGATTGGGGTTGAAAAGTGTTTCTTTCATCTTGGGAGACATCTTGATTTGGTATAGCGGATGATCCATCCATGAAAGAAAAGATTGCATGAGATGAGGCAATGTCCACCATTAACTCTAGTATAAGAGGAAACTCATCCTTAGGACATGCTTGTTTAAGTCCCTAAAACACAAATGCAATTTGGCCATTCTTCTTCTTAGACTAGCTAACAGGTAGGATATTTTTCTTGATGAAACCAACATCGATGTTTCTTGACTTGAGAAATGATTTTGTTTTCATCTAGGAGCTTTGCTTAATAGGGGTAACATTAGGATCTATTGCTAGCTTATGGACATTAGGATAGATAATCATTTTTATAACTCCATGCTTTTAAACTCGTCAATAGCCTAACTAAGTCATTGGTTTCTTTTTCAACAATGAGCGGATGTATATTCTTCTTCTTTCGAGGTTGATTTCTTTAAGCTTGTCGATTATTGAATGAATCTCCTCTTCAAATTCTAGCGATGCCTCTTTGACTTGGAGATCATCTATATTATCTGAAGTTTCTAAACACACATTCTCATAAGAGTTGGTGATGTGTGAAAAGAAACTATTAGATTCTAAGTGGTTGGTAACAACTAGGCAATAATCTTTGTAATTGATTGGACCCATATCAGAATCTAGTCTCTTGATTGTGCACCTTGTTCCATAGATTTTTTGAAGTATTGACTGTGCTTGGACCATGTGTGAGGAACTAAACCTATATAAGATTTATAACACAGGTGAGTAAAGTAAAAAGGTAATTCTATAATTCTTTAAAGTATCTTCCTCAAGCTCTACATCAACTTCAGGGCTTGAGGAGGATGATCCCAAAAGAACTTCTTCATGTCCTTTGGAAGACTTAGGGACTTCCTTACCTTCAACTTTCGAGATGTAAGTGAGGTAAGAGCTAAGGTTCCCAAGTCTAATAGTTTCACATAAACCATATTGAATACTTTGCTTTGCTTGGAGGCTGGTCTTCATCTTGCGGGTCAAAGTCACCTCAATGGAACGGAGAGGGTTGGTATACTAATCACATTAGACTCATCCTCAGCTGGATTCCAAGTATGTATGTGTAGGGTACTCATGAATTGAAACACGATCTATTGATGGCCAACTAGGGGTCTCCCACCTCACAGGCCTCTATTTACTTTGCCTCTACTGGTGGAGGTTGAGCCATCCCCACATGTCCATATGGAATGAGCTGTGGAATGTGATATGCTGATCTACTTCTTCTTCAATTCCCCTTTCTTGTGTACTTGGACTTTTATTTTTCTTTTCATTTTCTTTTATCTTTTCTTTTGCTTCATTTTCTTTTTCTTTTGATTTTGATTTGAATTTTGCCCAAATTTATGCGAAAGAGTATTTTGAGGAAGATAGTAGGTCGCATCCTCATTGATCTCAACCTCTCTAACTAAAATGGCTTTTCATCTCCATTGACACGGTACTCAATTCCATCTTTTCTGAACTTGATGCACTAATGAAGGGATGATGAAACAATCTGTTCTAGTGTATCCAAGGTCTACCAAGCAAAGTGGTGAATGAAGTATTCGAATCAATGATGTAGAACTTGGCTTCAGTCTTCCAATCAGCTATCTCCAAATGTAACACTATAGAACCTAAAGTCCACTCACCTTGATCATTGAATCCTCTTAACATCATCCTATCTCCTCGAAGTATAGATATGTTGATCTTCAAATAGGCAAGGGTCTTTAGACTCATAATGTTTACTGATGCACCTGAATCCATGAGAACCACGACGGTGAACTGTCCTCATTTTGTAATGTATAGGGGCGGTTGTGCTCCAAGTCCCAAAGGTCTTCATCTGAAGGTGATCCCTTGGGCTTCTTTTGCATAATGTGCTTCCTCACCTGCTAATTGAGCTAAACATATTTCAAGATCAAGGAGGCCTTGATTAGTGATTCCCTCATCTCTTTGGATAAGACAAGGCATCATATATGCTTAGCAGATGACTTTCTTAGATGAGAAAGAATGTTGTAGTCCACCTTGGTCTTCCACAAGCATATCAAGGGTGGGAGTGGAAGGGCTTCTTGATCTTATACCAATGACTTGTTTTCCTCTATCTTGAGGTTCTACCTTAGGAGGTAGAACCTTGCCACTACGGAGGTTGACTTCGGTGATCTCTCGAGGTAAGGTGGTGGAAGGTTCTACCTACATTTCAAGCTCACCTACAGTTTCTCCTATGGAACTCTTGGAATCAGATGATTCCAAATCTATCTCAAGAGGTGAACCCAAGTATTAGAGTCAACTCACTCTAGAATGAGAAAGAGGATGAGGTATTATAGAATTAGATTTGAAGAGTTATCATTAGGAATAGAAGAAGACAATTCATTAGAAAAGTCACAGATTTAATTCAAACTAGCTTTATTCTTCAATTTCTTGGAATTATTTTGAGGTACAAAGTTGAAGTCAAGTAGAGTGAGTGGAGTAAGGGATTTGATGCCCTTATCTGCTGAAATAAGAGTTCTACTAGTAGAAGAAATAGAAGAGAGCTAATGGAATGGAAGAAGTCTGATTGTGTGAGGCTGGGGGGCTAGACATGCTTGGTCCTACTTTCTAGAGTTGGTACTTTCCTTGGTGTTGGAGGTTTGAGTGACTCAGAAAGCTTCTTGATCTTCTAAATTATTTTCTTAGAGGTTTTAGACAAAGAAATGTCCCAACCTTCTTTGGTTTTGGTAGGATCACTTGTATCCCCAAGGATTACCCTAATGGAATTGGAAGGTTATTCCACAAGGTATTCCTTTGGGATAACTACAACGATCTTGAAGCGTGTTCAAGTCCTTAAATGTGAAGCAATCCTCCAAAATGTGGCTAGCATGATGGTAAGGAAAAAGTTTGGATCATGACTTTTGCCTACTTCCTCAGTCTCCTAGGCTCGGGTAGCTGAAAATTAGGTTTCTTTAAGAGATTCTTAAAGATCTTCCTAATTACCTCCCTCTTAAAAGAATAAGGTTTGTTTAACTTATCTAAAAGAGTAGGTGGACCATATACACTGGTGGTGGGTATGCATTTTATGTATTGCTATGGTGTATATCTTGCCGTGGAGGTTGAGGTGGGGTTTTCAGTGGTGGAAAAGGAGGTGGAAGTTGCTAAGGTCATTGTCTCATGGGTGATCTCTAGTTGTTGCTTCCTTGTCAAGCTCCTCTACTCCTTCTTTTCATAAACCTTACTTACGCTTAGGCAAGCGATCTTGAAAAGGCTTTGGCCTCTTCTTGTAAAGCACTGTTGATTAGCTTCTCAAATGTCTTGATAGTGAAGCCCTTAAGCTTGAAGGTGACCGGACCATGGATATTCTTTAAGAGAATCTCAATGGCATCTTTGTTCACGGTTCACACTTCATACTCAGTTATGCCATCGAGAATCAATGACTCACCAGATGCTGTTGTTACAATGAGATCACCTACAGTAACCCTTTGCAGAGCTCCAACAAATCTCTTGATGAAGAGTTGCTATAACTTCGACAAATATCTTCTTGAATTGGTTCGACATACCAATCAAAGGAATACCCACTAAACTCTTGATAAAAGTTAGAAAAGCAAATCAGCATAGCCACTATTGTGACAATATGTGTGCTATATTTTCCAATTTTCCATCAAAGCTTTTGAAGGAAGGAGGCACAAAATCCAGAATATTGGATATCGAATTCTTAGGTAGGGTACCATTTGGAACGATGATCCTCCCGGGAGCAGCAAGCTTCCTTCACCTTTTTCAACCATGGATTTTATATCCTTTTTTATTATATGGAGGTACTTTACCTTCTTATGGCTAGTGCTACTTTTCTCAAAGGTAGAGTCTTGACTATGTCCAAGCACTAACTTCAGTAGCGACATGTAATAGGATGAATGGAGGTTTATTTCGACATTCTTTTTCTAACAAGTCATGGCAAGTGCCATCCTATCAATCTTCTTTCTACCTTTGGTGAGGAGGTTGGGATGTTAATTAGTCTTCTTGATCAACCTCATCACCTTCTATGGCCTGTTGCTCCCTAAGAAGAGATCCTTTAGTGTCAACCGTGTAGACTCCAGCTGAATCCCCCATCAAGTCATCTTTGTTAGGATCAAAGCTGACTCTCTCTTCATCAGACCAGGTGTACCACAAGATTTCCTTCTTCTCCATAAAATAATGTGCAACTATCTTATCTAAGGAATGATCCAACTAAGTAGGTACAAATAGTTTAGGGTGATCGGTGTGATCACCATCGTGCACTGAGAGGCACCGGACCTTGTCCTTGGAGTCAATCTTGTGCAGACTGTACTCACTAGATAAATGATACTCTTGACTGCTACTGGTTGTAAGAGGGGTGATAATCCTAGGATGTTCCTCTACCACTACTGCAATTGAACTATCATCTAGAATATCTATAATAGCTATCACCATCTCCATCCGGTATGGGTGTTGGTAAAGGGCGACCATGATGCTCAGGTGTCTCCTTCACCACCACTAGGGTAGAAGGTTGATCAAGAGGGCTTGGCCCTACCATAATGGGTGGTGTAGGAGGGGTAAGATCCCTTAGTTGTAGATCACCAGCAGTGCTTTTCCCGGATCGGCCTTCATGGCCTTAGATGGAATGAGATGTTTGTTCTATCTGGAGATGAGGGTAGCGGTGGGGTGGAGACACCGACTCTCTATGAAGCGCCCTCTTGTGATGGCTGGTCCTAGTGTGAAGAATACTATCAGTATGGTGGTGGTAGCTCAGAGAAAAAATCAATCAAAGCGAAGCTTTGACTTAGAACCTTCATGCTCTCTAATGGGCCTCACGGGCCCTCTCACGATGAATCACCTCCCTACTTGTGGGATAATAGATCGAAGGTTAAACCTCCTGTCAGGCGATGCTCGCCTACTTGGCATAAGATCGAAGGCAGCATGACCTCCTACTCTAGAAATTGCAAGTGCACCTGGAGGTGATGAGCATCCTCCTAGCATCCTCTTTATTTGATCTAGAGGGATGGCGGTTTTGTGTGGTGAAGTGATGATGGGAGACTCATCCATGGCTGATCGAGCCACTGCCTCTAGCTCCCTAGCTATCCAAGTGTGGAACCGTTTGATCATATGGTTCTTATTCCTACGCTGGGTATGGGTAGGATGGGAGGAGTGCGAGCTAGACCATACTCAAATGTTGGGGAGGCAAACCCTGAAACTAGGGGAGCCTTACCCTTGGAGGGTACAAATGGTAGGGTACTAGCCCACACTAGGGCAACATGAGCAACTATGGGATGAACTGCAACTAGAGGCAGTGTGGTACTTCTTAATGTGAAACTACCACAACTTTCCTCTTGGTGAGGACATCAGATCGAAGGTAAGTCTATCGATGATTGGCTTGCGGTCACCTTGGTCCTCGTGTAGTGATGCCCTCTAGCTCCCTCAAATCCGACCAAAGTGAATGGGGGTATGGTTGGTGGGAGAAGTCAGCAGCTAGATGCCATGGGGAAGGTGAAGACAAACATGAGAATTTTTGCAAAGCCATAAAACTAAACTAAGCTATGGTGGAAAGAATCTACAATGAAAAATGAACTTGTATCGTTTCTCCATAGATTTTGAATTTTGAATTTGAAAATTTGAACCCACATCCAACAACTTGGAAGTGTTAAGTGGGGTTCAAATGGATTTGAGAAGATTGATTGATAGAGGAATTTGAATATGAATCCAAACTTCAACAAATTTAGGTATGTTGAAATATGGATTCAAAATTTTTGATAAGGATGCTTCCGTAGGTTCATTGATGTTTTGAATTTGAATTTTTTTTATTTAAGGACCCTTGTCTTTAACAAATTTAGGTATGTTAAAGTAATGGTCAAATTGATTTGTTGTCTTTAACAAATTTAGGTATGTTAAAGTAATGGTCAAATTGATTTTATTTTTGTTTTGGAAAATTTAGAACTCTTAGTAAATTTAAGTATGCTTAGTGAAGAATCTAAGTGTGTTTTGTTTGATTTTTTTTGAAAATAGGTTTCTTAGCAAATTTAACTATGCTAAAAAAATCCTAAGTGTTTCATTTTGTTTGGAATATTTTGATTTTTGAAAGGGTAGGATCCTTAGCAAATTTGGTATGCTAAGGAAATCCTAAGTGTTTTGTTTTATTTTTGAGGTGATTGAAAGTGGAAATTCAACTTTAGCAAATTTGGAATGCTAAATATAGAGTCCCACTTGGTTTTGTGAAATGGAGATTTCATTTAGCAAATTTGAGTATGCTAAATGAAATTCCAAATGGTGTGTTTAGAATTTTGATTTTATTTTTGGTTTTTGAAAAATTAAAACTTCTCCTTAGAAAATTTGGTATGCTAAGGGAAGAAGTTCCAAAAGGTGTTTGAAAGTTTTACTTTTTGGCTTGGGAGACTTCACTTAGCAAATTTGAGTATCCTAGGTGAAGTTCCAAAATATGTTTTGAAAATGTTTGATTTTGGATTTGGAAACTTTACTTAGCAAATTTGAGTATGCTAAATGAAGTTCCAAATATGTGTTTGAAAATTTTTGGATTTTGGATTTGAAAACTTTATTTAACAAATTTGGGTATGAAATGAAGTTCCAAATGTTGTTTGAAAATTTTTTATTTGGAAAATTTACTTAACAAATTTGGGTATGTTAAATGAAGTTCCAAATATGTTTGAAATTTTTTGAAATATGACTATTGATTTTGATTTTGGATTTGGAAACTTCACTTAGCAAATTTGATCCAAATGCATATTTAAAAAAGTTTGTTGGATTTTGAATTTGGAGACTTCACTTAACAAATGTAGGTATGTTAAATGAAGTTCCAAATGTGTTTGAAAATTTTGAAATATGATTGTTGATTTTTTTTTGATTTTAGGTTTGAAAACTTTACTTAACAAATTTGATTATACTAAATGAAATTCCAAATGTATATTTGAAAATTTTTGTTGGATTTTGAATTTGGAGACTTCACTTAACAAATTTAGGTATGTTAAATGAAGTTCCAAATGTGTTTGAAAATTTTGAAATATGATTGTTGATTTTTTATTTTGGGTTTGGAAACTTCACTTAGCAAATTTGAGTATGCTAAGTAAAATTCCAAAAATGTGTTTTGAAAAATTTTAAAATATGATTGTTAAAGTTTTAATATTTTGAAAAGAGGACTTCCATTCAACAAATTTAGGTATGTAGAATGGAGATCAATATTATTTTTGAAATATGAAACTTTTATTTTGAGTGTGATTGTTGCTTTTTGAAAGAGAGGAATTTAACTTAAAACATATGTAAGATATGTTTAAGTGAGATTTCCTAAAAAATATTTTATTTTCAGTTGGGAATGAAATCTTATTTTAATAAACTTGAGTATATTAAATGAAGATGTTCATGCGTGCTTTTTGAAAATTTTAATTTTGTTTACAAATGAACTTTCCATTCAATAAGTGTGAGTGTATTGAAATAGAAAGATTCATGTGTGCTTTTGAAAACTTTATGATTATGATCATGATTTTTGGAAAAGATGATTGTTCATTTTATTTTGAAAATGAAATCTTCATCAAATTGAATTGAAAGAAGATGTTCATTTGTGCTTTTGGAAAATATTATTAATTTTATTTTTGAAAATCCCTACATGTAACAATTATGGGAATTGTTAAATGAGGGTGACAAAATTTTGTGGAAAATATTTTATTAAGTGCATTTTTGAAAAGGTGCTTTTGAAAAGCAAAGTTCTTTATGGAAGATTTATTATTTTAAGATGAACCTTTCCTTGTCATGAAAATGATAATGAGGATGTCTTTAAAAAATGTTTTCTCTTTTCATTTAGATTTTTTCATTTTACCCATTAGACAAATGGGGTTTTAAGACCAACAAAGAATGCAGCCCTAAAACCTAAAGATGTTGGCTAACTCAACTCAAGAATGAAATGAGCTAAGTGCCAACGAAAAGAAGGATAGTCTTGGACTTATATCAAAGTACAAATCCACTACCGATACTCAAAGACAACGATCATTTACCAAAGATGGAGAGAGGAACCATCCCCATCGAAGTCACCAGAAAAATTTGTTGGTTAGAAAAATTTCCATAGGAGTCATTCAAATCCGTGGAGAGAAAGAAAGGCAAGACCTATAAAAATTCATCTTTTAGGATGTTACTTATTTAGGTGATGATATCGTCAAGGAAATAGTGTACTATCTCGAAGACATAAGTCACTACCCATTAATGGACTAATCTCAATATGAACTCTACATGATGGGTATGTGCAGATTCTTTTACAGCTTTTGAAAAGTAAAGTAAGGTCTATTTTAAATCGGGTTTGTTAAGTTCCCTACAGGGGCAAGCCTCCATAGTTAATTACATTCTAAGGAATCGGGATTCATTAGGAAAACTCTCGATTAAGGTAAATGATCGTTATCTTTGAAGATTTTAATAGGGAAGGACTATCAATCAATTGGTTCATTTTTGAGGGATCAAATGGGAATGATCAAAAAAGGGAGTTATTATCGAAGCCAAAATGAGAGATAAGTAGTAGATGCCCATGATGCTAGAAAACTTAGTGAGCATCTCAAACTATCATATAGTTAGGCTTTACATTTTGAAATTGATTTAGTTTGTTTGAGTTACATTTTCATTAAAATTTAGGACTTAAGATTCCTTAACACAAGATTAAGAAAATACCTTAGGTGAGAATTAAGCTTATGGCGCAAAGGGAGAAGCAACCTCAAAACCTAAATCTAGGAGCTTGACGAGGGGACGGATAAAGACAAAAAATTTGGTTTGTCCAGAAAAATCTGTTGGTTAGAAAAATTTCCATAGGAGTCGCTTTCAAATCTGTGGAGAGAAAGAAAGGAAAGATTTATAAAAATTCATCTTTTAGGATGCAGATCCGTAATTATTGACTAGTGTCATCAAGGAAATAATGTACTATCTTGAAAGACAAAATCACTACCCTTTAATGGACCTAATCTTAATGGACTCTAAGGACTATGGGTTTTATATGTAATAGAGATTCTCCCCATGGAAAAGTAAAGCAGAGTTTATTTTAAACCAAATTCGTTAAGTTCCCTACAGGGGCAAGCTCCCATAGTTAATTACATCCTAAGGAATGAGGGTTCCTTAGGAAAACTCTCGATTAAGGTAAATGATCGCTATATTTGAAGATTTCAATAGGAAAAGACTACCAATCGATTGGTTCATTTTTGAGGGATCAAATGAGATTGATCAAAAGAGAGACTTATTATCGAAGCCAAAATGGGAGATAAGTAAGAGATGCCCATGATGCTAGGAAACCTAGTGAGCATCTCAAACTATCCTATAGTTGGGCTTTACATTTTTGAAGTTGATTTAGTTTATTTGAGTTACATTTTTTATTATAAATTTAGGACTTAAGATTCCTTAACATAAGATTAAGGAAATACTTAAGAGGTGAGGAATTAAGCTTATGGCCCACAAAGGGGAGAAGCAACCTAAGAACCTAAATCTAGGGAGCTTCGGTGAGGGCCGGAAGCACAACCTAAATCTAAGGAAAAAATATGTATTTGGTTTGCCTCCACAAGAGAGAATAAACCACTCGAAAGCTTGGACTTACAACCACCTGAGGGTGGCCGCCAACTAACTCCTACAATTTTAAATGCATGTAGGCAAGTCTTTATGGTTATGCAAGATAGCTAGGCTGTTATTTATTTATAAAGAGACCAAGTCCTTAAACTCACTTTCTAAAGAGACTAGATCAGGTAAAGGGCATGCTTCAAATGACCTAAATCTAATGCAGTTCAAATTTCATTTTATTTTCATTTTGGATAATTATTTTATCTCAGGCTTATAGGATTCATATGACTAATGCATGAGAAAGAAGATTATTGGCCAAAATCAACGAGAAGGGAGGAGGTGAGTTTTCACCATGGCTCTCAAAGGTCAAGCCAAGTTTCTCATGCAAGGTGAAAGCCCTATAATCAAGAGTGAAATAAGATGCACTTGTGCATGATATTACAAAAGAAATGCTCATCCAACTAAGGGGTTGATAATTCTTTTATCTTGATTTTAAACCTAAGCTTTAGGTGAGGTTATGGGTTGTTTAATTTGAATTTAAATTGTTAAGTTAGGTAAAAGATTTATTTTTTCCTAAAGAGCCTAATCCACATCCAGGCCATACATAAAGCAAGGAAGAAATTAGGAAAATCATGCCACTTAATGCAAAAGCTAAATAAATCATCAACCAATTTATAAAGCTAATCATAAAAAGAATAAATGATCATTATGGTTGAGCACCACCGTACAAACCCGAAAAGTATCAAATATAGGTAGCCGACCTCTACCCTTATACAACCCGTATTACAAATCAATTAAATTATAATTAAGTAAGGAATTCATTATCATGGGGGTCTTCAAGCTTTACTCTTCTTTCTTTTTCTTTTCTTATTTTTTTCTTCTTTTGGTTCCTTCCTTTGGATGGTTGGATGGTAGATGCTCCAAGGCTTCACATGGTGCATAAGATAGAATCTTATGGATAATTATTATCCTAATCCCCATAACAATCATTCCAAAATCCTAATTGCATAAATTTACATGAAAAAGAAAAAGTGGAAATTTAACTAACACCTGAAAAATAAAGGTTAGCTAAAACAAGACACACAAATTCCAAGCATGTATGTCAGACTTATCACCCCACACACGGGTAACTAAGTCCACCTGACCTATGGATTATGCTTAGGGGTATAAATCACCTATAAGCAAAAGCATTTATATTTTTATTTATGATAGCTTAGCACAATCTAAAGAAAGAATAGTTAGACTAGAACGTCTTACCATTCATTCTATGAGCATACAACTAACATTTCAAAAAACATATATCACAAAACAAAACAAACATCAAACCATGCAACCTAAAGAGTGGTGACTTAGGCTAATGTGTGTGCTTTGAAGGCTTGTGTGCTTAGCAAGCTCGCTTTAGGTTCAAATTTTCTAAGTGTGAAGAACATGTTCAATTTAGGGGAGGGTTTCATTTAATTTGTTTAGTTATTTTGGGTTGATTTTATTTCATGTTTTAATTTGATTTAAGTGGATCCTACAATTAATTACTAAATTATGAAGAGAGGGAAAGATAAGAGAACTTCTCTTTCCTTCCCTAACCTAAATAATTTCTAAAGTAGGTTCACATTTTAATTTCATTTAAGTGAATGTTTTGATTACATATTTTGATTTATCCTAAGTTTAGATAAACTCTAAGCAAACCTACTAAAAAAGAAAGGCATTTTAAGATTAAATAAAATGAATCAAAATTCACATAACACACTTTACTTCATTTGTTTCCCAACATATATAGGATGCATATGGATGGACCCTAAGAATATCTATACATGCAAATGAGAGTATTTAACAAACTTATGATGCTTTCTAAGTAATCCATTTAAGAAAATTTAGAAGTTGAATATGCATGATTTTTCTTAAGTAGAAAGGGTTTTCCTTATCCAAAATTTCACATACACATATGAAACTAAGAAAGGCATAAATGAGTACAATACCATTGTTAACCAGAGGTGTAAGTTATAAGAACTACTTAAGGCTACTTAAAGCCTCACAACCTCGGGGTTGTCCAGACTAATATACCACTTTCCTTAAATACAAATGTATGTATAAAGTAATGAAATGGAAAAGGAGAATGCAAAAGTTATTTAATGGACTCATTTTATTTTATGCAATTTATGTATGCAAGTATAGGTAACCCTTCTTAGTTGATAGCATAGGGAATAGGGAATAGAATTAAGTAAGTGTTGGGTTCTTTTCAATTGAACCCTTCATCTTACCAACTCATATTCAAAACTATGCTAACATAAGAAAGAAAGGAAACCTATGTTAAGCATACCTTTATAATCTATCACTTGAAGGCTTATAATTAAAATATAAGTAGCATACTTTCAGATTTGGTATTTGATTTATATGTTTTGAAAATAATTTGGATTTAGTAGTGATAATAGCCACTCATATTTCTACTTTAGCCAACACATGCAAATTTGACATAAAGTAAACAATTTCATTTTAAAAATTTGAATTTCAAAAGTATGAATGCATGACATCACATGACATACAACTTAACATGTTAGGGAAATATTCAAAGTAATGAAAGCATATAAACAAGTTCACTTCACTTAAACCCTAAAGATATTCTTATGAAATAAGAAAACCTAGAGTAAATCAAAGTGAATTCAAAGTGATTTTTGTTTAATTTGAAGTTTGAATTAATTTTAAAGGTGAGATGAGTTTGTTGTTCCTAACCCATTCCCACATGTGTTTAATATTTTTATTTAATTTTTAGATAATTAGATCCATTTTTATGCATTGATTAGGTTAAGGTATGAATTAAGTAACTTAATTAACCCTTACCTACACCACCTTAGAAGAATTAACTAAATAATTATGATGAGATGACATAAAACCCACAAAGAATTTAAATTTGCAATGCACCTAATAAGAAAAAGGCCTAATGCAATTTGGCTCACAATTAAAAGTTAATTAAGCTAAGAAGTTTAGCTTAAGTAATTTCAAAACACACTTTCACACATGTGAGTTGGGTTTTGATTTTTTTAATTGAACTTAAGGCAATTAAACATCTAAGCATCTACCCAAAGTAGATTAATTAAGTTTTGGAACTTTTTAGAATTTTTAGAAATTGATTAAGGGGATAATTAATGAATTAACCTTTAATTATGAGGATATTAAGGAGAGAAGAGGGGGTTTAGGGAATAGCTTTGTGAAATGCCCCAAAAATTATCCATAAACCTTCTACTTACTGATCTAACCTTAATCAACCTTAATCTTAGGTTAAAATTACTAATCATACCCTAATTATGCTTAATTATATAAGAAGGGTAATTAAGGAAACCATATGTAATTCTTCTAATCAAGCCTTCAACAAATGCCAAGAAAATTTGGGGAGGCGAAGCCATCCTTTAAAACTTACCCAAGATATTTAGGAATAATCAGAGGCTTAATTAAAAAGTAATTAACAAAATAAATTTTCCAATAAAATCCAAATTTGGAAAAAATCATAATTCAAAACCCATTGAAATTAATTTTAAAATGTTTTAGGTTTGATTATCTTTCCATAGAATTTTGTTGCACATTTTTTTGAATTTTTTAAACAGAGTTATGAATTTTAGAAGATCGCTAGGTTAATTAGGAATTAATTAAGCTTTTTAAAATAACCCTAACTAATCCCTAGCCCATGGCGCGACGCGTGGCAGCGGCGGTCAGCACGCTTTACACGTGTCATGCCATGATGGATTACTTAAAAATCACATCTCAAATGGCGGCTGGCGGCGCATGCATTTTAATCCTTGGTCCGATCAAAGATGGGACGACCAGGGATCTCCTGTTTTAAATGGATAAAAGGAATTTATAAATGTGTGGGATTATCTCAGTCATCCATCTAAAATGTGCGGATGGACGGTTGAGATCTCCCAAGTTCTTCCCTTGATCAACAGAGATCATCTATGATTAAGGGAAGATAGCTTCGATCTAGCAATTCCAATCAAACTCCCACCATCTAAAGATAGCGGAAAATCAAGGCAAAATGTGGGGTAAAAATTTCTTTTACAAAGCCCCACACCTCATTGAGTTTAATGGTAAAAAAATCCCATACCTTGCCAGAGGTGATCACCGGCGCTTGATTCCCTTGGAGAAGCTTCATCTGGTTGAGACGAAGCCTTGCTAAAGTTTTGAGCACTTGAGGTTGAGTGGATCCTCTTATGGGTCACCTCCTCCTTAGCAGCTTAGCTTTAATTCAATGTCCCCCTGCCTTGGGAATGAACTTAGGTGAGCTCGACTTGGTCTCCTAAGTGTGCTTGCAAAAGGAATTGCAATGGATTGTGGTGTGGAAAAAGTTGGCTAATGGATTGAACTCCTCTATTTTCACTGTTTGAAAATCGAGAAATGGGGAATTGGCAAGAGCTTTAGGATGCTTGCTTTCACTCTCTTATGGCTCCTAAGTCTTGCTAGTACTCAATCAAATTCAAGAATGATGCATTTGAGTTTATTTAGGGGGAGTATATCTCCCCCTTGAAGGATCGGACGACCGCAAGCTTGTGTGCTAATTTGATCCAATTGATCACTTTGGGGAGTTTGTTTTGACTGTTAAGAGTGTGCACATGGTCAGTTTGAGCCAATGACTGGATTACCAACCTCCCATGTGCTTGAGAGGGAGTTTGAATTTTAAATTTTGACCCATAGGGTCAGGTTTGTTCTAGGGACCAAATGGGGTGACCCAAACCCATTAGGTTGGGTGCACCACTCTCCCCTAGGTTCCCTTGAGCTTTTAGAAAAGCCTCAAGTGAATGTGAAGAGGATATGACCAAATTACCCTTGGGTTAAGCCAAAATTTGTTCTATGCTTAGGGGTAGGATGGTCATTTTGCAATTTTTTCACTTTGTATATGTTGGGTATGTGGAGAAACTAGGTTTAGCCAAGTTTCATGAGATTTGAAATTCATTTGATAGGGTTTGGCTCATGTTGACCCATTGAGGTCAAAATAGGTCAACTTAAATTGACAATTGGTCAAATTGGGTCAAACCAAGGGTTGGGTCAAGTTCATATGACCATTTGAAATGTTTTGGTGGCTTTGGTTTGATTCAATTTGGTATAGTTTTGGATTTGGCTCATATGACTTCATTTAGGTCAAATGGGTCAAGTTGACCTATTTGATCCATTTGACCTATTTGAGGTCAATGGTAGGTTTAGTTAGGTTAGTCATATGGAGTGGATTGGTATATTTTCAATTTTGGTTAAGTTCAATTTTGGCTCAATATGACCTCTTTTAGGTCATGTTGGGTCTAAGGTCAATTGGGCTAGGTTAGGTCTAGTTGGCCAATTGAGGATTTCATCAAGTTCCATAAGTGATTTGGAATGGACTTGACTCATTAGTTTCAATCAATTTAGCTTAGATCAAGTTTTGACACATTTGGACCCTCAAAATGGGCTTTAAAACAAGATTGACCAAGGCTAGGCTCAAATGCTCAAATGGTCAAGTTCAAACATAAGTCATGAGTGAAGTTGGATCAATGGTTTCAATTAATTTGGCCTATGGTGGAATTTGGTTATGTTAGGTTTCATTTTGGGTTAAGTGTTGACTTGGTCAACCCTTAAGTTTGATTTTGTTTGACCCAATTTGGTTGATTGATCATCCCATGATGATTGCTGATCATGATGAGAGGAATATATGAGTTTGGTTCAATCCAATTTGGTTAGGATCAAAATTTGGCTCATAAGGGTACTTTAGGTCACTTTGGGTGAAGTGAGCCTAAGTGGGTCAAATGGCTTGGTCAAAGCTTGATTTGAAGTTGAATGATCTTGTGTATGGACTTATGATTGAAATATAAATCCATTTACAAGTGGTTTGAAGTCAAGTGGGTTTTGATCCTTTTGAAAATTTTATATTCAAAGGAAGAATATGAAGGGGTTTTGACTTTGATTTTTGACTTAGGTTTTGATTGTTTGATTGAAGTTTAGATTTATGTATGAGCTCATGATTGTAGGGTTGATTAAACCATGAGAGAAAATCAAGAGTTTGGTTTGATTTGAAATTGTTTTGGCTAAGTTCAAGATTTTGACTTGAAAGGCTTAGATTGGATTTTGAGTTGATTTTGAGTTTGATTTTTGGAATGGGTTTTGATTGTTTGAATTTATATTTCATTCATATATGTGAATATAAATGAAAATATAAATGGATCATGAAAAAATTTTATGGATTTGAAGTGGTTTAATCATGATTTAGGCTAAGTCCATTAAGAAGGATTTAAGGGACATGCAAATTTTGGAGTTTAGAGTTTGAATTTTTGAATTTGGTTTGATTGATGTATATTTATATTTCATTTATATATGTGAATATAAATGAGGATATAAATGAATTATGAGAAAATTCCATGATTTTGAAATGGTTTAGAGTTGATTTTGGCTAAGTCCATTAATAGAAAATTAAGGGACTTAGGAAAATTTTATGAATTTTAAATTTGGAATTTAATTTGTGGGCTTGACTTGATTGATTTATATTTATATTTCATTTTTATATATGAACATAAATGATAATATAAATGAGTTTAGAGAAAATCTCATGACTTTGAAATGGTTTGATCAAGGTTTAGGCTAAGTCCATTAATGAAAAATTAAGGGACTTTGGAAAATTTCATGAATTAATTTGGAATTTTGAGTTTAGTTTGATTGATTTGAATTTATATTTCATTTATATATGTGAATATAAGTGAGAATATAAATGAATTATGAGAAAATCTCAAAGAGTTTTTTTGGTTTAGATCATAATTTTGGTTAAGTCCTTAAGGGAAGGTTAAGGACTTAGGCAAAATTTGGACTTAGGAATTTTGATGGATTTTGGTCATGGGTTTCAATCATAGATTTCAATCATGGATTTCAATCATATGGAGTTGATTTGAATTTAGAGAAAATCAAATAGAATTGATTTGGAGTTTGACTTAAAAGAAGAAAGGTGAGGAATGGTTTAAGCTTAGGGTAAGTAATTTTCCTAACACCCCTAAGACATGTCCTATTCCTATGGCTAACTCTTCTAAGTCTCTAGAGCTAGGTTTGAGAGTCCACCTAATCACTAGATGTGTATTAATACTAAGGAACTCTTAAAGTCTAAGATGAGTCCTATGTCTAAGATGAAGGGGTTTAGGGCTCATTCTAAAAATGAGGTCAACAGCTGGTCTTGTCATCAAGTACTTCAGCGGATCGATCATTGAAATGAGGGCAATTTTGTGAGATAACATATAATGACAGGGCTTTTGAACAATAAAGATCAATGCAAAATGTTGCTTCTCGATTGGAGAGTATCTCATTTCTACTCCTATCAATCTCCGACTGATATAATAAAGAACATTCTCTTTATTTTATTCATTATGTTGTGCCAATAATGCTCTGAGGGATTTTTCTAATGCAGCTGTGTATATAATAAGAGGCTTCCCTGGAGTAGGTGCTGCAAGAATTGGTGGATTTAACAAGTATCTTTTAATACTATCGAAGCCTTCTTGACACTTCTTATCCCATTTGAATGGAGCATTCTTCTTCATCAACTCTGCAAGTAGTTGTCACCATCCCGATAGGTTTGATATAAATCATCGGATGAATGCAATCTATCTTTGTAAAAAATGATGCTGACGCAAACTCTTCTGCGGAGACATCTCCATAATTTCCTTGATTTTAGCAGGATCAATTTCAATTCCTTAGTGATGTACAATGTTCCCAAGAAAATTTTTGGAGGATACCCCGATTGTATATTTTAGAGGATTCATCTTGAGATCATATTTTCTGATTCTCTCCAATACAATTCTCAAGTCTTCAAAGTGATTTTTACTATTTAAGCTCTTCACCACCAAATCATCAACATAATATTCCACATTCTGGTGAATCAACTCATCAAAAATACTTGTCATGGCTCTTTGGTATGTAGCTCCAGCATTCTTCAATCTGAAGGGTATGACTGTGTAGTAGTATATACCAATTGACGTCTTAAATGATATTTGCTTCTCATATTCAGGAGCCATCTTAATTTGATTGTATCCCAATGATCCGTCCAATGAATGAGAACATGTCATCGTTGGAAGTATTGACCACTAGTAGTTCTGATATTGGAAGCAGAAAGTCATTTTTTGGGCACACCTTATTTAGGTCACGGAAGTCAATGCAGACATGGATTTGGCTGTTCTTCTTCCTAACTGGGATAATGTTGGCTATCCAATATGCATACTTCTACTTTCGGATGAAGACTACTTCGATCAACTTCTTAGTTTTTACAATTACATGTTCTTCAATCTCCAATCTCATTCGCCTAGGAGCTTTCTTAATAGGCATCACATCTAGTTTAATGATAAGTTTATGAACTGCTATATCTGGGGATAACCTTGGCATTCTAGAATATGTCTAGGCAAAGCAAACCTTGAATTCATAAAGTAGTATTTTTAGCTCTTCAACTTTCTCATAAGGTAGAAGGGCAGGATTGGGAGGGTCACCCTCTCTAGGTTAATTTCTTTGAGTTCATCCATAGTAGCTGTTTGTCCACCATTTTTGAGTACTTCAAGAGCAGGCTTGACTTCTACTTCTTCATTGTCTGTAAGAATAATATCATAGAGATTATCTTCTTTGTCACTATTAGTTTCGATCTCAGCTTCTATTATATTATAATAAACTGTATTATGATGAGATTTGTGGATGAACCCAAGCCCTTTAGTGATAACCTTATCACTTATTCTTGATGCTTGAGGACTTCTCTGGCTCCACATCTTGTTAAATATTTGAGTTCTATGTTTAGTAGTTCTAATATGATTTCCAAGCTCATGCAACATTCTTCGTAATTTCTATGGATTGTATATTGGTATTTTTATTGACACTATCTCATCAGAATTTTTGTGTTGAGTAGGCTGATCAAAATTGTGAGGCTTAGACTCTTTAGATTTATAAAATAGAGTTCCTGTTCCACCACTCTCAATCAACGGTGACACATAGAATGTTATCAATTTTTCAATATTATGGACCTCTAGTGAAGTGATTTATTTGAAGTACTATTGAGGGATGAGTATAATTTTGAAGGAGTCATTTGACACTGCCAAGTGAGCTATCCTTCTTAATGCAACCTTCTGAACCCTATTTCCATAAGTAGATTCAAAGTCATAGTCTGAATTGGAATCACTTATTTTATACTTTGCCTTTCCTGAAAAATTATAAGGTCTCTTAAGTTTGATAGAAATATTTTCTTCTTCTTATGTGTCACTTCCCAAATGGGAAACTAATTTTTTTGATTTAGGTGTAGAATCAAGTGCTTTAGGGAGAGTCAGCATTGCCTTCTTTCTTCCTTTTCTCTTCTACTTTTTCACCTTCTGAAGTTACTTTTTAATCTCTAAAGTGGATGCTTCTACCTCAAGAGGCTCTGTTGGCTTAGGATCTTTAGGGATAAAATTTTTTGCATCTTCATAAATCTTTGCTTCATGGACGGAGAATGGTTGTTGGTTGCCAAGAATTTTGAACTCTTCCCCATATTTTAAGTACTTAATATCGATCGTGGATAGGACCATACCATCTTGATACCATGGCCGAGAGCTCTAAACAATGTATCAGCATAAATTACATGAAACCTGGCTTTTGTATATGTTGACCTCATTTTTAGGATGAGCTCTCAACCCCTCCATCTTAGACATAAGACTTCTTAGACTTTAAGAGTTTCTTAGTCTTAAGCCACATCTAGTGATTAGGTGGACACTCAACCTAGCCCTAGAGACTTAGAAGAGTTAGCCATATGAATAGGTCATGCCTAAGGGGTGTTAGGAAAATTTGCATACCCTATACCTTGAACCAAATCCTCACTTCCTTCTTCCAAGCCAAAACTCCAAACTCATATCAACTCCAACTCTAAACTCAAACCTTGAACCAATTCAATAGAATTTCTCAAATCATGAATCAATTCCAAATAATTGAAACCTATGATTGAAGCCCATGATTGGATTCCAAACTCCAAAATATTTCCTAAGTCCATTGATTCCCTCTGGACTTTATCAAATCTAAATCAATTCAAATTCAAGGAATTTTCTTACAACCACGCGAAAGCAGCGCCAAGGGGGCGCTGCAGACCGGCGCCAGCGGGGCACGCTGGCCAGCTGAGGCGCCGTCAGGCGCGTGCGCGTGCCCAATCTTAAGCATCTGGAGCGGGTGGCTCTCATCAAGTAAAGTGTATGGGTGGTATAAACCATTGGCTGAATGCGGCTTCCCACCATGCCAAGAAAGACATGTATGAGGCTCTAAGGTACTTGATAAAATAGATTTCTCCACCACGCCAAGAAAGGCGTGTACGGATACTTATAGTTAACACGCAAATATAGATTTTTCCGCCACGCCATGAAAGGCGTATATGGGTACTTATAGTCAACAGCTTGATTGAGCATGGTATGGGCGTGAGCCAAGAGCGTCTGGGCATTCATGGCACTATGCACACCCACAGGATGCTGGGCGCATATGCGATGGCGCGCAAAGTGCGCTGCCGCGACTGACGATTGCTGGAGTTCTTTCGATATCGGCTTATTTGCAAGGAAATCTCCGTCGGGCAATGTAGCATAGTGAATGAAGCGGGAGATAGACCGGGAAAGAGAGAGAGAGAGTGGGAGAGCTGTCGACTGTGGAAGAGTGGGAGAATAGGAAAAATTACGTTTAAGATTTTAAGAGGGGTATTTATAGGATTTATATTTTTTATTATTTTATTTACTATAATTTAAATATTCACGCCGACATCGTCACATAGACAATATATATGTCGATTTTAGATTACTCTGATGTTCCGGACGCAATGGCATAGTCCGTTTCGTGATCGGAGATCGTTTGGTTCAAGTCGGCGTCAAATCAGGGTCAATTTCAGTTCAAATTTGCATGTCGTTGCTTCTGCTCACTCGATACTCGTGCAGACTCATCCGAATTGAGTGTGGACAGTCTCATTTAATAAGTTTTGGCATTTTGATACTAATAGTATGATCAATTTCATGAACGTAGGTAGTTTGTGCATCGTCGCAGCTTTTCGACTTATGTATGCATCGCGTATCGACCCTCCTTGATCGATCGGCCGTCTGGAAAATGCATATTCGATTAATTTCAACATTCGATCGATGTGAGTTCTTTCATCGTCGAGGTCATTTCGGCGATTTTGGTGTCATCGAGTGTATTTCTGCTCTGATTTGCATGTTGTTGTATCTGATTGCTCGATATTCACGCATACTCATTCGAATTGAACGCAAATAGTCTCATTTTGATAGGTTTTAATGTTTTGATGCTAACGGTGTGATTAAAGCGAGGTCATTCGTGCATCGTCACGGCTTCCGACCTCAATATCGACATGTGCGCTCCGGCTCTCCGATCGTGAAGAGCGAATTATGCAAGATGTCTACGATTTTGGCGTTCAACGTGATGGCGGAGTCCGTTCATCGATCGGAGGTCTTTTTGATTGATTTTTGACACCATCAAGAGAATTTCAGCTTCGATTTGTGCGTTGAAACTCATGAAATTCACCTTGTCAGCTCGACTTGGCTTATGGCGCATACATGGAGGTATGCCCCAAATATGATTCACGATGAGTGAGTCATGTTTGTTGAAAACCGGTTGACCCTTTGGGCTGGCCATGGGTCATGGATAACTTCAGCTTTCAATTTCCATGGGTTCACTGAAGAGCTTCTCCCACCATCTACTCTCTGCTTCGATGGTCACATATATAAAAGAAATATAAATTCAAATCAATCAAGCCAAATTCAAAATTCAAATCCAAATCCAAAAATCTTTCCTAAGTCACTTTAATTCTATCTTATGGACTTAGCCTAAATAAAATCTAAATCAATTCAAATTCAAGGAATTTTCTCATAACCCATTTATATTCTTATTTATATTCACAAATATAAATGAAATATAAATTTAAATATCCAAAACTAAATTCAAAAATCAAATCCAAATTCAATCAAAATTCAACCTAAACCTTTCAAGTCAAATTCTTGAACTTAGCCAAATCAAATTCAAATCAAGTCAAACCATTAATTTTTCTTCATAATTCAATCAATCCTTCAATCATGAATCCAAATATAAACATAAACTTCAATCCTCAAACTAAAGCTAAATTCAAAAATCAAACCCAAGTCAAACTCATGTTCACCCTTTGAACTTGAAATTATCAAGTGGATCAAAACCCATTTGACTTCAAACCACTTGCAAATGGATTTATATTTCAATCATAAGTCCATATGTGAGTTCAATCAAACTCAAATCAAGCTTTGACCAAGCCATTTGACCCACTTAGGCTCAAGTGACCTAAAAATTATGAGCCAAATTCTAATCCTAATTGATCGAACTAAGTCCATCTAAGCCTCACATTGTGAGAAACAATCATCATGACATGATCAATCACTTAAATTAGGTCAAACCAAGTCAAACTTAAGGGTTGACCAAGTCAACATTGAGTCAAAATGAAGCCTAAACTAGCCAAAATCCACCATGATTGAAACCATTGATTGATCAAAACTCATTCATGATCAATGTTTGAACTTGAAGTCATCATTTGAGCCTAACCTAGCCAATTGGCCACTTGACCCAAGTTGACCCAACTTGACCTAAAAAGTCAAAATGTGTCAAAACTTGATCTAAGCCAAATTGATTGAAACCAATGGGTCAAGTTTATTCCACATCACTTGTTGAACTTGACCAAAGCCCCAATTAGCCAACTAGACCCAACCTAGCCCAATTGACCTTGAACCCAACTTGACCTAAAGGGCCAAATTGAGCCAAATCCAAATATAAATCAAATTGATTAGAAACAAAGATAAAAATCCATTTCAAATGACTAACCAAACATAAATCAACCCATGACCTAACCCAAATAGGCCTAATGGGTCAAATTAGTCAACTCGACCCATTTGACCTAACTGAAATCAAATGAACCATATTAAAATATGAATCAAATTGAGCCAAACCAATGATGCCAACATATTTCAAATGGTCATATGAACTTGACCCATTTGACCAATTGGTCAACTTGACCCAAGTTGACCCATTTTGACCTAAATGGGTCAACATGAGCCAAATCACATCAAACCAAATACAAATTCAATGAAACTTGGTCCAACCCATTTTTCAATCATACCAAACATATTCAAACTGAAATCAAGGTCAAATGACTATTTTACTCCTAGGCCACAGGGTAACCTAAAATCAAAACCACTTAAAATTTGGTCAATACCTTTTCATGGAGACTTAACATCCTCTTAGTGGACAAAATGGTCACTAATGGACATGGTGCACATGACCCATTGGGTTTGGGTCAAAAACCCAAGGTCAAACTCGACCACTTCCTTCAAATTGAGCACATGGAAATCCTTCCACTCAATTAGGCACATGGAAAGCTTCACCACTCCACTCCTCATGCCATGCCACCTCTAACATAACCCACTCTGTATTGGATTAAAGTGGCAAAGAGGTTTGCGACCATATGATTCACCTAGGGGTAGATATACTCCCCTTAGTTCAACTTAAATTTGATTCTTCCCTATTCGATTGAATCATAAAACTCAGAGGAGGTGATTCCAAGCTCCCCTAAGGTTTCCTAAGCATATCCATTTTCCCATCTCTCAATTTTCTTAGAGTGAAAATAGGGGAGCTCAAGTGAAAATTCAACTTAGTCATTACTCCATATCAAGCTAATTCCTCTTGCAAGCTTCGAGGACTCAAGCAGAACTTACAAACCTTTTCCTAAGTCTCTCAAGGTAAGGGAGGAGTGCTCTTGATCAAGACCGAGCCCAATTGAAGGAGAGCTTGGTCCATAGAGAGATCTACTCAATCCCAATGCTTGAAAATTTAAACAGGGCTTCGTCTCCATTAGACGAAGCTACCTCATCAAACTCGAGCACCGGTGATAGCCTCCGGTGAGGTATGACATTAATCTGAGCTTAATTTATCCATAGTGTGGTCCTTTGTGAAACAAATTCTCACCTTATGAGAATTTAGCCGTTGGATGTGTCCTCCTTTACTCTTAGATGGTGTGGGTTGAATTTTGTTTTAATCCGAGCTCAATCGAGCTCAGATCTTCCCTTAGAAGATGGACGATGGCCATCTCCCGCAGGGAAGAATAAGGATGGATCATGGGCCATCCATCCGTGGATTTTGGATGGACGACCATGATCAAGATGCAGAGGATATTCGATTTAATCCTTTAATACCATAGGTTTAATCCCGTCAGATCCTTGGATGGAGGCCGCAGCACCACTAATGCGATGCTATAATGTGAAAACTTAAATAGCCTCTCCCATCGTTCCATGTGGAAAGCGTGCGCCATGTCAGCCTCCACGTGGCGCCGACGAGATTAGCTATTTTAATTAGGGATTTATTTAATTATCCTTAATCACTGAATCTTCATAATTGCATAACTAATTGTAGAAAAATCCTAAAAATAAAACATAAAAAGCATTGAAAAGATAATTTAGAGGATAATATTCTAAAATTAATTTCACTAGATTTTAAAGAATATATTTTTATTAATTAGAGTTTTAATGAAAGCCTAATAACCCTAATTACTCCCTAATTATACCACCGAGTAATCTCAAAGTTGTCATGTGCATTTAGGGTAATGACTTCTGCCTCCCCTATATTTCTTTGGGTTTATTGATGGGTTAATTAAGGAGATAAACTAATGAATCCTTAATTACTCTCCTTATATAATTAAGGATAATTAAGCATATGAACAGTGGTTGAATCCCATTATTAAGTTAATTAAGCCTTGCTTAAATATGGAAGAGGTTTATGGAATGAATTTGGGGGAATTTTTCCTAATTCATTCCCTAAACCCCTTTACTTCCTTAATCCAAACTTAATTATGGATTAACCCACTAATTATTTACTTAATTAACTTGATAAAATTTTCAAAAATATTCCATAACTTAATCAATCCATCTTTGGTAGGTGCTTAGGTGTTTAATAACCTAAATAACTTAAGAAAATCAAAATCCAACTCACATGTGTGGGGAGGGTTATGAAAGTACTTAAATTAAACCATTTAACTTAATTAATCATTAATTGTGAGCCAATTACATTAGGTACCTTTCTTTCCAAGGTGCATTGCCAATTTAAATTCTTTGTGTGGTTTTATTTTATCTCATTGACTCATAGTTATGTGATTAAATATGTTAAAGTGGTGTGGGTAAGGGGTAATTAACGCACTTAATTCATACCTTAACCTAACC
The DNA here is from genome assembly GCA_021442155.1 of Cymbidium sinense. Classification (NCBI taxonomy): domain Eukaryota; kingdom Viridiplantae; phylum Streptophyta; class Magnoliopsida; order Asparagales; family Orchidaceae; genus Cymbidium; species Cymbidium sinense. The sequence goes on along the minus strand of CM038228.1, from coordinate 91,935,389 downwards.
AAAGCATAAAATTAATCTAATCATCTAAAAATTGAACTTAAATAATTCACACACGGGAGAATGGGTTAGGACCAGCAAACTCATCTTACATTTTTCAAATTGAAATCAAACTCAAACAAAATTCAAACTTTCTTTAAAACAAAATTGAATTACTTTAAATAATCTAATTCCATAGAATTATCTTTAGGAATTAATTAGGGTGAATGAATTTACATTGCTTTCATCACTTTATTTCTTTCCTAGCATGCTAAATGTGTATGTCATATGAAAATTATGCATTCATTCCTTTTAAAAATAAAAATTAAAATGAAATATTTCCTTTATATCAAATTACATGTTTTGGCTAAAGTAAGAATATGAATGGCTATTATCACTACTAAATTCAAAATTATTTTCAAAATTTATAAATCAAACATCAAAACTAAAAGATATGCTACTGATAATTATTTATAAGCTTGCATGTGAGAAATATAAAGATATGTGTTATGTGGCTTTGATTCTCCCTCTCTTTCTTAACATAGAATTGTATAAGATTGGCAAAGTGTATAGTTCATTTGAAAAGGACATACGGCTTGCTAAAATCCATTCCTATACACTCCTATGTCATGACTTAAGAAGGAATATCACATCACACATACAAATTATATAACCAAACCAAAAATTAAATAAATATAAACTTTTGCATCTTTCTTTTTCCATTTATTTCTTTTGTACATGCATGTATTTAAAGGGTGGTATTAATTAGTTTGGTTTTGTAGGTTCTGGGTTGTAGTTACAGTATGTGCTTTTTATTTTATACACTTGTGCATATGAATAAAAGAATAACTCTTTTCTACTTAATTAATGCATCATTTATGCATCTTCAAATTATTCATCTTAAAATACATGAATTCATCATTAAACATAAATGCATGTATATATGTTATAAAATATGTTGGGAAATGAAAAGTTTATTTACTTTACTTTCTTTAAAATTATTAATAGATTTATTTAGGGTTATTCTAAAACCATAATCAAAAAGTTCACTAAACAAAAACATGAATCTACTTTATAAATTACTTAAGAATGAGAAGTTCTCTCTCTCTCTTACAACTTATTAATTCATTTTCAATACTTAAAAAATCTAAACCAAACTTAAAAACTTCAACACAAACCTTAAAATCATTAGTAAGTTACCACTTCTAGCTTTAGGTTAGGGCGGTAAATGGTTTGAAGCTTGCTTTTATTTTGTGATGTATTTTTTCTAGTCTAGATGTTAGGGTGTATGTACGTAGACTGAATGGTAGGAAGATTAAGTCTAATCATTGTCTTCTGCTGGGGATTGTGCTTAAAGAGCTTTGTAATAAATAAAAATATAAAAACTTTTATTGTGCAGGTGCTTATACCCCTAAGCATAATCCAATAAGCTAAGTGGACTTGATTACCCAAGTGTGGGGTGTTAAGTCCATTATACATGCTTGGGATTTGTATGGTTAGTTTAGCTAATCTTTATTTTGTAGGTGTTAATTAGATTTACTTTCCTTTTTCATGTACTTTTATAATTAGGATTTTGGAATGATTGTCATGGGGGATTATGATGAACATTGGTCATAAAATCTTATCTTATGTACCATGTGAAGCCTTTGGAGCAACCACCTTCCAACCATCCAAAAGAAGGAATCAAAAAAAGAAAGAAGAAAGAAGAAGAGAAGAAAGAAGAAAGAAGAAAAGAAGACCCCCATAATATGAATTTCTTGCTTAATTGTAATTAATTCATTTGTAATCCTGATTGTATAAGGGTAGCACTCGGTTACCCTATTTATTTTTAGGCTTGTGCGGTGGCGCCCGACCACAAATGGCCTTTTATTCTTTTGCGTTAGCTTTATAAAATATTTGATATTTTGTTTTGCTTGTGCATTAGAAATGGCATATTTTCCTAATTTCTTCCTTGCTTGATGTATGGCCTGGATGGAAATTATTAGGCTCTTAGGAAAAAACAAATCTTCTACCAAATTAGTCAACTCAAAATTAAACTCATAACCTCACCTAAAGCTTAGGCTAAAAATCAAGATAAAAGAATTAGTAACCCCTTAGCTGGATGTGTACTTTCTTTTCTAACATCATGCATAAAAGCATATTATTTCACTCTTGATTAGAGGGTTTCCACCTTTGCCAGAGAACTTGGCTTGACCTGTGAGAGCCATGGTGGAAACACACCTCCTTTTCTTATTGATTTTGGCCCATAATCTAATTTCTCATGCATTAGGCATAAAGAATCCTATAGCTAGAGTCAAATGATTTTCCAAAATGAAAATAAAACATATGAAACTTTTGCATTAGATTTAAGTCATGAATTCATGCCCTACATGATTTAGTCTCTTTAGGGAGTGTGTTTAAGGACTTATTCTCATTCTAAATAAATAATAACCTTGCTATATTGCATAAACATATGACTTGTCTACATATTTTATAATCATAGGAGGAGTTAATTGGCCCACCCAGCGTTGTAAGTCCAACAGTCAGTGATTTATCTCTCTTATGGAGGTAAACCAAATACCCATTTTCTCCTTAGATTTAGGTTATGCTTTTGGCCCTTAAGCTCCCGATTAGGTTAGGTTACTTCTTCCCTTTATGGGCCATAAACATAAATCCTCATCTCTTAGGCAATTCCATAATCTTGTGTTATAGAATCATAAGCCCTAGAATTCTAATAAAAATTCAACTCAAACACATTAATTCAATTTCAAAAATGTAAAGCCCAACCATAGATAGAGTGCTTAGGTTTCCTAGTATCTTAAGCATCCCCTACTTATTTTCATTTGGCTTCGATAAAAACTCCCTCTTCTTGATCGATCCCACTTGGCTTTCTAAAAATAAACCAATCGATTGATAGTCTTACCTTTTCAAACTCTTTGGAGACAATGATCATTTATTTTAATCGAGAGTATTCCTAAGGAATCATGTTCCTTAGGATATAATTAATTATGGGGACTTGCCCCTATAGGGAACTTAACAAACCTAGTTTAAAATAAACCCTACTTTACTTTTCCATGTAAAGTGGGGGAAGAATCTCTAGCACATTCCAAAGGCCTAGTCGTCCTTATTGTGAGTGTCCATTGTAGGGTAGTGACTTTATCTTCGAGATAGTATCTCCTCAATGTCATACTCATCACCATAACAAGAACATTTGTGGGTCCACATATCCCAACATATTTATATATTTCTATTTTCTTTTATCTTTCTTTTCCTTAAAAAGGAAAAGGGAGATAGATGAAGGTGGAGATGTATAGAATATTTTCACCACAGATTTTTCTGGCGACTCCACTGGGGATGACTCCTCTCTCCATCTTTAGTAAATGATCATTGTCTCTAAGTATTGATAGTGGGTTTGTACATTTGTATGAATCCAAGGCTATCTTTATTTCCGTTGGTAAAACATCCTTAAGTTAAGCTAGCCAACATCTTTAGATTTTAGGACCTCACCCCATGTTGGTCTTGAAACCCTCATTGGGTTCCCCAATGGGTGAAAATAAAAATTTAATAAAAAAGAAAATGATTAAAGACTTCCTCTTTACCATTATTATGGTAAGAAAAGGTTCATTCCAAAAATAAAGATAAAATAAATCCTTCATAAAAGTCTTACTTTTCAAAAGCACTTTTTCAAAATACACTTAATAAAGTATTTGTACTACATCTAATAATTTTTCATAATTGTTACATGTTGAAACATTTCAAAAATAAAACTAACACTCATATTTTCTAAAAGCACAAATGAACTTCTTTACTCAATATTTTCAAAAATAAAATTTCAACAAATCATATTTTCAAAAGCATAAAATTTGAAGTTGGGCCTTTCCATTCAATACAACCAAATGTGTTGGATGGATGTTACATCTTCAAGCAAAAATCACAACTTTGAAATTCCACTCAACACATTCCACATGTTTTAGGTTGGAACTTTCACATTTTCAAAAAGCACATATGAAACCACTCCATTCAATATACCCACATCTATTAAATGGAATTTTCATTTCCAATCAAAATAATAAAAAAAAGCTTTCAAAAAGCACATATGAGCATCTCCATTCAATATACCCAAATTTATTGAATGAAGATTTTATTTCCAAATAAAATAACATTATTTTGAAATGCCACGTAACATATTCCATATATGATTAGGTTGGAGTTTCCTCTTTCAAAAAGCAATAATCACACATGAAAATACATCTTTGAAAATGAAACATAATTGACTTCCATCTTACATACCCAAATTTGTAAAGTGGAAATCCCACTTTTCAAAATCAACAAAAACATAAAATTTTAAAACACACTAGAACTTTATTTTAGCATACCACAATTGCTAAAGTGAAGTCTCCATTTTTCAATACAAAATCCAAAACAAAAAAGAAACACTTTTGGAACTTCATTCTTTAGCATTACCATATTTGCTAAAGTGAACTCTCCATTTTCAAAATGAAATCAAAAACACAAAAAATTGAAACACATCCTTGAAATTTTATTTAGCATACCTAAAGTTGTTAAGTGAAGTCTCCATCTCACAAAATCTCAAAACACATTGGAACTTCATTTTAGCATACCACATTTGCTAAAGTGAAGTCTCCATTTTTCAAAACAAAATCCATAAAAAAAATAAAACACTTTTGGAACTTCATTCTTTAGCATACAATATTTGCAAAAGTGAAGTCTCCATTTTCAAAACAAAATTAAAAATACAAAAATTTGAAACACATCTTTGGAATTTCATTTAGCATACCCAAAGTTGTTAAGTGAAATCTCCATCTCACAAAATTTCAAAACTCATTGGAACTTCATTTTAGCATACCACATTTGAAGTCTTCATTTTAAAAATAAAATCAAAAATAAAAAGAAACACTTTTGAAACTTTATTCTTTAGCATACCATATTTGCTAAAGTGAAGTCTCCATTTTCAAAAAAAAAATCAAAAATACAAAAATTTGAAACACATTTTTGGAATTTCATTTAGCATACTCAAATTTGCTAAGTGAAATTTCCATTTCACAAAATTTCAAAAAATACATTGGAACTTCATTCTAGCATACCACATTTGCTAAGGTGAAGTCTCCATTTTCAAAACAAAATCCAAAACAAAAGAAACACATTAGGATTTCCTTAGCATACCCAAATTTTCCAAGGATCCTATTTTTCAAAATCAAAATTGTAAAAATAAAAGAAACACATTAGGATTTTCTTAGCATACTCAAATTTGCTAAGAGTCCTATTTTCAAAAATTTTCAAAAATAAAACACACTTGGATTTCCTCATTTAGCATACCCAAATTTGCTAAATGGGAATTCCATTTTTCAAATCACAAATGATTTACAAAATAAAGCAAACAAAGAAAAATAACAAATTATTTTCAAACACCTGACCTAGCATACATAAATTTTCTAAGTGAGTAGATTCCAAAAATCTCAAATCAAAATCAAATTGACCCTTTACTTTAACATACCCAAATATGTTAAATAAAGGGTCCTCAAAATCAAAATCAAAATTTAAATATGAACCTATGGAAGCATCTCTCCAAAAATATTTGAACCCATTTTCAACATATCCAAATTTATTGAAAGTGGATTATACATCCAAAAATACCTCTTTCCAATCAAATCTCAAAATATATTCTAAATTATTTGAGCTAGACTTAACACTTTCAAGATATTGAGTATTTGTTCGAATCCTAAATTCAAATTCAAAATCAATAAAGTAAGAGAATATGATTCAAGTTAGTTTTCAACATTGCAGTTACAATCACCTTCAGTCAATTTTTCAATTTCAGTACAATTTGATTCATTGGCAACACCCAAGTATGTGTTCACTTTTCCCCATGAGATGGATACTTAGATCAGGTTAGCCTTGCCCGCTCTGACTATGCCCACCTCATCCACTTTGGATGAGGTTTGGGCATCTGAGGGGACCTCCCTCATTTAGTAGTAGGAGCATGTGGACAGGGCGAATTGGGTTGACATGCCATCAGATTTTAAGATTTCCTTGATGAAGAGGAAAGCTATGGCAGGTGGTAACCAGTATCTTGCTCCCGCCTGTGGTTCCTCGTCTTTGATTAGGGCTAGCACCCACTCACTAGCACTCTCAAAGGGGAAGGCTCACCTAATCCCAGAGACTGTCTCCCCTGCTTTTGAGGTTGGGTCTAACTCTTATTCTGCTCGCCCTACCAGGACCCAAAGAAGAAATAAGAACCTCATGATAAAGTGGTACCACACTCGTATTGCTAGGGAGATGGAGGCAGCCACAGTCTATTATTGAGGAGTTTCCCACTTTGGTTTCCCTGTTGGTTACAGTAAACTAGTTCCATCGTCTCTTTAGGTTTGACAGAGAGGATGTTAGAAGGATCTCTGCATCACTTCCACTAAGTTGATTCGACCAATGAGGAGGAGGATGTCATACTCCAATCTATTCTGAGTGGTGGAAGCCTATAGATGATCTGAGTCTGAGGCTTAGTTTGATTTGAGATCCATTATCCCCCTCAGTGTGGGGAAGCATCTTAGATAGGAGAGGACTAGGGTGGCCCATACCTGGGTTCACCAGAGAGAGGAGTTTTAGTCGGTGGTGACTCACTCACTAATTTTCTAAGGCGTGCCATCGATCACATAGACAATATTCTGCTCATGGGGATCACACATCATAGGAGAGCAGCTCTTATCTTGAGAGAGTCGGTGGTGCCTTCACCACACTGCTCTACCCTCCATCCACCATCACCTGTACATGTTCAATCATCTTCAGTTCCACCAAAGGCCATGAAGGCCACATGGGAGAGAAGAGGACCACATTTGGCGAGATCCCATCTTATCTACCACCTTCTTGGCGGTGAGGTCTCTCCCGACCTTAGCCCTAGTGGTAGTGAAGAAGGAATGAGACCTCAGCGTGGTCATCCCTTCTCCACCACCACCGTAGTAGGACATAGAGATGGTTGCAATAGTTATCGAGGGAGAAGGTGATAGCTCAGTTGCACCTATGATGATTGAACCTCCTAGGAGTGTCACCCCTTGCAGATTTAGTGATAGTCAGGAACATATTTCTTCCAATGAGTATAGCCCTTAAAGGGTTGACTCTCCAACAGCAGGGGAGGTATGGTGCCTCACAGTACATGATAGTGATTCCACCACTAGTCAACCAAAATCATTTGTGCTAATTCAAACAGATCATTCTCTAGATGATATAGTAGCCCATTATTTCATGGAGAAGAAAGAGATCCTAGGATATGACTGGTCTGATGAGGAGAAGATCATCTTTAATCCCAATGAAGATGATTTGTTGGGAGATTCAGCAGGGGTTTACATGGTAGATATCAGAGGATCCCTCCTTAGAGAGTAGCAGACTATGAAAGGTGTTGAGGATGAGTAGAAAGACACAACCTACTCGACCCAACACCTCCTTCAACAGATAAAGCAAAAAAAATGAAAAAATAGATAGGATGGAGAAGAGGCTCAAAGATCTATTAGTAGCCGTCTTAGCACTTCAAAACCAAGAACCGGTAGTCCATCCTACTATAGATGAGACTAGTCAGCCAAAGTTGGTGCATGTCTTGGACCCAGCCAAGACTTTACCTCCAATAGAGAAAGGTAGCACCAGCACATATAGGAAGGTTGTGGATAGTACCTCCATACAATAAAGAAATCAAGAGCATGGTTGAGCAGTAGGTGAAGAAAAGCATTGGCTCAAGCCCGAGGAGGATCATCAAGTCCAAAGGGTAGACCCCTACCAGGAGGAATTTAATGCAATCCAATATCCTAAGGGTTTTGTGCCACCTTCTTTCAAGAGTTGTGATGGTAGTGGGAACCCGAGGTAGCACATCACATTTAGGGCTGTTCTTGCAGGTGTGATGTTCTTTACTCTTCCATCTCTTTATCAACTTAGCGGGCATAGCATTTGACGTATCTGAACTTCTCAATAGTTTAGTGAAGACTTTTCTTTGAGTTAGAGCAACTATTAAAGAGATTTGAGCTGACAAGGTCACTATTGGCAATTTGTTGTGGCTCAACAAAATCTCGACTCATTGATTACATTCTCGATGGCATAATTTGAGTATGAAATGCAACCACTATCTGAATGCATGCCATTGAGATTCTACTTAAGAATATCCATGGCGGTCGCCTTCATGCTCAAAGGTTTCACCATCAAATTTTTTGAGAATTAATCAACAAAGGTGCTAGCTTGCAAGGAGAAGCAAAAGCTACCTTTCAGATCTATCAACAAGCCAACCTCAGTAAGGTATAGAAGAAACTAGTGATGAGGATAAGGGAAACAACCGTGAGAGAGTTTTAGAGACCTGCTCTCATAGCCATCACTTCCACCTCCTCTACCACCACCGAGATAGCCCTACCAGCCACCACAGCAGCCTCCATGGCCTACACCACCTCCTCCTCAGCCACATCATCAACATCAGCAATACACATACTCCTTGCTATGTAGCTATGGTCCACCTACTCTTTGGATAAACTTAACAAACCTTATTCATTTAAGAGGGAGGTAATCAGAAGATCTTTAAGAATCTCTTAAAGAAGCGATTTTAGCTACCCAACCTAGAGAGAGGAAGTGGGCAAAAGCCATGATCCTAACTTTGGCTCCTACCACCATATGCTAGGTCATGTTTTGGAAGATTGCTTCACATTTAAGGATTGGCTTGAACACAGCTTCAAGATCGGTGTTATAGTCATCCCAAGGAATACCTTATGGAACAACCATCCGCCCATTAGGTAATCCTTGGGATACTGTGATCCTTCCAAAATAAAGAAGGTTGGGATATCTTTTATCCAAAACCTCTAAGAAAATTGTATCAAGATCAAGAAACTTTAGTGCTCTGAGTCACCTCAAACCTCCAACATCAAGGAAGGTTTGCAAGTTACTGAGCCAACTCGGGGAAAGGGGAGCTCAAAGAAGAGCATGTGCCGAGATAGCCCAAGAGCACAAACATCGACGCCTAGCTCCAACCATTGCTACTACATCGGACTACTCCACTACTTTCTTCTTCTTCTAGTAGACATCTTATATCGATGAGGCATCAAATCCTCACCCTCTTACTTTACATTTCTACTAGTACCTCTATCAAATCCAAGAAATTGAAGAATAAAGCTAGCTTGAATTATATCTATGTCACAATGGGTTGTCTAATCTATTCCTAATAACTCTTCAAGTCTAAACAACAACTATAATAATTTGATCTTCTTCTCTCGATTCGAGTTGATTTTTCCTACTCAATACTGGGTTTGCCTCTTGAGATAGACTTGGAATCATCAAGGGTCCCATAGGAGAAGAGGTGAGCCTGTAGTGAACCTTCCATTACCCACAAGAGATCACCAAGTCAACCTCCAGAGTGGCAAGGTTCTACCTCCTAGGTAGCACCTCAAGAAAAATAAGTCATTGGTAGAGGATCGAGAACCCTCCAAGATGCTCCACCCTTGGATATGCTTGTGGAGGATAGCCAAGGTGGACTACAATGTCCTCTCTCACCTAAGAAAGTTGCCATCTAAGCTAAGCATATATGATGCCCTTGTCTTATCCAAAGAGATGAGGGAATCATTAATCAAGGCTCTCCTTGATCTTGAGATATGCTTAGCTCAACCGCTATTGGAGAGGAGGCACATTATTCAAAGAAGCTCGGGATCACTGATGAAGACCTTCTTCTGGGAGATGGAGCACAACCCCCCTCAACACATGGACAAATGACTTCTGAGTTCTCTGATCTAGGTGCATCGGTGAACATTATGAGTCTAAAGACCCTTGCCTATTTGAGGATGACATCTCCACACTGAGGAGATCGATGTTGAGAAGATTCAATGAACAAGGCGAGAGGGCTTTAGGTTCCATAGTGTTACCTTTGGAGATAGGTGACCGGAAGACTAAAGCCAAGTTTTATATCATTGATTCAAATACTTCATTCAATGCTTTGCTCGGTAGGCCTTGGATACATCAGAATAAGATGATTCCATCCTCCCTCCATCAGTGCATCAAGTTCAGGAAGGATGGGATTGAGTAGTATGTCAAAGGAGATGAAAAGCCATTTTCGCTAGAGAGGTTGAGATATATGATGCACCTACTATCTTCCTCAAAACACCCTTTCTCATGAACTTGGACAAAATTCAAATTCAAAAGAAAAGAAATGAAGAAAAGAAAAAGAAAAGAAAAAAATGAAAATCCAAGTGAACAAGAAAGGGAATTGAAGAAGAAATAGATGATATCACATTCCACCCATAATTCATTCCATCATATGGACATGTGGATGACTCAACCTCCACCGTAGAGGAAGAGGCAAATAGATGGAAGACCCCCAGTGGCCGCCGCCAGGGTTATGTTCCAGTTCATAGAGTACCCCTACTATTCACATAGACTTGGAATCCAGCTGAGGATGAGTCTAATGTGATTAGTATACACCAACCTCTCGGGTTTCATTGAGGTGAGAGCCAAACAATGACAAAAAAAGCCTCTAGCAAAGTATTTGAATTATGTAAAACTATCGTAAGTAGTTGGGAACCTTAGCTCTAACCTCACTTTCATCTCAAAAGTTGAAGGTTTAGTAGTTAAGAAGCCCTAAGTCTTCCAAAGATATGAAGCAAGAGATTCTTTTGGGATCATCCTCCTCAAGTCCCAAGTTGATGTAGAACTTGAGGAGAATTCATATAAAGAATTAATGGAATTACCTTTTGATTTACTTTGTGTTCATAATCTTATACAAAGAAGGTTTGATTCCTCATACATGGTCAAGCAATGTCAGTACTTTGAAAAGCTATGGAATAACAGTAGGGATGCACAATCAAGAGAGACTAGATTCGATAGTGGGTCCAATGATGATGATGGTTACTGCTTGTCACCAATCATTTGAGTCCGATAGGTTCTTTTTCACACAAACCAACTCTTATGAGAATGTGTGTTTAGAAATGATGATCCGTGATGATCTCCAAATCAAAGATGCACCCCGAATTTGAAGAGGAGATCCATTCAACAATTGACAAGCTTAAAGAAATCAACCTCGATAGAAGAAAATCCACACATACATCAATTCATGAATGAAGAAGAAACCAATGACTTAGTTATTGACTGAAGTTTAAGGACGCTTTGCATGGAGTTATGAAGAGATGCCTGATTATCTCTGACGTACCCCACAAACTAGCAATAGATCCTAGCGCTAACCCTATCAAGCAAGCTCCTAGATGCATGCATTAGAAATCAACAACAAGGTCATTTGAAGTCAAGAAATTGATGCTAGTTTCATTGGGAAGAAAAATACCCTACCTGTTAGCTTGTCATCCCGTTAAGAAGAAGAATGGCCAAATTCATATATGCATCGAGGGACTTAAATAAGGCATGTCCTAAGGATGAGTTTCCTTCCTATACCGTAATTAATGGTGGACATCCTCATCTCATATAGTTTCTCCTTCATGGATGGGTCATCTACATAACCAAATCAAGATGTCTCAAGATGAAAGAAACAATACTTTTAAACCCCGATCAAAAATCTATTGTTATAGGGTCATGCCTTTCGGCCTTAAAATGCTGCTACATACCAATGAGCCATGACTCATCTTCAATGAACTCATCCATCATCGTTGAGTGCTATGTTGATGATCTAGTAGTCAAGAGAGAAAAGGAAGACCATCTCTTTGACTTGAGAGTAGTTTTGAATGGTTAAGATAATATAACCTCAAAATGAATCCCCTGAAGTGTGCATTCAGAGTAGCTTCAGGGAAATTCCTTGGGTTTGTTGTCTGACACCAAAAATAGAAATAGATCTAGAAAAGATCAAAGCTATCTTAGAAATGCCACCTCCTAAGAGTTTAACTCAACTCAGATCTTTCCAAGGATGGTTGGCATATTTAAGATGCTTTATTTCCAACCTATCGGGGAGATGCAAGCCATTCTCAATATTTATCAAAAAGGATGCCAAGTTCAAGTCAGATGATAAGCACCAGCATGCCTTTGAAGATATCAAACATTATTTGGTGAAGTCGCCAGTTCTAGCAGCCCCTATCCTGGGCAAACCACTCATCCTCTACACTGCCATATTGAGATGACTCTCTTGGCCCCAAGCCAATGACGGGGGAAGGAGAGAACTCTCTACTACCTATCGCCTGATTCCTAAAAGCAAACTATCCACCTATTGAGAAACATTGTAGCTTGATCTTTGCCTCAAAAGCTACACATTATATGCTTTCTCATAAGGTGAACTTGATTTCTAACCAATCCAATCTAGTATCTCATGACATGCCAACACTTTCGATGTTTGGCATGATGGTCCATGATTCTCTCACAATTTGATATCACATTTGTTCCCCCTCCTGTAAAAAGGATAAGAACTAGCATTTCTTAGACACACCCACTTCCCCGATTCTTCTGAAGTGATGATCCCCCGATGAACAAATCATGAACTTAGGAGGTTGACAATCACCGATGGGAGATGTATTTTGATGGTGCCTTTTTTCATAAAGGGAAGCACCACATCTACTCTTCTAGAAAGGCAAGTGGAATAGTTCTCCTAACTCTAGACTATGATGTGATGAGATTCTCATACTATCTTTCCAACCCCGCACAACAATGAAGTATGAGGCTTTGATTGTCCGAGTTAGCCATCATAGTGTCAAGAGCATCAACATCTTTGGGGATTCTCCTCATCAACAGATTGGTCCTACAAGGTTCTCAAACCCAAGCTTCATTACCATGAGTATACCATGAAGTTATTGGCCAAATTCTAAGTCACCATCTACAAGGTTCCAGAGAACGTAAGTAGATGCTTTGGCCAAACTTTCCAAAGAATTGCATGTCTAAGATGAGTCCATTCCAATAAGGGTCCAAAATAGACAAGTCCTATCCCTTATTGATGTTGAACTCATCAAGAGACTTTCTCTTGAAGGGGAGGTTGTGTTTATAAGGACAAGGAGGATTGGAGGCAACCATTCATAGACTATTTGAACACCGAAACTACCTCAAGAAAAGTCACAAGCCCATCAGTGAAAGAGAGCTCTCTCCTATGCTTTGATGGCACCCGCATCTTTTGATCAAATGTGGTTATGTTATTTATAAATGAAAGCCCATGGCATTGTAATGAGGTACATTCGTCTATGTGGAGCATCAATCCCAAAGATGAAGATGAAGATCAAGAGACTAGATACTACGGTATTGATGAATGACTACATGGATGCTAAGAGATGCCATCGGTACAGCATGTGTATCTTACATCAACCACCAACATTATTTACCTATATTATTTCATGGGTATCGACATTGTGGGTCCGATCGATCCTCCTTCTTCCAAGGGTCATCGGTTCATCTTAGCTACCACCGACTACTTTTCCAAGGGGGCAGAGGCAATCCCACTGTGATGAGGTAACTCGCATGTGCTTCTTTTTTGAACCATATCATATATAGTTCGGGTGCCTGATGAATTATATCGATAATGGTACGCATTCAAAAGCACCAAGATCAATACTTCGAAGACATGATATAGATTGAGATACTCCACCATCTACTTCCCCAAAGCAAATGGCTTAGAAGCATTCAACAAAACTCTCATCCAAATACTAAAGAAGACTTGATGATAACAATGAGTAACGAAAGTATGGTTGAAGCCTTGTGGGCCTACACACATACCAACTCCAACTCAATCTACCCCATTTTTTCTTAGTGTATGGGTCTGAAGATGTTCTACCTTTAGAAGTTCAACTCCCATCACTAAGGATAGCATTAGCAAGATCACTATAGAGTAATGCAAAGTTAGTTAGAAGAGCTCAAGGTTTGGAGGAGAGTCGCCACTGCTAGAACCTCGAGTTGTACAAGGCCAAAATGATTCAAGCTCACAACAAGCTGGTCTGACCTAGGTCTTTCCAAGTAAGAGAACTTGTGTTAGTCCTAAGGAGACCAATTGTTGCCCATTGAAAGATGGGAGGCAAGTTTGAACCCACTTGGGAAGGCCCCATGTCATAGAGAAGGCCTACCAAGGAGGATCTTATCATCATTGATTATAAAGAGGACCACCCGATGCTTCCAATTAATGGGCTCTATTTGAAGAAATATTACCCATAAAACATGTTTGAATTTAATTATAACAAAAGAAAGGAAATTTGATTCCATTTCATGAAAATCTTCTCTTCTTTCGAAGCATTGCTTGCTTGTCTTACGAATCTGCCATGACGTGTTTAGGGTAGGTGTAAGAGTCCCCCTAGTGGCATCTTATCCCTCTTCCACAATATAAACACAATCTCCTAATGCTATTAGAATAGGTGTGAGAGAACACAAGAGGCATCCTAGTTCAATTAGCAAAACTAAGTTAAGTATAAGAGAACCTGAGTGACATCCTTTCTTAGTGGGAATCTTCATCCATGGCACCATTTCATCAAAATCCCTGTTTTAAGGTGTAAGAGTCCTGAGGCATCCTATTCCCTTTAACACAAAGCACAGAAACAAACACATATCCTTTTGTCTTGGGCTATTTTGATGTGGGAGCAAGTCCTCTATGACACTCACTTATTGGCTGCTCCAGGTCGGGAGCAAGCCTAAATGGTCACTTATTTGGAAGATGTGAGTCCCCGCACTTTCTTCCTAACTTGACCATTGCAAATGAACGAGCGCCTTATTAGTATGGTAGACTTCACTACCCAGTAGTAAGCTACCTCATGTTGATTTTATTTAAGAAGATGTGAGTCCCCGAGCTTTCTTCTTGAACTAATCATCATGATCTAACTAGGTCGAGTATATTTGAGGTTTAGATAAGTCCCTGAGGCTCCTTTCCTCTGACTACATTTGAGTTGATATAAGTCCTCCGGCATTCACTCAATAGTCTCCCTAGGTCTAGCACATATCGAAATAAGACGCATTATCCCAAAGATTAGTTCTATATAGGAGGATGTCAGTCCCCGAGCTTTCTTCCAAGGTTGATTATTACAAATTGATGAGCACCTTAGGTTGGTTGATGTTCACTATGCTGACAGCGACTCACCTGGTGGATACACCACTTTGGCAGATGTGAGTCCCCGTGGTTTCTCTTTGAGTTGGCCACCGAATACCTATTGATATATGACTATATGTTCTTCTTCTGTGGTTTTGATTAAGCCCTTCCCTCATGGGCACTCTATTTGGATCACGTCCTTTGTGACCCCATTTAGACACTACATGGGCTACTCTTGGATTGGACAGTCCCCCTTTCCTAGTAGCCACCACTGTGGTTGGAGAATTTATTTAGCGGATGAAGAAATTCTCCTTTGGTTCAGTAAATCTGAGATATGTCTAGGCTGATATAAGCTCCTTCCCAATTTGATCCCTCGCAAACTAACAGGGTCCATGATAAACAAACTAAACTAAACAAACAAAATATTCACTTATGGATTGGGAATTCAAGCCCCCAATGGCCCTTTTCCCAAGCTGACATCCTATCTTTAGGGCAGTGTTAGTAGAACTCCCTATAGGAATTGCTTGACTACTTGAATTGAGATAAATCCACAGGTCGGTACTCACTCCGTAGTCGCCCTTAGGTTGGGTTAAATCTATTTTTCCATAAGCAAGTTACCCTAGTGGTCATTCCACTTTGGAAGATGTAGTTTAGACTATGACACATCCTTTCTGGCATGATTGTGACTAATCGATGAGTTTCCCTAAGTTGAGATCGATTTATTGCCCAAAGCAACACAGGTCTTTGTAGTGGAAGATGTGAGTCCCCAAGCTTTCTTCCTTGAATTGATCATTATAAATCAAAAGGCACTCCTTTGGTCGATAGTTCTCCCATCCGAAGTTACTTTGGTTCAATTCAAAAATGTCTAGGCTATAAGCTCTTCTCGTGATCCATCATAAACCAATGAATCCATAAAAAATAAACAAATTAAAATAAAATTAATCTTGACTTTTGAGTTTAAGTCCCCAATGGCACTCAATAGTCACCGGTTGGGTTGAATTTTTGCCAACACAACATCACCCTGGTTCCTTATTTTGGAAGATGATGAGTCCCGCACTTTCTTCCTAATTGACCATTGCACATCAAAGGCATCCTTTGGTTGGATAGTCCTACCTTGTGGTTGGTAGACTTTTCCCTTGATTGGTAACTGAGTTCAAGGCCTCCATGGCCCCTACTCGGCACCATCACAAATCGATGGGACCCATCAAAATAATAAAAATTAATCTGATTATTTGACTTGATCTTAGTAGTATTCACTCAATAGTCACTAGTTTGATCCATTCCCCTTGCCAATGGATCACCCCAAGACTGTCCCTACTTTGGAGGATGTAAGTCATTATTTTTCCTAGTAACCATCGCATACAAAGGCATTCCCTTTGCTTGGCTAGTCCTACTATGTGTTAGACTACCTTTGATAAATCTAGTTAGGTTCAAGCCTCCATGGCTCTACTGCAGATCCATCGCAAACCAACAGGGTCCATCTCAAAATCCAAATTCTAAAAATTTAAAACAAATTCAACCCTCCTCCCTCAGCGGAGTCAAACATGAAACAAAATAAATCCAATCAATTCTCACCCAGTGGAGTCAATCAAATCAAAATAATTAAACAATCAATAAATCAAATCAAATCAATTTCTCCCCAGTGAGACTCAAATCAAACCTCTCATCCCCTTTTGGATGATTTGAACCTATTTTCCTAGTGAAAGGTTCACATACTCTATCCCTAGGATTCCTCCTTCCTCTCTTATGTCCTTGACAAGTAGAGTCACATTGCACTAAGCTCGATTCCTTCTACACCTTGGAGTAGATCATCTTTGTTAGTGCTTGTGATCATTCAGTGTTGTTGATCATTTCAATCAACACTAATATGTTCCTGTCCACACACACCTATTCCCTTTGTTGACTTTTTTTGGGATGAGCTCTCAACCCTCCATCTTAGACATAACTTCTTAGACTTTAAGAGTTCCTTAGTCTTAAGACACATCTAGTGATTAGTGGACACTCAACCTAGCCTAGACTTAGAAGAGTTAGCCATAGGAATAGGTCATGCCTTGGG
Source organism: Cymbidium sinense (assembly GCA_021442155.1). Classification (NCBI taxonomy): domain Eukaryota; kingdom Viridiplantae; phylum Streptophyta; class Magnoliopsida; order Asparagales; family Orchidaceae; genus Cymbidium; species Cymbidium sinense. The sequence continues at coordinate 91,918,425 of CM038228.1, read as the reverse complement.
TGTTAAAAATTTGCTCACCCTATACTTCTTGAACCAAATCCTCACTTCCTTCCAAGTTAAAAACTCCAAACTCATATCAACTCAACTCTAAATCAAACCTTGAACCAAGTCAATGGATTTTCAAATCATGAATCAATCCAAATAATTGAAACCTGATTGAAGCCCATGATTGATTCCAAACTCCAAAATATTTCTAAGTCCTTTGATTCTCTCATGGACTTAGCCTAAATCAAATCTAAATCAATTCAAATTCAAGAAATTTTCCAATCATATATATTCTCATTTATATTCACATATATAAATGAAATATAAATTCAAATCAATCAAACCAAATTCAAAATTCAAATCCAAATCAAAAATCTTTCCTAAGTCTTTGATTCTATTCATGGACTTAGCCTAAATCAAATCTAAATCAATTCAAATTCAAGAATTATAACTATTTATATTCTCATTTATATTCACAAATATAAAATGAAATATAAATTCAAATATCAAAAAACTAAATTCAAAAAATCAAACTCAAATTCAATCAAAATTCAACCTAAGCCTTTCAAGTCAAATTCTTGAACTTAGCCAAATCAAATTTCAAATCAAGTCAAACTTGATTTTTCTTCATGATTCAATCAATCCTTTAATCATGAATCCAAATATAAACACAAACTTCAATCATCAAACCAAAACTAAATTCAAAAAATCAAACCCAAGTCAAACTCATGTTCACCCTTTGAACTTGAAATTGTCAAATCAAAACCCATTTGACTTCAAACCACTTGCAAATGGATTTATATTTCAATCATAAGTCCATATGTGAGTTCAATCAAACTCAAATCAAGCTTTGACCAAGCCATTTGACCTACTTAGCTCACTTGACCCAAAGTGACCTAAATTTTATGAGCCAAATTCTAATCCTAACCAAATTGGATTGAACTAAGCCATCTAAGCCTCACATTGAGCAACAATCATCATGAGATGATCAATCACTCAAATTGGGTCAAACTAAGTCAAACCTAAGGGTTAAGTCAACACTTAGCCAAAATGAAACCTAAACCAGCCAAAATCCACCATAGGCCAAATTTTGAAACTGTTGATCAAAACTAATTCATGATCAATGTTTGAACTTGACCAAGTCATCATTTGAGCCTAACAGCAATTGCCACTTGACCCAAGTTGACCCAACTTGACCTAAAAAGTCAAAATGTGTCAAAACTTGATCTAAGCCAAATTGATTGAAACCAATGGGTCAAGTTCATTCCAAATCACTTGTTGAACTTGACCAAAGCCTCAATTGGCCAACTAGACTAACCTAGCCAATTGACCTTGAACCAACTCAACTTGACCTAAAAGGTCAAATTGAGCCAAATTCAAATATAAACCAAATTGATTGGAAACAAAGATACCAATCCATTTCAAATGATCAACCAAATGTAAACCAACCCATGACTCCAACCTAAATAGTCAAATGGGTGAAATTGTTGACCCATTGACCATTTGACTTAAACGAAATCAAAAGCACCAAATTCAAATATGAATCAAATTGAACCAAACCAATGATGCCAACATATTTAGAATGATCATATGAACTTGACCCAACCCATGGTTTGACCCAATTTGACCAATTGATCAACTTGACCCAAGTTGACCCATTTTGACTTAAATGGGTCAACATGAGCCAAATCACACCAAACCAACTCAAATTCAATGAAACTCAACCACATTTTTCAAATTGAAGATTATTACACTGAATTTCAATTCTTTTCATGGACACTTAACATCCTCTAGTGGGTCATATTTGCACATGACATTTGAGTTTAACCCAAGGTCCAAATTGAGCACATGGAAATCCTTCCTCCACTCAATTAAGCACATGGCAAGCTTCACCACTCCACTCCACTAAAATGAATGCCATGCCACCTCAAATAAATCCACTCCTCAAGGAGGTGTATTGGATCAAAATGGAAAAGAATCATATCTCGATTCACCTGGGGAGATATCTCCCTAATTCCACTGAATTTGATTCTCCTCATTGAAGCATATGAACTCATGAGGTGATTCCAAGCTCCCCCAAGGTTTTCTAAGCATCTTCCATTTTCCCATTTCTTGATTTTCTTAGAGTGAAATGGGAGCTCAAGTTAAAAACTTAGTCAATACTCCTATCAATTCTCTTGTGCATTAGAATCAATTGAACTTTCCTAAACCTTTTCCCAAGTTCTCAAGGCAAGGGAGGAGTGCTCTTGATCAAGATCGAGCCCAATTGAAGGAGAGCTTGGTCCATAAAGAGATCTACTCAATCCCAAGGCCTGAAATATTTAATAGGGCTTTGTCTCCACTAGAAAAATCTACCTCATCAAACTCGAGCACTAGTAATAGCCTCTGGTAAGGTATGACATTAATCCGAGCTTAATTTAGCCATAGTGTGGTCCTTTGTTAAACAAATTCTCACCTTATGAGAATTTAGTAGTTGGATATGTCCCCCTATAGTCTTAGATGGTGTGGGTTGAATTTTGTTTTAATGAAAAAAAAAACCATCCATTTTAGAATCCATGAAAGATGAATATCCATATTAATCCTTTAATAATAATTAATAGATTGATCTTGATCCACGGATGGAGAAGATAGAACACGATAACCGGATGACAACTTAAATATCCCATCCACCATATGGGGTGCCATGACCCAGGCAAAGATTTTATTTTAGAATTTATTTAATCAATAAATCTTCATAATTGCATAACTAATTCTACAAAAATCTCTAAAATAAAAGGTAAAAAGCAATGGAAAGATAACTCAGAGGGGCATATTCTAAAATTAATTTCATTATATTTTAAATAATATGTTTTCCTTAATTATAATTTTAACAAACCTAATAACTTTAATTACTCCTTAATTAAGGTTATGAAAGTACTTAAATTAAATCCTTTAACTTAATTATCATTAATTGTGAGCCAATTACATTAGGTACATTTCTTTTCCTAAGTGAATTGCCAATTTAAATTCCTTATGTGGTTTTATGCAATCTCAGCTCATAGTTCTGTGATTAAATATATTAAAGTGGTGTAGGTAAGGGGTAATTAACACACTTAATTCATACCTTAACCTAGCCAAAGCATAAAATTAATCTAATCATCTAAAAATTGAACTTAAATAATTCACACATGGGGGAATGGGTTAGGACTCACATTTCTCAAATTGAAATCAAACTCAAACAAAATTCAAACTCTCTTTAAAATAAAATTGGTTTAGTTTAAATATTCTTATTCCATAGGATTGTCTTTAGGAATTAATTAGGGTGAATGAATTTACATTGCTTTCATCACTTTATTTCTTTCCTAGCATGCTAAATGTGTATGTCATATGATAATCATGCATTCATTCCTTTTAAAAATCAAAATTAAAATGAAATGTTTCCTTTATGTCAAATTGCATATTTTGGCTAAAGTAAAAATATGAATGGCTATTATCACTACTAAATTCAAAATTATTTTCAAAATTTATAAATCAAACATCAAAACTGAAAGTTATGCTACTTATAATTATTTATAAGTTTGCATGTGAGAAATATAAAGATATATGTTAAGTGGCTTTGATTCTCCCTCTCTTTCTTAACATAGAATTGTATATGATTGGCAAAGTGTATAGTCCATTTGAAAAGGACATAACACTTGCTCAAGTCCATTCCTTTACACTCCTATGTCATGACTTAAGAAGGAATTTCACATCACACATACAAATTAGAAAACCAAACCAAAAATTAAATAAATATAAACTTTTGCATCTTTTTTTTCCATTAATTTCTTTTGTACATGCATATGTATTTAAGAAAAGTGGTATATTAGTCTAGATAACCCCGGGGTTGCGAGGCTTTAAGTAGTCCTACGTAGGTCTTGTACCTTACACCCCCGGTGCTTACAATGGCGTCATACTCACTTATAACTTTCATACATACACATGTGCATATGAATAAAGGATAAAAGAATAACTCTTTTCTACTTAATAAAAATCATGCATCATAAAGCATCTGAATTTTCTTAAGTAACACTACTTAGCATTCATCATTAAAGTGTGCTAAACATTCCCATTTGCATGTTTAGATATGCTTAGGATTCATTCATATGCATGTTATATATGTTAGGAAAGAAATGAAGTGTGCATTTTTTAATATTATTTCACTTTACTTAATCTTAAAATGCCTTTCCTTTTAAATAAGTTTGTTTAGGGTTATTCTAAACTTAGGATTAACTAAAACACATAAGAAAACATTCACTAAAAAAATTAAACTTGAATCTACTTTAGAAATTACTTAGGGTAGGGAAGGAAAGAGAAGTTCTCTCCTCTTTTCCCTCTCTTTACAACTTAGTAATTATTTGTAGGATTCACCTAAACCAAATCAAAAATATGAAATAAAATTAACCCAAAACAACTAAATAATTTAAATTAAAATTGTCCTCTAAGTTGAACATTTTCATATTTAGAAAATCTAAACCTTAAACCCATAGCTAAGCATACGACACATACCTTAAATGGCACACACATTAAGCTAAGTCACCACTTCTAGCTTTAGGTTAGGGCGGTGCATAATTGATGCTTGCTTTTATTTTATGGTATATTATTTCTAGTTTGGATGCTAGGGTGTATGTGCATAAACTGAATGGTAGGATGATTTAGTCTAATCATTGTCTTCTGTAGGGATTGTGCTTAAGGGATGCTGTAATAAATAAAAATATAAATGCTTTTGTTGTGCAGGTGCTTATACCCCTAAGCATAATCCAATAGGCCAGGTGGACTTGATTAACCATGTGTGGGATGTTAAGTCCAATATTCATGCTTGGGATTTGTATGGTTTATTTACCTAATCTCTATTATGGGTGTTAGTTAGATTTACTTTTCCTTTTCATGTACTTTTGTAATTAGGATTTTGGAATGATTGTTATGGGGGGGATTAGATGACATTGGTCATAAGATTTCATCTTATGTACCATGTGAAACCTTTAGCAACCAAATTCCAACCATCCAAAAGAAGGAATCAAAAGAAGAAAAATAAAAGAAGAAGAAGAAGAAGAAAGAAGAAAGAAGAAAGAAGAAATGAAGACCCCATAACATGAATTCCTTGCTTAATTGTAATTAATTCATTTGTAACTGGTTGTATAAGGTAGTTCGTATACCCAATTTGTTTTTTTTGTGGTGCGTGAAACAAATGTCTTTTATTCTTTTATGTTAGCTTTATAAAATATTTGATGTTTTGTTTAGCTTGTGCATTAGAAATGACATATTTTCCTAGTTTATTTCTTACTTGATGTATGGCTTGGATAACGATTAGGCTCTTAGAGAAAAATAAATCTTCTACCAAATTAATCAACTCAAAATTAAAAATAAATAACTCATAACCTCACCTAAAGCTTAGGCTAAAAATCAAGATAAAAGAATTAGTAACCCTTTTACTAGATGTGTACTTTTTTTTCTAACATCATGCATAAAAGTATATTATTTCACTCTTGATTGAAGGGCTTCCATTTGCTAGAGAACTTGACTTGACCTGTGAGAGCCATGGTGGAAACACACCTCCTTATCTTGCTGATTTTGGCCCATAATCTAAATTCTCATGCATTAGGCATAAAGAATCCTATAGTCATAGTCAAATGATTGTCCAAACTGAAAATAAAAAATATGAAATATTTTTATTAGATTTAAGTCATGAATTTATGACCTACATGATCTAGTCTCTTTAGGGAGTGTGTTTAAGGACTTAGCTCATTCTAAATAATTAACAACATTACTATCTTGCATAAACATATGACTTGTCTACATATTTTAAAATCGAGGTGGAGTTAGTTGGCGGCCACCCCCAGGCGATTGTAAGTTCAATAGTTGGGTGATTTATCCTCTCTTGTGGAGGTAAATCAAATACCCATTTTTTGCCTTTGAATTTGGTCATGCTTCTGGCCCTCGCCAAAGCTCACTAGATTTAGGTTCTGAGGTTACTTCTTCCCTTTATGGGCCATAAATATAAATCCTCATCTCTTAGGCAATTCCATGATATTGTGTCATTGAATCATAAGCCCTAAATTCTAATAAAAATTCAACTCAAAGACATTAATTCAATTTTAAAAATATAATGTCCAACCTTATGATAGTCTGGGGTGCTTACTAGGCTTCCTAGTATCTTAAGCATCCCCTACTTATTTTCATTTGGCTTCGATAAGAACTCCCTCTTCTTAATCGATCCCACTTAGCTTTCTAAAAATAAATCAATTGATTGATAGTCCTACATTTTAAAAATCTTTGGAGACAATGATCATTTACCTTAATTGAGAGTATTCCTAAGGAATCAAGTACTAAGGATGTAATTAAATATGGGGGCTTGCCCTTGTAGGGAACTTAACAAACTCAATTTAAAATAAACCCTGCTTGACTTTTTCATATAAAGTAGGTGAAGAATCTTTAGTACATTCTGAAGACCGATAGTCCTTAGGAGTCCTTATTAAGGTGATTAGGTCCATTGTAGAGTGGTGACTTCTATCTTTTGAGATAGTACACCTCTCTTCAATGTCATACCCGATCACCCTAATAAGAACATCTGCGGATCTATGTGGCATCCCAACAAGATGTATTTTATATATATTTGTTTTCTTTTATCTTTCTTTTCCCTAAAAAAGAAAAGAGAGATAGATGAAGGCAGAGATGTATATAATATTTTCACCACATATATAAATTTTGAAACTTGAGTGGGAGTATAAAAGAACCTAGGTTTTTTTTCCTTTCTCATTGAAACCATGAACCATCAACTTATCCTTCCCAAGATGTTGGATATCAAGTGAAAATCCTCTTAATGCTTTTAGACTCATAAGATTGATAGAAGATGCTTGATCAATCAATATTCGGCTGATTAAGATGCCATCACTCTCTGCAGTAACATATAGAGGACGGTTGTCATCCGCTATTTTTAATATAAGATCTTCTTCAGAAAATGTGATTACTGGGAGATCTTGAGTTTACAATGATTAAATAAATATTTTTCGATAAAGTAAGCTTCATAACTCTCTAGATCCTTGAGAGCCTGTATCAAAGTTTCTCGGAGATCTTTTGATATTAAGAGAGCCTCATACACACTTAATCGTGCAGGGATCTTTCCTAGATGTGATAGAATATTATAATCCATCTTTTTACTTGATTTAGGCTTTATTCTAAAATTTTTGGGAATGTTATCTTTGTTGATTTTAATTTGTTTGCTTTCATCTTTATTTGAATTCCCCTTCTTTGATGATGGTGGTAAGACTTTACCACTTCTTAATTAAACTTCAATCTCCTTGTCTTGCTCAGATTCTTCTAAAGATGTAGTTTCTTCAAATTCACTTCTTATTTTGGAGGATTAACCAAAAGGGCTAGACTCACTTTTCAACTTTATACATTTCATACGTGATGATATCGATGAGTTTAACTCTTCTCCATCACAAAAACATAAATCATCATCTGAACTGCTATCTTTTTGTTGAGTCATTAAACAAAATTCAAATGTTAACTCCTCAGGCTCCTTGCTTTTCTGATAAGAATTTTGTTTGGTTGGTCGAGTCTATCTGACTGCCATTATAATTTTGGAGTAATTGATGCTAAAGAACATATGACATTGCATAAATAATTTAGTATATCTCTACTAGCAAGATTCACTATTATCTTCTTCACCCAATTCAACAATATGAAGTTTATGCATAAAGTTTGCAAGCCTAAATGGCTGTCTTGTCGGTTGGTGATACTCCTCTAAATTGTTAATAATCTTTTGAGTTATAGTTCTCTTCTTGATCTTGTTTTTCTTAACTGACTTCTTTGACTTATGAGGCCTATGTTTAGTTGACTGATCCTCTTGCTGTGATGAAGTAGCCTTATTAAAATGCCATTGAGAAGCCTAAATACTAAGTTTAGGCATCTTTTTTAATTCTAATATAGGTTTAAGTGGTGATTTCCACTTAACACTAGGGACATCTTTTAGCTGCTTCAATATTTTCATAGTCTTCTTAGAGATTACTATTTTCCATTCTTCAATCTCAATTGATTTTTTTTTTTTATCTTTAATGGATGATATGGAAGATGATGTAATCATCCTTGTAGACTCTCTTTTTGGGTTGACTAGGACATTATCTGATAATATAAATTCACCTCGTCGATACTTTCTCTCAAGCCAATCTTTGAAGACATAATAATCTTCAATAGGATGGCTGATCATCTGATGATAGGAGTAATTTGGATTATTGATTTGATTAGCTTTTTTAGGCCTTTTAATTCCTGATAATTATAGACCAGCTTTGACTGAGTGTCAAAATAATTTAGCTACACTATCCCTTCTAAAGGAGCAATCTTTGTTCATCTTTTCCTTAAGAGATGGCTGCATTCGCTCATCATCTCTTGTTGCTTGTTTTGGATGCTCTCCACCACTTGGAAAAGTTTGAGATTTATCATTTCCTCTTAATACCAACTTTGGCTATGGATTAGAATGGACATGCTTCTTTCCATTATCATTATTGTACATTGGTTATTTTCCTTTATCCACATTATAGATTACTCACTTTTCATCACTTGAGCTATAGGAAGCGGTATGAGTTTCATTTTTTATTGAGTCTGAAGGCTTATTTCTCTTTGATTTATCTGTATAAATTTTAGACTTAGGGTGATTTAACTTTTCAAATTTGGACACCCTATCAAGAAAGTCTTGGAATGTTGTAATTGACATCACACATAAAAATGGTACCATTTTATCATTAATATTATCGGGGGCTTGAATTCCTAATCCATAAGTGAAGATATATTTTGTTTATTTTATGTTTGCATGGACCCTATTGGTTTGCGGAGGACCACACTGAGAAGGAGCTTATATCAGCCTAGTCCTATCTCAAACTTACTGGACCAAGGGAGAATGTGCGCATCTGTTGAACAAATTCTCTAACTTTAGGGGTGGCTACTAGGAAAGGGGGACTATCCAATCCAAGAGTAACCGGGGTAGTGTCTAAATGGGGTCGCTAAGGACATGATCCAAATAGAGTGTCCACAGGGGAGGTGCCGCTGGGGGCATTATCAAAAATCCTGTAAAAGAAAGCATATAGGTATTCGGTGGCTCAAGGAGAAAGCGCGGGGACTCACATCTATAAAGAGTGGTGTATCCACCGGGTGGGTCACCATTAGTATGGCAATAACCAACCAACCTAAGGTGCCCATTGGTTTGTGATGATCAGTCTAGAAAGAATGCATGTATACTTACATCTCCATAAAGTAGAACTGATTGCTGGGATAGTCTGTCTTCGACTAGATAGGGGCTATTTGACCTAGGGTGACTACTAAGCGAGGAGTCCTATGTAAGGACTAAACCCAAGTTTGAAGTAGTCAAGATAAAAGGAGTCTTTGGGGGACTTACCCTAAGCCTCAAATATACTCGACCTAGTTAGTGCATGATGGCTAGTTCAAGAAGAAAGCATGTAGGCTTATATCCTCTTAAATGAAGTCAACATGGGGTAACTTTCTGACTGCGCAATAAGACCTACCAAACTAATAAGGCACTCATTGATTTGTAGTGGTCATGTCAGGAAGAAAGCATGGGGACTCACATCTTCTAGACAAGTGACCACTAGGGTGACATACTAGCAAGGTAGTATATCAGCCCAACCTAGAGTAGCTAATGAGTGAGTGCCATGGGGGGCTTACTCCCACATCAAAGTTGCTCGAGACAAAAGATATGTTCTTGTTAGTGTTGTGAAAGAAGGAATAAGATGCCGCTTGGGTTCTCTCATACCTCTTAAATACATAGGAATGTTACTCCACTAAGAAATGATGTCGCTTAGGTTCTCTTACACTTAACTTAGTTATACTAGCCGAAGTAAGACACCTCTTGGGTTCTCTTACACCTATCCTAGTAGCACTGGAGGATTGAATGTAGTTTGTGTTTGTGTTGTGAAGGGATAGGATGCCACTCGGGTTCTCTTACACCTACCCTAAACATATCATGGCAGATTCACAAGCAAAAGATGTTTCTAATACATAAGTGGTCAATTTGATATGAAAAGAAGTTTTATTAATGATTATTTTCAAACAAGATTTATGAATAATATTTCTTTAGGTAGAGCCCATTGATTGGAAGCGTAGGGCGCTCTCCCTTGCAGTTTATAAATTGATAAGATCCTCTTTGGTAGGCCATCTATATGGAAAAATGGCCTTCCCAAGTGGGTTCAAACTTGCCTCCCATTTTTAAACAGGGCAACATTTGGTCTCCTTAGAACCAAAATAAGCTCTCTAAGTTAAAAAATCTCTAAGACGGACCAACTTGTTGTGAGCTTGAATCATTTTGGCTTTGTACAACTCAAGGTTCTGGCATGCCTGGAGGTATCTCTCTTCCAAACCTTTGAGCTCTTCTAACCACAGCTTGGCGTTCTGCTCTGTAGTAATCTTGTTACCCATAGCTATCCTTAGTGATAGGAGTTGGACTTATAATAGTATAACAGCTTCAAACCCATACACTAAGGAGAATGGGGTAGATTGAGTTGGAGTTCTGTACGTGGTGCGGTGGGCCCACAAGGCTTCAACCAACTACTCATGCCATTGTTGCTAGTTATCATTGAGTGTCTTCTTCAATATTTGGATGAGACTTTTGTTGAATGCTTCTACAAGATCATTTTCCCTTAGATAGTAGATGGTGAAATATCTCCATTCTATGCTATATCTCTGGGCAAAGCTGTTGATCTTAGTGCTCTTAAATGCAGTATCATTATCAGATATAATTTGATGAGGCACCCCGAACCTATATATGATATGGTTCCTGAAAAACTAGAGCACATGTTGAGCTATGGCCTCTCTGAGTGAGATTGCCTCCGCCCACTTAGAAAAGTAGTCGATGTCAATTAGAATGAATCGGTGACCCTTGGAAGAAGGAGGATCGATCAGACCCACTATGTCAATGCCCCAACACTCAAATGGTCACGAGGCCAAAGTAGGATGTAGAATGTTTGGTGGTTGATGCAGGACCACACCGCACCTGACATTGGTGGCATCTCTTAGCTACATCCATACAGTCTATAATCAATGCATGCAAGTTGTATCCTAATGTTTTGATCTTGGCTTTGATCTTCGAACTGAACTAGTGAGCTCCGCATAAGCCTGAATGTACCCCAATCATAATCTTATGGGCTTCGCATTTGTCTAAACAACGTAACCACATGTGATTAATGGATCGCCGGTACAAGGTGCCATCTACAGAGCATATGAGAGAGCTCTCTATTTCACTTGATGGGCTAATGACTACTCTTGATGTAGTTTGCTTGTGTTTAGATAATCCATGAATGGCTGCCTCCAATCTGACTCCTCATCCTCTTGGCAACAACATTCTCCCCTTCAAGAGAGAGTCTCTCGATGAGTTCAACGTCAACAAGAGATAAGATTGTCTATTTTGAACCCTTATTGAAATGTACTCATCTTCTAGACATGCCAACTCCTTGGCAATCTTGGCTAATGCATCTGCTACATCATTATCTCCTTAAGGAATCTTATAGATAGTGACCTCTGGGATCTGAGCTAATAAGTCCATAATGTACTTATGGTAGTGATGGAGTTTAGGCTTTAGAACTTTATAGGACCCAACAATTTGATTGATGATGAGCTGAGAATCCCCAAAGATGGTGATGCTTTGGATGCATAATGTAATAACAAACTCTAGACTGGCAATCAGAGCCTCATATTTTGCTTCATTGTTGGTGCATGGATTGGACAGATGATATGAGAATCTCATCATATCGTGGTCTAGAGTTAGGAGGACTATTCTTAACCCTACTTTTCCTGGAAGCGTAGATCATGGTTCTTCTCCTTTTGAGAGGAAGCTGCACCATCAAAATATATCTCATAGTAGTGATAGTGTCCCCTATATTCATGATTTATTCATCGGGGAGGTCATCACTAAGCAGAATCAGCAGGAAGTGGGCATGATGCTAAGAAATTTGCTAGTGTCTATTCTTTCATAACACGAAAGGGTACGAATGTGATGTCAAATTGTAATAAAATCATGGACCATCATGCCAATCATCCATATATAACGTTGGACGTGTCATGAGATATTGTAATGGATTGATTCTAGAGATCAAATGCACCTCATGGGAAAACATGTAATACCATATCTTTTAGGATGCAAAGATTAAAGCTAGACAATGCTTCTTAATAGGTGGGTAGTTTGCCTCAGCAGGAATTAGGCTATGACTGAGATAGTAGAGAGTATTTTCTTCTTCATCATTGGTTTGAGCCAACAGAGTGCCAAGGGAGTCATCTAATGCAGTGGTGTAGAGGATCAATGGCTTGCCCAAGATAGGGGCTACTAGAACTGGTGACATCATCAGGTAGTGCTTGATGTCTTCAAAGGCATGTTGTCACTTGTCATCCCATTTAAACTTGGTATTCTTTTAGACAAGTACTGAAAATGGCTAGCATCTTCCTGATAAGTTGGATCAGAAGCATCTTAGATACACCAACCACCCTTAAAATGATCTGAGTTGTGTTAAACTTTTAGGGGGTGGAATTTCTAAGATAGCCTTGACTTCTCTAGGTCGATCTCTATTCCCCAGTGTCGGACAACAAACCCAAGGAATTTTCATGAAGCTACTCTGAATGCACACTTCCAGAGATTCATTTTGAGGTTAAATTATCTTAACTGCTTGGAAACTACTCTCAAGACAAAGAGGTGGTCTTCTTTTCTTTTCTTTTGACTACTAGATCATCAACATAACATTCAACTTAATGATGAATGTGTTTGTTGAAGATCTGAGTCATGACCTACTGGTATGTAGCATTGATATTTTTAAGGCCGAAAGGCATGACCATATAACAATAGATTCTGATCGGGGTTTGAAAAGTAGTATTTATTTCATCCTCGAGGGCTGTCTTGATTTGGTTGTAGCCAGATGACCCATCCATAAAGAGAATACTGTATGAGATGAGGCAATGTCCACCATCAATTCCTGTATAGGAAGTGGAAATTCATCTTTAAAACATGCATTGTTTAGATCCCTAAAATTGACACATGTGCAAATTTGGCCATTCTTTTTCTTAATTGAGATGACTTTGGCTAACCAGGTGGGATATTTTTCTTCCCTGATAAAGCTAGCATCGATCAATTTCTTGATTTTAAAAGTGACATGTTGTTCAATTTCTAATCGCATGCATCTAGGAGCTTGCTTGATATGGTTAGCATTAGGTTCTATCGCTAATTTGTAGACTGCTAGTCAAGAGATAAACTGAGCATTTTTTATAACTCTATGTGAAGCAGTCCTTAAACTCAGGTAATAGTCAAACTAAGCCATTGGTTTCTTCTTCATTCAACAAGGAACTGATGTACGTTAGGCGTGGATCTTCTTTTATTCTTAAGTTGATTTATTTGAGTTTGTTAACAGTTGATCTGATTTCTTCTTCAAACTCTGGTGGTGCATCTTTGACTTCAGGCTCATTTGGGTCATCCAAAGTTTTTAAACATGCCTCTTCATAAGAGTTAGGATGATTCTAGAAGAACATATCAGACCCCAAATGAGTGGTGATGACAGGTAATGGTTGTCATCATCAACTGGACCCACTGTGCTGTCTCTTGATCTTGATTGAGAGTGTATGTTTTGGTTGTCCCATAATTTTTTAAAGTAGTCCGACCTGTGTTTAAACTAAGTATGTGGGATTAATCCCTTCTTTGCTAAGTTAATAACACAGGGCGAATACCATTCAAAAGATAGTTGTACTAAATCTTTATATGCATCATCCTCAAGTTCTGCATCAGCTTCTTGGCTTGAGGATGATGCTCCCAACAAAAATCTCTTCGGCCTGACATCTGTGGATGACTTGGGGGGCCTTCTTAACTACTAAACCTTCATCTTTTTAAGAAGAGAGTAACGTTAGAGCTAAAGTTCTGAACTGCTGCCTGACTATTCTACATAATGATGATTTGGATACATTCATGCTTTGCTTGGAGGCCTGGTCTTCATCATTGATTGGCTTGAACATCACCTCCAAATGGACCAGCTGAGAGGGGTTGGTCGGCTTGCTAATCACATGAGCCTCATCCTCCAAATTGGACTCTAAGTCCATGTGGATAGTGGGGGTACTCCTGTGAGCTGGAACATAGCTCCTACCTACTGGCCTTCACCAAGGAGGTCTTCGACCTCTAGAACTATCTCTGAACTTGACTCTTCCTCTACCTGGTGGAGGTTAAGTCATCCTACCCATGTGTTCAAATGGAGGAACGAACTGTGGGCGGAATCTAACATCTAGCTCTACCTCTTCCTCGATGTCTAATTCTTGCTCACTTGTGCTTTCTTTTTCTTTTCCTTTTTTCTTTTCTTTTTCTTTTATTTCTTTTTCTTTTGATTTAGAACTTTCAGCAAGTTCATGAGAATAGACTTTTTGATTTGGAGGAAGATAGTAGGCTGCATCTTCATAAATCTTGACCTCTCTAACTGAGAATGACTTCAAGTCTCCTTTGACACAATACTTGATTCCACCCCTTCTGAATTTGATGCACTGATGCAAAAAGGATGGAATTATGTTGTTTGCATGTTTCCCAGGCCTACCAAGCGAAGCAGTGAAAGATGTATCTGAATCCATTATGTAAAACTTAGCTTCTGTCTTCCAATCATCTATCTCTAGTGGTAACACTATGGAGCCTAAAGCTCTCTCGCCTTATTCTTTGAATCCTCTCAACATCATCGATTTTCCTCAGAGTTTAGAGATGTTGATCCTCAACTATGAAAGGATTTTTAGACTCATAATGTTCATTGATGCACCTTGATCAACTAACACCCTGGAGAGCCTGAATTTTTCTATATCCACTATGATGTAGAGGGGACAATTGCGCTTCATTGTCCCCCAAAAGAAGGTCTTCATCGAATGTAACTCCACAGGCTTCTCTTGAAAAACATGCCTCATCTTCAATAGCGGTCAGCTGAGTTAAGCATATTTTTGGATCAAGAAGGGCTTGATCAATGACTCTCATCTCTTTGGATAAGATAAGGGCATCATATATGCTTAGTTTAGCTGGCAACTTTCTTAGTGAGCGAGGATATTATAGTCAACTCTGGGTTGGTCCTCCATAAGCATATCCATCGGTGGAACATCATCTGGAGGAGCTTCTTGACTGCTAAAACCAATGACTTGTTTATCCTTATCCTGAGATGCTATCCTAGGAGGTAGAACTTTGCCACTACAAAGGTTGACTTCAGTGACTTCATGAGATGGTTTAGTGAAAAGTTTTACCTGCTTATCAGGTTCACCTACATCTTCTCCTATATGATCACTAGAGTCAGATGACTCCAACTCAATCTCAATGGGTGAACTCGGGTGATTTAGAAATGGGTAATCCATTTCAAAATCAAAAAGGAGTGGATCAAAATTATTATAATTATTAGTACTTAGAGCTTTATATAGGAATGAAATCATCAAGATTATCAAAAGTAGAGAGAATGTAAGCAGAATCAGTCTTCTTCTTCATTGATTTCTTAGATTTGGATGAAGGTACAAAATATAAATTAAGTAAAATGAGAGGAGCAGGATTTTCTGAGATATAGTATGACTATAAGAAGAAGAACTGGCTGAAGGTACTATGGCTGCAATTATGGAAGGAGTACTGGGCTCGATCGATGGTTATGCTAATGTGCTATCCCAGAAAATTGGAAGCTGTCACTGCTATTACTAGGCTTCAACTACCCTCAAGTTGTCTTTAACAACTTGCAAACCTTCCTTAGAGTTGGAGGTTTAAGCTGGTTTAGGCATTTGCAAGGGTAACTTTCTAATCTTAGAAATTATTTTCTTGGAGGTTCAAGATAGGGAGATATCTTAACCTTCCTCTATCTTGAGAAGATCGTGTGTATCTCATAGAATTACCCTAATAGAACTAGAGAGTTGTTCTAGTAGGTATTCCTTAGGGATGACAATGGCACCTGACTTGTAGCTATACTCAAGCTAGTCCTTAAAGGTAAAGCAATCTTCCAAGACATGACCTATCATGTGGTGGTAGGGGCGAAAGTTTGGATCATCACATCCTCTAGCCTCATGGCTCTGGTAACTAAAAATTAGGCTTTTTTAAGAGATTCTTAAAGATCTTCCTGACTACCTCCCTTTTGAATGAATAGGTTTGTTGATAAAAGTAGGTAAGTGATAGTTACCCAGTGGTGAATAAGAATACTACTGCTGATGCTGTGGATGAGGATATTGCTGAGCAGGCAGTGGTGGAGGCCACTATGGCAATTGAGGTGACCGATATGATGGTCGAGGCGATGGCAAAGGAGGTGGTAGAGGAGGCTACTAAGCTCGAGGTCTGTCTGACTGAATCCTAGCTGGCTGCTTCCCCTTATCAACTACTATAACTACCCCTGGCTTTATCTCAAATGCCTTCTATGGTCTGGGCTTGGCTGACTGATCTTGAAAAGGCAACTGTTTGGCCTCACCTTGTAGACTAGCCACCTTGTTGATTAATTTATCAAATATTTTAATGGTGAACCCTTTAAGCATGAAGGCAATCGAGCCATGATTATTCTTGAGTAGAATTTCAATGGTATGATATTTAGACAACTGTGGTTCACATTTTATACTTAAATTGCATCATCTAAGAATGTAATCAACAAGAGACTCACCGGAGTATTATTGAGCTATAGCAAGATCGCCTAGAGTGACCCTTTGTTGAGCTCCAGTAAATCTCTTAATAAAGAGCTGCTCCAACTCATCAAATGTCATTACTAAACCATTGGGTAGTTCAGCATATCAATCCAATGTAATGCCTGTCAAGATACTGATGAAGAGGCAAAATAAGAGTGCATCACTACCACCGATAATGCAACGTCTGGCTCTGAAATGTGCTATGTGCTGCTAGGGGTTCCCACTACCATAAAAAATTTGAATGATGGGGGAACAAAACCCTTAGGGTATTGGAAACCATCAAATTCTTTTAGGCAGGGTGTACCCTTTGGAACAGATGAACCACCTCAGGCTTGTGCTAACGCATCCCTCACTTATTGCTTTACCATGTGTTTGATGTCTTTTTCATGCATGGAAGTGCTATCCACCACTTTTCTATGCAAGCTACCATTATTTCCCTCCACAAGAAAGCATCTAGGATGATCTAAAGTGTGTGCCAACTCTGCTCTGTCAGCCATTATGGAAGAAGGCTGTGAAACTAGAGCTAAATTTTGTAATCCTGACAGCACTGCCATCAACTCTTCAATCTTCTTCCCCATTTGGTCAATATGATCATCCCGCTGCCTAAGCTGGTGAAGGAGGTGCTGAGTTGAATGGATGACATCATCCTTTTCAACTACAATACCTTTCTGACTATGTTGATCTCTTTAAAGGGACCCCCCTAGTATCAACCATGTGAACTTCGGTTGAATCCTCATGAAGACCATCCTCATCCAAATTAAAGCTGACCTTTCCCTCCTCATAATCTAATAGGTCACTCCCTAGAAGCCCTCACTTTCTTGTAAAGTACTGATGCTAAAATCTCATATAGGGAATGATCTATCCGTGCCAGTACAAATATGCATTACTAATGAGAGGGGTTGTGCTCACAAACAGATGCACCTAACACTACATGTCGCTAGAGTGCTAGCTCTGGGATGGTCATGACTACTGGAAGAGACATGCTTGTGACTACTCATGGGTGGAGTAGTGTCTATAAGGAGATCCACTTCCATGGGAATCACAGAACTGTCCCCTTCCCCCTCTATAGCTGTTGCTGTCACTAGCTCTGATGGTGGTGGTGGTGCAACCATGATGCTGTAGGGTTGCCACTCCTTCACCATGACTGAAGTAGGAGGTTGAGTAGGGGAACACATCCTCACCTCAGTTGGTGGTGTAGATGAAGTGGGATCCTTTGGCCTTAGCTGGATCACCAAGGGGGATTTCTTCCCCTTAATACTATCTTCTATGCTTTTGTAGGAACAATGGATGGCTGGGCCTGAACTAGTGATGGTGGGCGAGGAGTGGATCAGTGTGGTGGAGACAATACTAGCTCTACCCTCATTGGGGCTTTCCCCCTACGACTGGTGGTACCTGTCAGCACTATGCTATCGATCCTATCAGCCCTGGTGGCCTGATGATTGGGGAAATCAACTAGAGCGGAAGCCACTGACTATCTGGCAAACCTCCATCGCTTCCCTGCTCCCTCACTGAGCTTTTACTCGGGCTGCTGATGGTCTGTCACTGTGAATGTGCCTGATAACACCCTAGGGATGATCGACTTCAAGTCAAATAATGTACCAAACTCTAAACATCTATGTACCCTACCTACCTGTAATAATACCATCCGTAGACTGACATAGGACTTCCTCCTATTCCTAGCTGAAACCTCATGGTATGTAGGAGGTGGAGGCAATGCAACTATCCTCTGATGGTCCTCCTCTTCGTCTGATGCCGAGAGGGGGTGGAACTGGTTGCTAGTCAACAATAGGGAAACCTTACAGGATAACCCTCCTCTATAATATGGGATGCGACATCCATCTCCTAGGAGACCTACTCGTGGTGCAGCTTGATCTAACGTCTCCTGTTGCATCACTGTTGTTGGTGTTTTCTCTGAAAAAGAGAAAAAAATGACATCACATAGAGGTTAGGAATATTTTATTTAGATGACCAAATATGACATTAAAGAATAAACATCTTATCTCAAAAGATAAACATGCTCTCCTGTAATGGATTTGATAATTTCAATAAAAGACTCCTAAGGCTAATGGGTCTTTCGTGTACCATAGTATTTTTCTCTGAACTACATGGAAAAGGAAAACATGATTTATTTTATCATAGGATCATGGTTCCCTATAAAGATAAGCCTCTATAGTTAATTACATCTTAGGAAGGGTCTCTTCCTTAGAATACTCTCAATTAAAGAAATAAGTGATTATTTCTAAAGACTACTAAGTAGCTCTCAAAGGATTGATTTTTGGAAAATTCAATTGGTAAAGGTCTAAATTGGAGAGAGTTATTTTCAAGAGTCAAATGGGAAAAAGTAAAAAATGTCTATTGACACTGGGATGCCCAATAGACATTTCAACTATCTTATGATTGAGCTTCCAATTTAGGATTTAATTTTAGATTTTAAGTTATCATTTTCTTAGAAATCTAGGGCTTAGATTCTAACAGCACAAGACTGTAGAAATTCCTAGGGTTGAAGACTTATTCCTAAAAAGTATGCTTTAGAACCTAATCTATAGGCGCTTTTGACACATGTTAGATGCTTGACCTAGTTTTATTCTTAGGAATCATTGGTCATTATCCTCACTTGAGAATTAGCCTATCCCTGACTCTTATGTACTTACAACCTCCCTAGAGAAGGCTACCAGCTAACACCACCTATATGCACATTTTAAATTCATGATGTCAAGTCACATGAATGCAAGATGGCTGGACTGTTGTATTTTGGGAAAGAAATCTATGAACCTAGACTAACTCCCTAATCTCTAAGATCATGTCGGGTATGAAGATGCATCTAACTAATGCATATTTTTCATATTTTATTTATTTTTGACTCAAGATTCACTTTTGGCTATAGGTATGCATTTTGCATAATGCCATGCAATTAGAAATGGTAATGGGCCAAATCAAAAGAGAAAGAGGTGTTCTTCCATCATAGGCTCTCAAAGGTTAAGCCCATTTCTCTGGAAAAGATGGATGTCCTTCCTTAATTAAGAGTGAAATAATATGATTTATGCATGATTTTCAACATCCAGCTAAGGGGTTGCTACATATTTTATCTTGCTTTAATACCTATGCTTTCATATGAAGATTATGAGTTATATTTATTTTTATGTTTCGATTGATTTAGTTGGATAGAAAATTTAGTTTATCCTATGAGCCTTCATCCAGAAATTCATCACAGCATAAACATAACACAGAAAGAAACCTAAGAAAAGCATGATGTTTCTATTGCACACCCAAAATAAATCAAACCAAATTAAATTATTTGAAAAGGCCAATACTCGGTATCAACAAAGAAAAAATGAAAATGAAGTTGTGCCCTTATACAACTCCTAGAACTATAAGTTTCTAGTGTTCTTTCCAGGAAAGTCTCCTTCTTCAGGACATCCCCTGGACCACCGCACCATCTCGGTAAGGTCCCTGTAATTCTAGACCCCATAAATCCTAACCTAATTCTAAGCTCAAATTTAGATTTAAAATTTTAAAGAGATCCTAAACCCTATAAAATAAATGTTAGGAAATACACACAACACATAAAGTAGTTATATTTTACAAACATATGGGCTTAGCATTAGTTGTTAGCCAAGCCCACCTGTCCTATGGACTATGTTAAGGGTTTTTCAACACCGCAAAGACAAATAATTTTATGATTTTTATTTATTACAGTGATCCCTTTTAACACAGTCCCCTGCAGAAAATAGTGTTAATTCTAAAAAATGCCTTAACATCTAGTCTAACGAGCAAACAAACCTAGACACCCAGCTAACGAGCAATACACCACACATATATGTGAAGCACATCCCATAAGATTAAAGAAAATCATAGAATAATCTAACCTAGATCTAGAGTCTGTGACCTAAATAATCTAGTGTGTGCAAAAGAGGAGTTTGTGTGGAAAGGCTTTGCTGGGCTTCTTTAAGTTCAAGTTTAAGTTTGAAGTTTGAATTTGTATAATATTTACCTTTGGGTGGTTTCAATTCAAATGACTTAATGATTTAATTTTATTTTTATTCCATTTTATTTTGTTAAAGTTGTATAGATTTTTAAGAATGAAGAATGGAATGATTCTATTTTTGGATGGAGCTCTTTCCATTCAACATCCTAATTCCTAAGAAAATTTCCAAAAGTCTAACTAAGACCCTTAAGTATCTTAATTAATCCTTTTGATATTTTGACTTTGGTTTCCTTTGTTTGATTTATATTAATGTTTTGGATTACATTATGTTGATTTCATTGTAATTTAGTTTATGTTAACCTAAAGAGTTTAGATTAAAGTTTGATTTCATTCAATTTAACTTAAGTTGTTTAATTATGTTTGAATTTCATTAAGTATTGATTTTCTTAAAATTTGATATTTGATTAACTTAAGGTTTTAATTTCACTAATCTTTAATTTTGATTAAATTATTTGACTTAGGAAGTTTTGATGATTTACCCTAAGTATTTTTGATGTTTATTTTAGATCAATTCAATTTATTTGATGATTCAATGGATTAATGATTCTTCTTAATTATTATTTAATTCACATTGACCTAGAAATTTTTAAAATTAAGAATTCCAAATCTATTGACCAATTGGGTTTGAGATAATTATTGCAAGTAGGGTTACATGCCAATTTCATGTGTTTAAAGTTTCATATTGATTAGATTTGTAATTAGGGTGTAATTAAGGTTTTAATTATTTCATTAAAGCCTAAATTAGGCTTAATTTAATGAGATTCAGTTAATGGTTTTATTTTCCATAAATTCATCACTGAAGTATCTTTCCAATGAGGGTTTATTAATAATTTTTGGATTATTGGTTGATTTATTATGATATAATTAAGCAGGCTATTTAATTGCTTAATTAGGTCAATTTAAGGATTATTAGGTTTAATTGAGCTTAAGTGATATTTTAATGTTCACTGAAGTTCATTAAGGTGATTTAAGATTGTTAGATTAAAATTCCCAAATTATTTCATTAAAGAATAATTAATTTGACTAATATATTAATTATGCATGTGAAATTGAAATTTCCATAAAATCTAGCGAATTAGATCATGAAAAATTCACCTAAGGTGTGTTTTATGATTAATTTCATTTTCCTCAAAGTTTCAAATTGATTGGATTATTAATTTAAGAGTAATTATGGTTTAATATTTTGTAATTAAACCCTAATTAAAAAAAAAATACCCAATAAAAATTGGCGATTTTATTTTCTATGAATTCCTGTCATCAAGATGAATCCATAGAGCCTTAATTTACATTATTTTTAATTTGTATTTCTTTTTCTATGATTTTTAGAATTTTCTATAATTTTAATTACTTTAAAATTGTTAACTAGTGATTTTAAGTAAACGGGGTCCATGCGGCGTGGCTGGCCGCATGTTATGCACCTAGGTGGCGCGTCCCATGTGACATGCCTCCATTAGTTTGTGTGGATCCCACGTGGTGCCTTGTTAACCCGCGCGGTTGCGTGGGATGATCTAGGACCGTCGGATTGATTCCGCGGATCCTAAAAGAAAAAATCATCTGGTCTGCCTAGATCTGGACAATCTGTTTCGTTTAAAAGAAACAGACGGTTCTGATTTTATCTCCTTCATTTCTTGTGTAAACCGTGGACCGTTGAGGGTTTTTTGATCATTTCTCTCAATCTAGGCAACCAAATTTGGGGATTTTAATTGCTACACGATTGTATTGAAAGAAATCTTATGATTCTATATGGTTTGATCTCACTGGAGATCAAGTTTTCTTTGAAAATGAATAAAACTTAATTGCTTAAGATAGATAAAGGGGGTGTTAATGACATACCTCGATTTAGGGGGTTTCAAGGGTTGAAATCAACTCTAATAGCTTCGTTTCTTCGGGAGAAAGCTTTGTGCCAGAGGAATTGAGCCAATTCTTTATGTTTGATCCCTAGACCAACCCTTGGATGCCTTTTTTAAGTTTTGGTGGTTTGTACTCTTTTCAGCCACTT
This sequence comes from Cymbidium sinense, assembly GCA_021442155.1. Taxonomy (NCBI): domain Eukaryota; kingdom Viridiplantae; phylum Streptophyta; class Magnoliopsida; order Asparagales; family Orchidaceae; genus Cymbidium; species Cymbidium sinense. Next base: position 91,895,797 of record CM038228.1, on the reverse strand, counting down.
GGAAAATGGGGGATGGGTCATTTGGTTTCAGTTTATATGTGTGAAGGTGATGGAATGCTCAAATGAACTTGAGGTGTTGTGTAGGTTGTTCTCCCACTTTGGCTAAGCATTATTCATTTTATTTCTCTCCCCATGGTCAGCTAGAGGTATGGAGATAGCTTGGAATCTTACAATCTCACTCCCCTTTGCATTACAGGTGTCCTTTGAGGAAGAGGTGGGGAGGTGATGATGGCAAAAGGAATTTTGCCTTCTTCCCTTTGACTTTGGATTTGACTTCTTCCCCTTTGTAGCTTAGCATGAAGTAATTAAGGGGTTTTATTAGGAGTTAATCAAAGTTACTAAAATGTTTTAATTGCATCCCCATTAATTTCTTTTTATTTCACTCAACCCAAATGGGGTTAAGTGAATTAATCTTGATTTCACATGGGTCAATTGACTTATTTGACCCAATTACACCTAATGGGAAATTGGGTTATGCCCCTTCATCTTCTCTAAATGATTTAGGACAATCATCTTGGGTTTCTTTTGATTTTCTTTGGGTTTGAGTTCAACATGACCTATTTAGGCTATTTTAACTTAAGTGGTTTAATTAGCCTAATCTAGGTCTAGATGCACTCAAATATCTTTATAATTATGATCAAACATATTCATTTAATTATTTGAAATTTTTTTGACAATTTGATTTGGTCACATTTTTGGTGGGTTGACTTTTGACCAAGTGGGTCCCACCTGAGTCAAGCCTAGGTTGACTAGATTTGATTTTTGGATGCTTGAGTTGATCCAACCTAAGCAAAATAGGCTAGATCCAATCCAAGGTGAATTTCTTAGGTCACTAAGCATAGTGTCCTAAGCATTGAATTAAGAAAATCCTATTTGAGATTAGGATCTCCTAATTGCTAAATTAACCTCATCCAAAAATGAGGTCAATAAATGGACCCCCAATATGTGTAGTGGATAAGCCAAAATACACTGCACATATTAATGTTGACCAGATTGATCAACATACAAGCATAAACTTGGGGTTCCAATTCATGATTTTAATTTTTTTGATTTGAATTTTTGTTTAAGTTTTGATTGTGAAAGTAGGTATATGTATACCTATCTTTTCTTTGGAGGTGTGATTCATTCCTAGAAACTTAACTTCATTAAGTTCTAGGATGAATAGGAATGCCATTACGAATGGAACCAAGGAATGATCAATTCCCAATGTAATCACTATGCTCAAAGAAGATGCGTTCAAGGGACTTACTCTTAATTGAGAATGATAGTGATCCATGTGATTAGCTAATAAGATGGGGCTGTTAAGGGCATGTTCCATCCTAGTAAGCTAAAGAGAGGAGAGGGGTCTTTAAAGACATAATCCAATCCTCAAAAGCTATGCTGAGGAGAAGAGGCTTGAAATGCTTGATCCTAATCCACGGCACTTAGATTATTAAACAGGGGTCACATGGACTTAATCCTATTTGAGTAGTCCAAAGAAATGGGGCCTTCAATGGCTTGATTCCATTCCTTAGAAATTTGAATAGGAAGTCAACTGGGGGACTTACTTCTATTTGGTTGGAAAGAATGAGAGGGGCTTACTTTCTAATTAGCTAAGAGATGCATACATCCATCCTAATTAGATGAAAAGAGGAGAGGGGTCCTTAAAGACATAATCCAATCCTTGAAATATAAAATAGGATTGCAACTGGGGAACTTTCACCTATTTGACTAGCTAATAAGATGAGGTTGTTAAGGGCATGATCCATCCTAATTAAAAGAGGAGAAGGGTCCTTAAAGATATGATCCAATCCTCAAAATAGGATGCCAATTGAGGACTTACTCCAATGTGATTAGCTAAAATGATGGGGCCATTAAGGGCATGATCCATCTTAATTAGCTGAAAAGAAGAAAGGGTTCCTTAAAGACATGATCCAATCCTCAGAATGTTGATTACGAGAGAGGTCCTTAAAGACATGATGCTAACCTTAGCCAATTGAATAGGATGCTGACTGGGGGGACTTACTCCTATATGGTTAGCTAATAAGATAGGGCCCTTAAGGGCATGATCCATTCTAATTAGCTGAAAAGAGGAGAGGAGTCCTTAAAGACATGATCCAATCCTCAGAATGTTGACTTAAGGGAGGGGTCCTTAAAGACATGATCCTAACCATAGCCAATTGAATATGATGCTAACTGGGGGACTTACTCCTATATAGTTAGCTAATAAGATGGGGTTGTTAAGGGCATGATCCATCCTAATTAGCAAAAGAGGAGAGGGGTCCTTAAAGATATTATCCAATCCTCAAAATATGGAATAAGATGCCAAATGGGGGACTTATTCCTAAATCATGGAAATGGTGCACAAAGGTTTACTCCAAACCCAAAAGAACATGAGAAAGGTGTCATAGAGGGCTTGCTCCCATCTCAAGTTATATATAGGAAAGTGCCACAAAGGGCTTGCTCCCAACCTATGGAAAGTAGGAATGGTGCCACAAAGGGCTTGCTCTGTACCCACAAAGATAGTTTTTTATGGGAATGGTGCATGGAGGCTTACTCCAAACCCAGAAGGACATGAGAAAGGTGCAACAGAGGGCTTGCTCCCATCTCAAGTCATGTATAGGAAAGGTGCCACAAAGGGCTTATTCCCAACCTATAGGTGATATGGATGAGGAAAAGGGTCAAAGTGACTTAATCCTAATCCCAAAAAAGTTGGACTAATAAGTAAGAGTCTCATGGACTAAATCCTTACTTGATTAGTCTAACTTGATGAAAGGGTGATGGAAAGTTTGCTTTCATTTCTTGATTTCACTAATACTCACACATGAAGAAGTTTAGTGAAGAAGGTTTTACAGAGTTGGCATTTATTTTTTAAGGAAGACTTGGGTATATTTTGGACCCAATGCTTTACTATGCCATGAGCATAGAAGTTCATCATTTTTCTTTCTTTCTTCTTTTTATCTCAAAGTTATAATGAATCATGCTAGATTTTATTTCATTGAAGGCAAGACATCATAGGGTATTAATCGGAGAATTCTACCTATTTGAGTTTGCATGTGACAGTGTAGTTCTTTAGGCAGTAAGAACCAAATTCAACCAGTGCTTCTCAAATGGAATTTCTTTTTCTTTTTGTTTGCACATGTATGTCTTTGTTGACATGAATCAATTATAAGGCCTTTTCTTGGATTCATTAAAGATCAAGAGATTCCTTTAAAGTTTTCTAAAGTAAATGAGAATCAAAATAATCTTTTGGATTCTCATGGAGATACAATAATGTTTTTATCCCTAATCAATAAGGGAATTGAAAGGATTAACTTATCAGAGAAATTAAGATTCTCCTTATAAGTTTGAAATTGAATTTCTTCAGTTGATATGTTATTCTTTTAAAGGATATATGAAATAAAATTTCATAAATGTCTTTGATTAATTTATTATTTTTGCATTTTTGATCCTTCTACATTTTAAATTACTTCAAAAGTAAATTTCAAATTTCATATGTAGTAAATGTGATTGTTCTTCAAATTACATTAAAGTTATTTTTATTTTCTTTTCTTCTTTGGCAAGATTTTCAATATGGTCCCTCTACCTAATTGAAAGTGGGATTATAAGAAATCTTGATCATGATCCTTTTGCTAAATTGCCCCAATATTTTGAGATTGAATGATATGACTCTATAATAGAACAGTCTTGTAAGGATTTTGAATGTCATATCATATGCTTTCAATTTCAATTTTTCTTTTCTAGAATTTTATTTGACAATTTTTAAGTTATCCATAAGAAGGATAATCTTATGCATGAAAGTCTTTTTTATTTAAAAATGAAATTTGGGTAATATGAACTAATTTTCAAGGTAAAGATTCTACCCTAGTCCCAAGATGTGGGTCATATAATGATGTTAACTAACAAAGAAGAATGTTGTCTTCTCATGTACAACCATCATTTTATATCTTTTAATTTAGAAAAAATTTTGCTTTTCTTTTCAAATTTGACCACAATCATCAAGGGACTTAGTTTATTGAAATGAAATCAAGCTTAAGTTTATAGTCTGCTACATTTGTAGATCATTTCAATTTATTTCCAGATAAAGTAGTCTGTAAACCCAAAAGATAGCTTGATCAAATCATCGACATCTAACTCATTAAAGAGTTAGATCATTGATATCAACTTGTCAATTATGGAATTAGATTTTTCTTCAAATTCTAAGGGTACATCCTGAACTTGAAGACTATATAAATCTCCAGGCACATCTAAACCAAATTCATGCATTATACTAGAGTGCTTTTGAAAAGAAAGTCATGACCCAAACTACTTAAGCTTTCTAACTTGCAATGGCTCTAATTCCATAACTTTTCTTGTTTATGTTTATATGCCACTTGCAATGGAATTAGAGTATACTCAATGGGACCTTTGCCATACAAATGATATGGTCCCCTAAAAAGGGAGATCATTATCTTTTCTTTTAACCTACCATGTGAGCTCACCCAATCATGGCAAAGGAAAATGACAAAGTATGAGATATTTGCTTATTTTTGTTTAGTTTGGGATAATTTTTGACTTCTAACCCTACCACTTTATTTTGATGTGGAGAAGTTTAAAGTCAAAAATGTTCACATGCTTAGAAATTTTAGACTTCATCCTCTTGGATATAGTCCTTCCATTCCTTTACTTTTCTTTCTTTCTTTCTTTTGGTAATATTCTGATTTCATTTCTTTATGAAAGGGTACATATGGTAATTTTCCTAGTTTCAAGAAGATAGATGTATTTGACTCATTTCCATAACATTTCACTCTTTATGAAATGATTCGACTAAATGATTTGCTAGGAAATTTGATGTATTTGAATTTTTGTCCAAATACAACATTTGATTGATTGACTTTTTGATATGATTCAAGTCTTTGCTTGATTGATCATATAATATGATCCAACATTTCTATTTGTTATTTATCTTTTCATGGAACAACAAATATAGTAAAGCCATTTAAGAATGGTAAAAATGACTTTCTAAAGATGTTACACTTATGAATTCAAAATTATTTAGTAGAGTGAGTCATTTAAGATTAGCATAATGACTTTCTTGAAAACTTTACACTTCTAAAATCAAAATTTTTATTGGAATCAAATATTTAGTGAGGTAATTTAGGAGTAGCTGAATGATATTGTGGTGAAAATTTTCAATTAATTTTCTTTTTAGAGAATAAGATATATACTTCCATCTTCACTCTATGCGGGATAAAATGAGGATGGAAATATATATATACGTCTCTTTTTATGCATTTTGGACACCACGTAGATCCATATTTATGTTCTTGAGGGTGATTGCGACATTGAGAGGTGTACTATCTTGAAAGATAGAAGTCACCACCCTATAATTGACCTAATCACCTCAACAAGGACTCCTAAGGATAATGGGTCTGCATGTGTACTAAAGATTCTTCCCCTACTTTACATGGAAAAGTAAAGTAGGATTTATTTTAAACCGGGTTCATTAAGTTCCCTACAGGGGCAAGCCCCCATAGTTAATTACATCCTAAGAAATGAGATCACTTAGGAATACTCTCGATTAAGGTAAATGATTGTTGTTTTGAAAGATTTCAATAGGTAGGACTATCAATCTATTAGCTTATTTTGGAAGATCAAATAGGATTGATCAAGGAGAGGGAGTTATTATCAAAGACAAAAGAAGATATATAAGAGATACCCATGATGCTAGGAAACCTAGCCAGCATCTTAAAATATCCTATGGTTGGGCTTTATATTTTTAAATTGATTTAATTTATTTGAGTTAAATTTTTCATTAGAGATTTAGGACTTATGATTCAATAATACAAGATTATGGAAATGACTAAAGCTGAGAATTTATGCTTATGGCCCACAAAGGGGAGAAGTAATGTCAGAACCTAAATTTAGGGAGCTTTGGCGAGGGCCAAAAGCACAACCTAAATCTAAGGTGAAAATGGGTATTTGGTTTGCCTCCATAGATGACAAACCATTTGACTACTTGGACTTACAATTTCAGGGGTTGCCGCCAACTAACTCCTCCTATGATTTTAAATTCATGTAGGCAAGTCATGTGCTTTATGCAAGCTAGCTATGCTGTTGTTTATTTAGAAAGAGACTAAGTCCTTAAACTCACTCCCTAAAGAGACTAGATCATGTAAGGGTATGCTTCAAATGACCTAAATCTATGAAATTTAGATTTAATTTAATTTTTATTTTGGATAATTATTTTGACTCAGGCTAAGTGGATTCATATGCCTAATGCATGAGAAATAAAATTATTGGCCAAAATCAGCAAGAAGGGAGGAGGTGTGTTTCCACCATGGCTCTCAAAGGTCAAGCTAAGTTTTTCTAGCAAAGGTGGAAGCCCTGCAATCAAGAGTAAAGATAATATGCATTTATGCATGATGTTATAAAAGAAGTACTCATCCAACTAAGGGGTTACTAATTCTTTTATCTTGATTTTAGCCTAAGCTTTAGGTGAGGCTATGAGTTCTTTATTTTAATTTTGAATTGTTAGATTTGGTAGAAGATTTATTTTTCCTAAGAGCCTAATCCACATCTAGGCCATATGTAAAGCAAGGAAGAAACTAGAAAAAGGAGGCCACTTAATACACAAACTAAATAAATCATTAATCAATTTATAAAGCTAATCAAAAAAGAATAAGTGGCCATTGTGGTTGGGTACCACCGTAAAACTCAAAAATAAATTGGGTAGTCGAGCTCTGGCCTTATACAACCTGGATTACAAATGAATTACATACAATTAAGCAAGGAACTCATTGTTATGGGGGTTTTCATGCTTTACTTCTTCATTCTTCTTTCTTCTTTCTTCTTCTTTTTTTCTTTCTTCTTTGGTCCCTTCTTTTGGATGGTTGGAAGGTGGATGCTCCAAAGGCTTCACATGGTGCTTAAGATGAGATCTTATGACCAATGCTCAATGCTTATCCCCATAACAATCATTCTAAAATCTTAATTGCAAAAAAAATTATATGAAAAGGAAAAGTAAATCTAGCTAACACCTGCAAAATAGAGATTAGCTAAACAAACTACACAAATCCTAAGCATGTATATTGGACTTATCACCCCACACATGGGTGACTAAGTCCACCTAGCCTATTTGATCATGCTTAGGGGTATAAGCTCCTACACAATAAAAGCATTTATATTTTTATTTATTACAGCGCCCCTTAAGCACAATCCCTTGCAGAAAATAATGGTTAGACTAAGATCGTCCTACCATTCAATCTACGCACATACATCCTAACATCTAGACTACAACATATATCATAAAATAAAATTAAACATCAAACCATGCACCGTCCTAACCTAAAGCTAGAAATGGTAACTTAGCCTAATGTGTGTGCTTTAGAGGTTTGTGTGGTAGGCTCAGCTATAGCTTTAAGTTAGAATTTTCTAAGTGTGAAGAATGTTCAACATAGAGGAGGGTTTCATTTAAGTGATTTAATTATTTTAGGTTGATTTTATTTTATGTTTTGATTGGATTCAAGTGAATCCTATAATTAATTACTAAGTTATAAAGAGAGGGAAAGAGAAGAGAACTTCTCTTTCTTTCCCAAACCTAAGTAATTTCTAAAGTGGATTCATATTTTAGTTATATTTTGTGAATATTTTAATTAATTGCTTTAATTAATCTTAAGTTTAGATGAACTCTAAACAAACCTATTCAAAAGAAAGACATTTTAAGATTAAGTAAAATGAACTAAATTCACAAAACATACATCACTTCATTTCTTTCCCAACATGTATAACATGCATATGAATGAGTCCTAAACATATCTATACATACAAATGAGAATTTTTAGCACACTTCATGATGCATCCTAAGTATTCATTTAATAAAATTTGGATGTTTATGATGCATGATTTTCATTAAGTAGTAAAGGGATTTCTTATCTAACTTTCACATGCACATATGAATGTATGAAAGGCATAAGTGAGTACGATGCCATTGTTAACGAGAGGTGTAAGATATAAGACCTAGTTAGGGCTACTTAAAGGCTCGCAACCTCAGAGTTGTCCAGACTAATATACAACTTTCCTTAAATACAAGCATGTGTACAAAAGAAATGAATGGAAAAGAAAGAATGCAGAAGTTGGTGTTGGTTGATTTTTTTTTTTATGTAATTTATATGCGCACGCATAGGTATCCTTCTTAAGTGATATTATAGGAATGAATAGGATATGGAATTAGGCAAGTGTTAGGTTCTTTTCAAATGAATCATACACCTTGCCAAATCCTATTCAAAACTATACTAAAAGAGAAGAGAAGGAAAGCCTACACTAAGCACATCCTTATGTTTTACTCATATGCAAACTTATAAGTAAGATATAAGTAACACACTTTCAGTTTTGATAATTGATTCATATATTTTAAAAAATATTTGAATTTAATAGTGATAATAGCCACTCATATTCTTACTTTAGCAAACACACACAATTTGACATAAAGGAAATATTTTCATTTTAAATTTGATTTTTGAAAAGCATGGATGCATGAAACAATATGAAACACATATTTAGAATGTTTGGGAAGAACTAAAGTAATGAAAGCATGTAAACACATTCACTTTAATTAAATCCTAAAGACAATCTTATGAAATAAGAAAGCTTAAAGTAAATCAAAGTTTATTTAATATGATTTTTGTTTGATTTTGAATTTGATTTAATTTTAAAAATATGAAGTGAGTTTGCTATTCCTAACCCATTCCCACATGTGTTTAATATTTTTGTTCAATTTTTAGATGATTATATTCATTTTATATTTTAATTAGGCTAAGGTATGAATTAAGCATGTTAATTACCCCTTATCTACACCAACTTAGCATAGTTAATCAAATAATTATGAGCCAATGAGGTGACATAAAATCTCACAAGAAATTTAAATTTGCAATGCACCTAGGAAGAAAGGGGCCTAATGCAATTTGGCTCAAGATTAATGATTAATTAAGCTAAGGGGTTTAACTTAAGTAATTTCAAAACATGCCTCACACATATGAGTTGAATTTTGATTTTCTTAATTGAACTTAGGATCTTGAACACCTAAGCATCTACCCAAAGTAGATTAATTAATTTCTAAAAAGTTCTAGAATTTTAATAAATTAATTAAGAGGGTAATTAGTGAATAAGCCCTTAATTAAGTGAGGATTAAGAAAGAAAAGGAGGTTTAAGGAATAGCTTAGGGAAAATGCCCCAAAACTTATTCCATAAATCTCCTATTCACTAAAATAGATCTTAATCAACTTCAACAAAGGATTAAACCATTAATCAAAGCCTTAATTATTTTTAATTACATTAAGGGTGTAATTAGAAAATGAATTAGCAATTTTCCTAATTAATCCACCAATAAATCCCAAGAAAATTAGAGGAGGCAGAAGTCATCCCCCAAAATATACTCAAGAAGTTAGGGAATAATTGGTAGATTAATTAAAGGGTAATTAGCAAATTAAAATTTCTAATGAAACCCAAAATCAGAGAAAGACACTATTCAAAATCCATTAAAACTAATTTTAGAATATCCTAAATTGAATTACCTTTCAGTGGCAATTTATCTCATATTTTTCTGATTTTTTTTCAGATATATATGAATTTTAGAAGTTTAGGTAACTAATTAGAATTATTTAAATTTTAATTAATTCCCTAATTTTATGGCGTGACACGCATGCGGCACGTGACTTTACACGCGTCACTCGAGAGGCTTAAAGCCAGTTCAGAAGCATCACGTGGGAGGTTTATGCTTTTCAACCGTCCGATCAAGGATCAGACGACTGAGATTAAATCCATGATTTCATAGGGGTTAAAATGAATTATAAAACACCATCTAAACTTAATGGCAAACACATCTAATGATTGAAACTTCATGCCATTAAAATTTCTTTCACAAAGCTTCACACCACATTGAGTTTAGTGATTAAAAATGTCTAACCTCACTAGAGGTGATCATCGACGCTCGATTCTCTTGGAGAAGCTTTGTCTAGTTGAGATGAAGCTTTGGTAAAAGTTTTAGCTCTTAAGGTTGAGTGGATAGCTCTATAGACTAACTCCTCCTCCTAGTGAGCTCAGTTTTGATTGAAGTGGATCTTCCCTTGCCTTTGGAGCTTGGGAAAGGGCTTGGGCAAGCTTGACTTGTTCCTCTGATGGAGTGTGCAAAGTTAATTTAGTTTAGATTGAGTATGGAGAAAGTTGGAAAATCAATGGAGGTCCCCTATTTTTACTATGTAAAAATTGAGAATGGGAATTTCTAACTCTCTATAAGAAGCTTGGGAAGGCCCTCAAATGGCTCCTCTAGCTTCCTATGCTTCAATCGACAGAGTGTGTATGTGAATTGAAATGAATTAGGGGGAGTATATCTCTTCCTTTGGCAATTGCATGGCCGAGCATAGGCTTGCCATTTTGATCAAATTTTTCTCATGCAATGGGCTGTTTGATCTGTTAGAGGCTTGCACATGGTCAGTTTGGCCAGAGGAGTGGAATATGAACTCTCATGTGCTTAAATTTAGTGTAGGAGGAATGCCATGTGGCCGTTTCAAGCCATGTACTCGATTTGGCCCTTGGGTAAAGTTGGGTTAACCCAAACCCATTGGGTTGGGTGCACCACCCTCCATAGAGTTCACTTGACCTATTAGGAAAGTATCAAGTAGGTATGAAGAGGAATTGACCAAAATCCCTATGGATTTGACCAAAATTTGTTCTATGGATAGGGGTAGAATGGTCATTTAATTAATTTTTGAATTTGGATATGTTGGGTATGTTGAGAAAATAGGTTTGGCCAAGTTTCATTGGATTTGAAATTTATTTGGTATGGTTTGGCTCATGTTGATCCATTTAAGTCAAAATGGGTCAACTTGGGTCAAGACCAATCAAATTGGGTCAAACTAAGGGTTGGGTCAAGTTTATATGACCATTTGAAATGTTTTGGTGGCTTTGGTTTGATTCAATTTGGTTTAAGTTTGAATTTGGTTCATATGACTTCATTTAGATCAAATGGGTCAAGTTGACCAATTTGACCCATTTGTCCTATTTGAGCTAGTCATGGGTAGGTTTAGGTTTGGTTAGTCATATGAAGTGGATTGGTATTTTGTTTCCAATCAATTTTGGTTGTTTGAATTTGGCTCAACATTACCCTTTAAAGTTAGTTCAAGGTCAATTGGGCTAAAGTTGGTCTAGTTGGCTAATGAGGCTTTGGTCAAGTTCAACGTGATTTGAATGAACTTGACCCATTGGTTTCAATCAATTTGGCTTAGATCGTTTTGACACATTTTGACTTTTAGGTCAAGTTCAACTTGGGTCAAGTGGCCAATAGGTTAGGCTCAAATGTTGACTTGGTCAAGTTTAAACATTGATCATGAATGAACTTAGATCAATGGTTTTAATCAATTTGGCCTATGATGGATTTTAGCTATGTTGGTTTCATTTTGGCTAAGTATTGACTTGGTCAACCCTTAGGTTTGACTTGGTTTGACCTAATTTGATTGATTGATCATCTCATGTTGATTGTTGATCATGATGAGAGGCATATGTGAGTTTGATTCAATCCAATTTGGTTAATATTAGAATTTAGCTCGTAATGATACTTTAGGTCACTTTGGATCAAGTGAGCCTAAGTGGGTCAAATGACTTGGTCAAAGCTTGATTTGAGCTTAATTAAACTTGTATATGGACTTATGATTGAAATATAAATCCATTTGCAAGTGGTTTGAAGTCAAATGGGTTTTGATTCATTTGATAATTTCAAGGTCAAAGGGTGAACATGAAATGGATTTTGGCTTAATTTTTGAATTGAGTTTTGATTAAGTGATTGAAGTTTGTATTTATATTTGGATTCATGATTGTAGGGTTGATTGAATCATGAAGGAAAATCACGAGTTTGGCTTGATTTGAAGTTGATTTGGCTAAGTTTAAGATTTTGACTTGAAAGGCTCAGGTTGGATTTTGAATGGACTTGAGTTTGATTTTTGGATTTAGTTCTAATTGTTTGAATTTATATTTCATTTATATATGTGACTATAAATGAGTATATAAATGGATTATGAGAAAATTTCATGAATTTGGAATGATTTGATCATGATTTAGGCTAAGTATTTTAAGAGGAAATTTAAAGGACTTAGGAAATTTTGGAGTATGGAGCTTGAATTTTGAATTTGATTTGATTGATTTATATTTATATTTCATTTATATATGTGAATATAAATGAGAATATAAATAAATTATGAGAAAATCCCATGAATTTGAATTGATTTAAACATGATTTTGGATAAGTCCTTAAGAGGGAAATTAAGGGACTTAGGAATTTTTGGAGTAGGAATTTGAATTTTGGATTTAGATTTGATTGATTTATACTTATATTTCATTTATATATGTGAGTATAAATGAGAATATAAATGAGTTATGATAAAATCTCAAGGATTTGATTTGATTTGAAGATGATTTTGGCTAAATCCTTAAGAGAGAAAATTTAATGGACTTAGGAAAGATTTGTAAATTGATTTTAAATTTTAATTTGGTTTGATTGATTTGAATTTATATTTCATTTATATATGTGAATATAAATGAGAATATAAATGAGTTATAAGAGAATTTTAAGGATTTTATTTGGTTTAGGTCATGATCTAGGCTAAGCCCTTAAGAGAGGATTAAGGACTTAGTAAATATTTTGAACTTGGAATTTGAATTTTGGATTTAGTTTGATTGATTTGAATTTATATTTCATTTATATATGTGAATATAAATGAGAATATAAATGAGTTATGAGAAAATCTCATGAGTTTGAATTGATTTGAACATGATTTTGGTTAAGTCCTTAAGTAGAAAATTAAAAACTTAGGAAATATTTGGAGTTTTGGAATTTCATTCATGGGTTTCAATCATGGATTTCAGTCATGTGTTTTAATCATGTGGCATTGATTTGAGTTTGGAGAAAATCAAATAAGATTGATTTGGAGTTTGACTTGAAGGAAGAAAGGTGAGGAGTGGTTCAGACTAAGGGTAGGCAACTTTTCCTAACACCCCCCTAAGGCATGACCTATTCCTATGGCTAACTCTTCTAAGTCTCTAGGGCTAGGTTGAGTGTCTACCTAATATCTAGATGTGTCTTAAGAATAAGAAAATCTTAAAGTCTAAGAGGAGTCCTATATCTAATATGGCGGGGTTGAGAGCTCATTCTAAAAATGAGGTCAACATATATCATAAAGACTCAACACTTCAGGATGAATATGAACATCCTTCCATAATTAATATGTTTCTTCTTTTTCTTTCCATTTGATTACTTTTTTTATTTGGGATTGGATAGGACCAGCCAAAAGCATTTAAAGATGTTTTTGCATTTCTAAGATGCTCTTTTTATGTTTGAATTTTTATCTTCAATCAACAATGTGGTTGAAATTAAGTTTTATTTCTAGGTTTAGTTTTTAAGATTGAATTTTCATGAAGCTAAAAACTTCTTTCTTTATTAGATTGAATTTATATGGCACCATATTATCAAAGCTTGATTAGAATTGGGCCTATATAAATTCACTTTTGTGTTTATAAGTAATGTTGACTGATGCACCCGGATCAACATATATTTCAGACATTTTCTTCTTTTAAATTTTTCATAATGACTAAGATGTTAATAAGTTCTTAGTAGTCTATCTGTATCATTGAAGATAACCCTAGAACTTCTTTATAGTGGAATGACACATCAAGAAGTTGCATATAGTTAAGTAAGGCAAATTACATGATTATGTAATGCCTTGCTTTACTTTCATTTCTTTTTCATTTTTTTATTTTATTTCATTTCATATTTCATTTTGTTTTTAATAGAGCATTATGATGCTTGATTTTGCAAGCAACTTCTCCAAGATGGGCAAGATGTCACATTCTCAGGATGACTTATTTACCATTTCTTTTCAATGCCATTTGAGGTGGTATGACTCTACCATTTTGAATTTGAGTTCAAAATTTTCCTTTTGATGTGGAGGGAAGGTAGGTCTAACTCTATCCTCAAAGATCATTAGACCTCATGATCTATTCATTTAGAGCATCATCATTTAAATGAGGACCCTCTAGGGTAGATGCTGTGCTAGAAAGTCAAGTTTCATTTGCATTCTTTTATAGCACATATAAGATTAAAGGTAATCTCAATTTGCAATGGAATCTTTGACCACCATACTTGATATTAAGACAATGTCAAATAGGTCATAAGACATTGCAAATGATTCTCCTTAGGTTCACTTTGTACTGAAAACTTATAATGGCTTAGTCTCTGAATAGAGAAAACCAAGGCTTTCTTCATTCATTTGGACTGACAAAGTCATAAATGATTTATCTATCAACTAACCAGCGGTAAGAATTTCATACTTTCACTCTAAGAGATAGAAATGTCACCCTTAGGACACAATCCTAAGGCCATGATTTCTTTAGAAGGATTAAACTCTTCATTTATTTTCTTTTCATGATTTAGCCTTAAAATTAATTAAAACCATTCACAAAATATCATTTCATTTAATGAGAGAAAATTCTCATTAAGGAAGTTGATTTAAATTTATTGGTTTAGATTTTATTCATTTCAACTTTATCAAGAGAATTAGAATTCTCTTTCGCAACCCTTTCTTTTCTTCTATTGATTAGGAGCAAAAGTAAATCCTATCACTTCTTTTTTTTATGTCATGTCATCTTCCTCTTTTGACTCTCTCCCGAACTCTTAAGAATTTAAGGATTTGGAATGGTCTAAAAGAAGGTTACCTCCAAGTCACTCCTTAGAATTGGCCAATCAGCTTGAACAACTGATTTTCTAATATTCTAGTGGACTTGTGGAAATGAATTAGGATTAAAGCTCATTTGCATTTATGTAAAATTTTCTTCTATACGGATAGAAGATTTACATTTAGTTCCTTAATCAACCTCTGCCCAAGGGAAATAAGGTATTTGCTTTTTTGGATGATTTTTTTTATCCTTCTTTTTATTTTCTTTTGAGTTGATTCTTCTTTAAATGTAATTCAAGCTTCAATCATGGTGGGAAAAGGGGCAATAAGCACAACTATGCCTTCTTTTGATTTAGATTTCTCAGGATTTGAAGGAACTTCTTCATTTCAATCTACATCCTTAGGTATTTTCCATCTTTGAATGTAGTAAAATAAAGGGTATCCATTCAAGGACCCTATCATTATTCTGTTTAGTTTGTGGTATGAAGCCAAAGTAAGATCAAGGATAAGTTTAACTTTGAGATTTTATTTTTGGAGATTTGCTTTTCAAATTTTGAAGTACTTTTCATACTTTTTTTAATTTAACATTTCTTTTCCATATTAGAATGGTTTCAAATCTATCTTGATCAAATTTAGGTCATAACAGAAATGACTTGATTTTTATTTATTTCTCTCACCTATCTTTTTATTTTGGGATTTGGTTCTAGGACCCAATCATTTAACTATGACAAACAAAGAGTTCTAGAACCTCTATTCCATATGTTGGATAGACTCAACCAAGAATGAAATGGAGAGGTATCCAACGGAAAGAAAGGCAATCCTGACCGGTGAGTGGCACTAGTATACTACCGATATATAGAAATAACCACCTATTTCTAAAGATGGAGAGAGGAACCATTCCCCAGCGAAGTTGAGAAAATATGTTAGTGTTTTCTTTGGAATAAAGAAAAGAAATTACACAATATAAAGTTTTGGAATATTTTATTTAGATGACCAAATATGATATTAAGGAGTAAACATATTATCTCTAAAGATAAACATGCTCTCCTATAATGGATTTGATCATTTCAATAAAAGACTCTTAGGCTAATGGGACTTTTGTGTACCAGAGTATTTTCCCCTGAACTTCATGGAAAAGTAGAACATGATTTATTTTATCTTGGGATCATAGTTCCCTATAAAGGTAAGCATGTATAGTTAATTACATCTTAGGAAGGGTCTCCTCCTAAGAATACTCTTGATTAAAAAAATAAGTGATTATTTATAAAGACTACTAAGGTAACTTTCAAAGGATTAATTTTTGGAAAATTCAATTGGGAGAGGTCCAAATTGGAGAGAGTTATTTTCAAAAGTCAAATGGGAAAAAGTAGGAAATGTCTATTGATATTGGGATACCTAGTAGACATTTCAACTATCCTATGATTATGTTTCAAATTTGGGATTTAATTTTAGATTTCAAGTTGTCATTTTCTTAGAAATCTAGGGCTTAGATTCTAGCACAAGACCTAAAATGCTTGAAGACTTATTCTAAGGATGCTTTAGAATAATCTACTGCACCGACACATGTCGGCTTCGACCTAATGTTCTTGAAATCATTCTCCTCACTTGAGGGAACTAGCCTATCCCTGACTCTTTGGACTTACAACCTGCCTGGAGAAGGCTGCCATCTAACACCACCTATGGCATTTTAAATTCATGATCAAGTCACATGAATGCAAATGGCTTGACTGTTGCATTTTTAGGAAAGAAATCTATGAACCTAGACTCACTCCCTAATCCTAAGATCATGTAGGGTATGAAGATACTAATGCATATTTTTTAGATTTTAATGATTTTTGACTCAAGATTCATTTTTGGCCATAGGTATGCATTTTATGCCTAATGCCATGCAATTAGAAATGGTTATGGGCCAAATCAAAAGAGAAAGAGGTGTTCTTCCATCATAGGCTCAAAGGTTAAGCCCATTTTCTTTGGCAAAGATGAAGTCCTTCCTTAATTAGGAGTGAAAAAATATGATTTATGTATGATTTTTAACATCCAGCTAAGGGGTTGCTACATATTTTATCTTGCTTTAATACCTAGGCTTTCATATGAAGATTATGAGTTATATTTATTTTTATGTTTTGATTGATTTAGTTGGGTAGAAAATTTAGTTTAACCTATGAGCCTACATCCAGGAATTCATCACAGCACAAACATAGACAAAAAAAAATCTAAGAAAAGCATGTTATTTCTATTACGCCCCAAAATAAATCAAATCAAATCAAATTATATAAGAAAAAGGCCAATGCAACCGGGTACTGCTATACACCCCGAAAGAAAGAGAAATGGGTAGCCGAGTTCTGCCCTTATACAACCTAGCCTAGAACTACAAGTTTAGATCTATGGTTCTTCTTTACAGGAAATTCTCCTTCTTCAGGGACATCCATCGAGCTCCACAGGGGACCACTGCACCATCTCCTAGTAGGGTCAGCTCCTGCTAATCCAAGACCCCATAGATCCTAACCTAATTCTAAGCTCATATTTATATTTAAAATTCAAAAGAAATCCTAAACCCTGCAAAACAGACGTTAGGAAATACACACAACACACAAAGTAATTATATTTTACAAACATATGGGCTTAGCATTAGTTGTTTACCAAGCCCACTAGTCCTATGGACTATGTTAAGGGTTTTTCAGCACCTATAAGCAAACAGTAATTGTAGGATTTTTATTTATTACAACGATCCCTTTTAACACAGTCCCCTATAGAAAATAGAGTTAATTCTAAAAGAACATCTTAACATCCTAATGAGCAAGAAGCAGACATCCAAATTAATCACACCACCATATGTGAAGCACATCACAAAAGATTAAAGAAAATCATAGATGATCTAACCAACATCTAGAGTCTGTGACCTAAATGATCTAGTATGTGCAAAAGGGGGTTTGTGTGACAAGGCTTTGCTAGGCTCCTTTAAGTTCAAGTTTAATTTTTAAGTTTGAATTTGTTTAATTTTTACCTTTGGGCAGTTTCAATTCAAATGACTTAATGATTTAATTTTGTATTATTCCATTTTATTTTATTAAAGTTGTATAGGTTTTTAAGAATGAAGATTGGAATGATTCTATTTTTGGATGGAGCTCTTTCCATTCAACATCCTAATTCAAATTTCTAAAGACCTTATCTTAATTATTCCTTTTGATATTTTAACTTTGGTTTCCTTTGTTTGATTTATATTAATGTTTTGGATTACAATATGTTGATTTCATTTTAATTTAGTTTATTCTAACCTAAAGAGTTTAGATTAAAGTTTGTTTTCATTCAATTTAACATAAGTTGTTTAATTATGTTTGAATTTCATTAAGTATTGATTTTCTTAAAATTTGATCTTTGATTAACTTAAGGTTTTAATTTCACTAATCTTTAAGTTTTATTAAATTCTTTGACTTATGAAGTTTTAATGAATTACCCAAAAAAATTTTTTATGTTTATTTCAGATCAATTCAATTTATTTGATGATTCAATGGATTAATGATTCTTCTTAATTATTATTTAATTCACATTGACCTAGAAATTTGAAAAATCAAGAATTCCAAATCTGTGGACCAATAAAGTTTGAGATAATTATGGAAAGTGGGGTTACATGCTAATTTCATGTGTTTAAAGTTTTAGGTTGATTAGATTTGTAATTAGGCTATAATTTGGGTTTTAATTATTTTATTAAAACTTAAATTAGGCCTAATTTAATGAGATTCAGTTTAGGGTTTTATTTTTCATAAATTCCTCACTAAAGTATCTTTCCAATGAGGGTTTATTCATAATTTTTAAATTATTGGTTGATTTATTATGACTTAATTAAGTTCAGGTTATTTAATTGAATTATTTAATTCATTTAATTGCTTAATTAAGTCAATTTAAGGATTATTGGATTTAATTGAGTTTAAGTGATATTTTAATGTTCCCTGAGGTTCATTAAGGTAATTTAAGGTTGTTAGATTAAAATTCCCTAATTATTTCATTAAAGATTAACTAATTTGATTAATGTATTAATTAAGCATGTGAAATTGCAATTTCCATTAAATCTAGTGAATTAGATCGTGAAAAATTCACCTAATATGTGTTTTATGCTTAATTTCATTTCCCCAGAGTTTGAAATTGATTGGATTATTAATTTGAGAGTAATTAGGGTTTAATAATTTTTAATTAAACTCAAATTAAGGAAAAAATACCCAATAAAAATTAGTGATTTTAATTGCTATGAATTCCTCTCATCAAGATGAATTCATAGAGCTCTTATTGACTAAGTCATCATTTGAGCCAAACCTAGCCAATTGGCCACTTGACCCAAGTTGACCTAAAAAGCTAAAATATGTCAAATCTTGATCTAAGCCAAATTGATTGCAACCAATGGGTCAACTTCATTTTAAATCACTTGTTGAACTTGACCAAATCCTCAATTGGCTAACTAGACCCAACCTAGCCTAATTGATCATGAACCTAACTTGACCTAAAAGGTCAAATCAACTTGAAATCAAACCAAATCAAAATTGATTGAAACCAATGCTTGCAATACATTTCAAATGATCAACCAAGCCTAAACAACCCATAACCTAACCAATAAAATAGGTCAAATTGGTCAACTTGACCCATTTGACCAAAGTGAACTCAAATAACTAAAACCAAATATAAATTGAACCAAATCAATGATACCCATGGACTTCAAATGGTCATGAACTTGACCCAACCCATGACCAATTTGACCAATTGGTCAACTTGACCCAAGTTGACCCACTTTGATCTAAATGGGTCAACTTGAGCCAAATCATATCAAATCAACTCCAAATTCATTGAAATTTAGCCCAAATTATTTTTGAAACATCTCAAATCTGCCCAAATCAAAATCAAGCCCAAATGACCATTTTACCCTTGGGTCAAAGGGTAACCTATGGCCAAATTTATTTAGAATTTGGTCAATTCCTTCTCATGGCCACTTGGCATCCTCTTAGTGGACCACATAAATAAGGAGGGTGGTGAACATGACCTAATGGGTTTGGGTTAGCCATGACCCAACCCAAGCCTAAACCTACACTCACCTAGCACATGTCCACCTCCTCTTCTCCACTCCTCTACCAAAACTGAAGTACATGGAATCCCTAACAGCCTAAACAACCCATTCAATCCAAGCAGTTGAAGGAAAATGGTAAGATGGCTCTTGGCCGTCCGATCCAAGTAGGGGGAGATATACTCCGCCCTCATTCCAACTCAATGTAAACACTCTAAATTCGATTGACCCTAGGAACTAAAACCAAGCTTCTCCATGCCTTGGCAAGCATTCCCAAGCTCATTTGAATTTCTCCTTCTTGGTTTTCTTCAAAGCCAAAATAGGGGAGGTGAGGTGAAATTCCACTTCACATAATTCTCCATCAAACCTAAATTCACTTTGTAATTACCATCAAGGAAGCAAGTCAAGCTCACCCAAAGCATTTCCCAAGTCTCGAAGCCACGAGAAGGGGTATTTCATTTAAAGCTGCAAGCCATTTAAGGGGAGCTTGGTCAATTGAGCAAGTCACTTCAAATCAAGGATTGAAACCTTAAATAGGGCTTCGTCTCCACTAAATGAAGCTACCACCTCCGTTGGAAGCACCGGTGATAGCCTTTGATAAAGTATGACTCAAAATCGATCCTCCATTGAAAATTGCTTGGTCTTTTATGAAGGGAATTGTAATCCCATTAGATCCTAGCCATTGGATGTCCTTCCCTACACCTCTTAATGGTGTGGGGTAAATCTAGACTAATCCAAGCTTAGGTGAGCTCGGATCAAGCCATGGAGGACGAACAGCCTCCGCCTATCGTAGCTTAGGTAGGGATGAATCATGGACCGTCCATCCCGCATGTTTTAGATGGATGACCCTAATAAAATCATTTAGATCCATTGATTTAAATCCTTTAGAACCACGGATTAATCATCGATCCTTGATCGAGTGAAGACGCCGCACACCAAATGACGCGATGTATGTGATAAATAAAAACCAATCTCATTATGCCACATGGAAAGTGCACCGCATCAGTGATCCACGTGGCGCCAATGAGATTAGTTAATTAATTAGGTTGTTTAATTACCCATTAATCACTGAAACTTCATAAATTCATAACTTAATGAACAAAAATCTAAAAAATACAAAGTCATGTTCATTTTAAAGATAACTCATAGGGGAATAATATAAAATTAATTTTAATTTATTTTGAATAGTAGATTTCACTCAATTTGGTTTATATTGAGAATGCAATTATGTTAATTACTTCTTAATTTCTTCATTAATTAATTCTAAATTTCTCCGACATGTTTAGTGGGATGACTTCTGCCTGCCCTAATTTTTTTGGGATTTATTAAATGGTTAATTAGAGAAACAAATTGATGAACTCCTAATCACTCCCTTAATTAATTAAGTTGTTAATTAACATATTAAGTAGTGATGAATCCATTAATTAAGTTTGTTAATCACTATGAAATAATGAATGGACTTAGGGAATGAGATTATTATTCCTTTCTAATCTCTTCTTCCTAAGTTCACACCATTTGGAAAACATTTAATCAAGCTGTAATTAATGGCTTAATCACTTCATTAATAAACTTGATTAATCCAAAATTCAAAATTAAATTATTCCAAAACTCAATCATCTTAATTCTTGGGTAGATTCTTAGGTGTTCAATAACCTAAGAGGCTTCAAAAAAATTATATACAACCGACATGTGTAGGATGGTTATGAAAGTACTTAATTAAATCCTTTAGCTTAATTAATCAATAATTGTGAGCCAAACATTAGACCCCTTTATTTCTTAGGTGCATTGTTGATTTAAATTCCATGTGATTGCATATCATTTGTTAGCTCATAATTGTTTGAATAATTATGTTAAAGTATAAGTAAGGGGTAATTAATGGACTTAATGTATACCTTAACCTAAATAAAACATAAAATCAATCTAATTATTTTAAAATTAAACTAAATCAATTCACACATGGGGGAAATGGGTTAGGACCAATAAACTCTTTTCACATTTCCTAAGTTAAATCAAATTCAAAAATAAAAATTTCTTTAAAGAATTTTGATTATCTTTGAATAATCTTATCTTATAGGATTGTCTTTAGGAATTAATTTGGGTGAATGAAGTTACATGCTTACATCACTTTATTTCTTTCCAAGCATGCTAAATGTTGTTTGTCATATGAAATCATACATTTATGTCTTTTGAAAAATCAATTAAATAAAATATTTTCTTTATATCAAATTGCATGTTTTGGCTAAAATAAGAATATGAGTAGTTATTATCACTATTAAAGCAATTTTTTTTAAAACCCATAAATCAAAGATCATAAATGAAGGTATGCTACTTATAAATATTTATAAGGTTGCATGTGATTATAGCATAAGAGATGTGTATTATGTGATTTTCTTCTCTTGTCTTAACATGGATTTGAATAGGATTTACAAAGTGTATAGTTCATAACATAACACTTACCAAAATCTATTCCAATGCATTTTCATGTTATGACTTAAGAAGGATCTTCACATTTTACACATGTAAATTGCATAACCAATTCAAATACAAAAATCTTTTGCATGACTCTTCATCCATTTGCTTATTTTTGTACATGCACATGTATTTAAGAAAAGTGGCATGTTAATCTGGACATCTAGGGTTGCGAGGCTTTAAGTATCCCCAAGTAGGTCTTGTACCTTACACCCCTGGTATAGAAAATAATGGCGTCGTACTCACTTATGTCTTTTATATATGTAAATGTGCATTTAATTAATGTATAAAAGAGTCCTTCTTTTCTACTTAATAAAAACTTGCATTCATGGAATATCCAAATTTTCTTAAATAACATCTCTTATCATTCATCATCAAAGTGTGCTAAAGTTTGCATTTGCATATAAAGATATGCTTAGGATTATTCATATACAGGGTATGCATGTTGGAAAGAAATAAATGGTTGTGTGTTATGTGATAGTAATTCAACTTAACTAATCCTAAGATGCTTTTCTTATTGAATAGGTTTATTTAGAGAAAATCTAAACTTAGGATTAATTAAAACACATAATAAAATATTCACTAAAGAAAAATCACTAATGAATCTACCTTAGAAATTACTTAAGGTAGGGATGAAAGAGAAGTTATCTTCTCTTTTCTTCTCTTTATAACAATTACTAACTAAATGTAGGTTCATTCAAACCAAATCAAATCATCAAATAAATTGATAAATCAACTAAATTACTTAAAATGAAACCACCCTTCTAAATTGAATTTCTCACACTTAGAAAATTCCAACCTTAAAGCCTAGCTAAGACATATCACACAAGCCTTAAATAACACACACATTAGGCTAAGTCACCATTTCTAGCTCTATGTTAGGGCGATGCATGGTTTGATGTAATATTTTAGACTGGATGTTAGGGTCTATGTGCGTAGAATGGATGATAGGGAAATCTTAGTCAAATCATTATCTTCTATAAGGGATTGTGCTTAAGGGGTGTTGTAAAAAAAATATAAATGCATTTGTTGTGCAGGTTGCTTATACCCCTAAGCATAATCCAAACTAGGATAGGTGGACTTAGTTACCCATGTGTGGGGTGCTAAGTCCAATTTATTCATATACATGCATGGGTTGTGTGGTATATTTAGCTAATCTCTATTTTGCATGTTTATCTTTTCCATTTTCATAATTTTTCAATTAAGATTTGGAATGAATGTTATGGGAAATTAGGATGAGCATTGGTCATAAGACCAAGTCTTATGCACCATGTAAAGCCTTGGAGCAACCACATCCCAACCAACCAAAAGAAGGAAAGAAAGAAAGAAAGAAAGAAAGAAAGAGATGAAGAAAAGGAGAAATGAAGAAATGAAGAATGAAGACCACCATAACATAAATTCCTTCTAAATTGTAATTATTCATTTATAATATGGGTTGTATAAGGGTAGAGCTCAACTACCCATTTCTTTTCGGGTTTGTGCAGTGGGGCCCGAGCACATTGGCCTCTTATTCTTTTGCTAAGCTTTATAAAATTTTTGATATTTGTTTTGCTTTTGTATTAAGATGGAATGATTTTCCTAATTTCTTCATTGATTGATGAATGTCCTGGATGCGATTAGGCTCTTAGGGAAAAATAAATTTTCTATCCAGTTAAATCAAAATTAAAATTAAGAACTCATAACCTCATCTAAAGCCTAGGATATAAATCAAGATAATAATAGATTTAGCAACCCTTTAGCTGGATGTTGTATGTCTCACATCATGCATAAAAATCATCTTGCTTCACTCTTACTAATGGAGGGTTTCCATCTTTGCTAGAGAAAATGGTTTGACCTTTGAGAGCCATGGTGGAAACACACCTCATTCTTTCTAATTTTGGCCCATAACCAATTTCTCATGCATTAAGATATAAATCCCATAGCCTGTGTCAAATAAATTGTCCAAAAATCAAAATAAAATTTAACAAAATTTGCATTAGATTTAAGTCATTATTCATGCCCTACATGATCTAGTTTCTTAGGGAGTGTATTGAAGGACTTAGTCTCCTTTCTAAAATAACAATAGCCTAGCTATCTTGCAAAAGCATAAGACTTGTCTACATGTATTTAAAATCATAGGAGGAGTTAGTTGGCGGCCACCCCTAGACGGTTGTAAGTCTAACAGTCAGGTTATTTATCCTCTCTTTTGGAGGTAAACCATATACCCATTTTTGCCTTAGATTTAAGTCATGCTTTGGCCCTCACCAAAGCTCCCTAGATTAAGGATTTGAGGTTGTTGTTTCCCATTGCGGGCTAGAAGCATAAATCCTCATCTCTTAGGTATTTTTAGGATCTTGTATTATTGAATTGTATGCCCTAGATTTCTAATACACATTCAACTTAAACATATAATCCTCATCAAATTTCAAAAATATAAAGCCCAACCATATGATAGTTTGGAATACTTACAAGGTTTCCTAGTATAATGAACATCTCCTGCTCATCACTTTTTGGTTTCGATAATAACTCCCTCTTTTTGATCAATCCTACTTGTTCTTCTAAAATAACCAATTTTTTGTTGATAGTCTATTGTGGTGAAAAATTTTAAATTCATTTTCTAAGTGTATACTTCCATCTTCAATCTATGTGGATAAAATGAAGATAGAAATATACTCTTTGCATTTGGACACCACGTAGATCCGTAGATATTCTTATTTGGGTGATCGAGTACAACATTGAAGAGAGGTGTACTATCTCGAAAGATAGTAGTCACCACCCTACAATGGATCTAATCACCTGAATAAGACTCCTAAGGACAATGGGTCTGCATATGTACCAAAGATTCTTCCTCTACTTTACATGAAAAAGTAAAGTAGGATTTATTTTAAACTGGTTTGTTAAGTTTCCTATGGAGGCAAGCCCCCATAGTTAATTACATCTTAAGAATGAGATTCCTTAAGAATACTCTTGATTAAGATAAATGACCATTGTCTCGAAAGATTTTAAAGATAGGACTATCAATCGATTGGTTTATTTTTAATTTTGAGTTATTTAACTTAGTAAAAGATTTATTTTTCCTAAGAGCTTAATCGTTATCTTGGCCATACATCAAACAAGGAAGAAACAAGAAAAATATATCATTTCTAATGCACAAGCTAAACAAAACATCAAACATTTTATAAAGCTAACACAAAAGAAAAAAAATATTTTGTGGTGGCACCACAATAAAACTCAAAATAAATTGGGCTAGCCCTTATATAACTGGATTACAAAGAATTAATTACAATTAGGCAAGGAAATTCATGTTATGGTGGGGTGGTCTTTCTTCATTTCTTCTTTCTTCTTTGGCTCCTATTTTTGGATGGTTGGAATGTGGATGCTCCAAAGGTTTCACATGGTACATAAGACATAGTCTTATAACCAATGCTCATCCTAATCCCCCATAATAATCATTCTAAAATCCTAATTATGAAAATTATATGAAAAGGAAAAGTAAATCTAATTGACACTTACAAAAGAGAGATTAGCTAAACAAATAATATAAATCCTTGTTGACCTCATTTTTAGAATGAGCTCTCAACTCCTCCATCTTAGACATAAGACTTCTCTTAAACTTTAAGAGTTCCTTAATCTTAAGACACATATTGTGATTAGGTGGACACTCAACCTAGCCCTAGAGACTTAGAAGAGTTAGCCATAGGAATATGTCATGCCTTAGGGGTGTTAGGAAAATTTGCCAACCTTAGCTTAAACCATTCGTCACCATCCTTCCTTCAAGTCAAACTCTAAATCAATCTTATTTGATTTTCTCCAAACTCAAATCAACTCCATGTGATTGAAATTCATAATTGAAATCCATGATTGAAACCCATGAAAAAAATTCCTAAGTCCAAATCTTTCTTAAGCCTTAATTTCCCTCTTTAAGGACTTAGTCTAAATCATGATCAAACCAATTCAAACTCATGAGATTTTCTCATAGCTCATTTATATTCTCAATTATATTCACATATATAAATGAAATATAAATATAAATCAATCAAATCAAATCCAAAAATTAAATTCCAAATTCAAATTTCTATTCCAAAAATTCCTAAGTCCCTTAATTTCCCTCTTAAGGACTTAGCTAAAATCATGATCAAATCAATTCAAATTCATGGGATTTTCTCATAACTCATTTATATTCTCATTTATATTCACATATATAAATGAAATATAAATATAAATCAATCAAATCTAAATCCAAAATTCAGATCCCTACTCAAAAATTTCTTAAGTCCTTTAAATTCTTTTTAATGGACTTACTAAATCATGATCAAATCATTCCAAATTCATCAAATTTTCTCATGACCCATTTATAATCTCATTTATATTCATATATATAAATGAAATATAAATTCAAACAATCAAAACCACTCCCAAAAATCAAACTCAAATCCATTCAAAATCCAACCTAAGCCTTTCAAGTCAAAATCTTGAACTTAGCCAAATCAACTTCAAATCAAGCCAAACTCTTGATTTTCCTTCATGATTCAATCAATATTACAATCATGAATCCAAATATAAATACAAATTTCAATCACCAAATCAAAACTCAATTTAAAATTCAAACCAAAATCCATTCATGTTCTTCCTTTGAATATGAAATTATCAAATGAATCAAAACCCATTTGACTTCAAACCACTTGTAAATGGATTCATATTTCAATCATAAGTCCATATACAAGTTCAATCAAACTCAAATCAAGCTTTGACCAAGCCATAAATTCTAATCCTAACCAAATTAGATTGAATCAAACTCACCTATGTCTCTCATCATGAGATAATCAATCAATCAAATTGGGTCAAACCAAGTCAAACCTAAGGGTTGACCAAGTTAACACTTAGTCAAAATGAAACCTAACATAGCTAAAATCCACCATAGGCCAAATTGATTAAAACCATTGATCTAAGTTCATTCATGAACATTGTTTGAACTTGTCACCCAACCCTTGACCTAAAAAGTCAAAATGTGTCAAACTTGATCTAGGCCAAATTGATTGAAACCAGTGGGTCAAGTTCATTCCAAATCACTTGGTGAACTTGACCAAAGCCTCAATTGGCCAACTATACCTAACCTAGCCCAATTGACCTTGAACCCAACTTGACCTAAAGGGTCATGTTGAGCCAAATTTAAACTTAACCAAAATTGATTGGAAACAAAGATACCAATCCACTTCATATGACTAACCAAACTTAAACCTACCCATGACCTATCCCAAATAGGTCAAATGGGTCAAATTGGTCAACTTGACCCATTTGACCTAAATGAAGTCATATGAGCCAAACTCAAACTAAACCAAATTGAATCAAACCAAAGCCACCAAAACATTTCAAATGGTCATATAAACTTGACCCAACCCTTTATTTCACCCAATTTGACCAATTGGTTAACTTGACCCAAGTTGACCCATTTTGACCTAAATGGGTCAACATGAGCAAACCATATCAAATGAACTCCAAATCCAATGAAACTTGCCCAAACCTATTTTCTCAACGTACCCAACATATTCAAATTCAAAAATCAGCCAAATGACCATTCTACCTCTAGGACATAGAACAAATTTTGGTCAAATCCATGGGGAATTTGGTCAAGTCCTCTTCATATCAACTTGATACCTTCCTAATTGGTCAAGTGAACCCTATGGAGGGTGGTGCACCCAACCCAATGGGTTTGGGTCAGCCCTAATTGACTCAAGGCCAAAATCGAGCACATGGCTCAAATTGGCCATGTGTGAAACCATCCTTCACTCAATTTGAAGCACATGGGAGGTTACCAATCCACTCTTAGCTCAAATTGACCATGTGCAAACTTCTAATAGCTCAAACAGCCATTCCAATCTTGGCAATTGGATCAAAATGGCAAAGAGAGCTGGAGCCATCTGATTGCCATAGGGGGAGATATACTCCCCCTAATTCACTTCAATTCTCATATGCTCACTATCGATTGAGTTCTAGAGATTCATAGGAAGCATTCTTGAATGTTCCTAAGCTCTCTAAAGGGGATTTGAAATTAGCCATTCTCAATTTTCTTTAAGAGAAAATAGGGGAGCTCCTTTGATTTTCAAATTTTCTCCACACACCAAATCAAGCCAATTGCACACTCCACCGTGAGGGGCCAGCTTGCCTAAGCTCTCTCTCAAGTTCCAAAGGCAAGGAAAGGCTCACCTAGATCAAAACCGCAAAGGAGCTAAGGGGGGTTGGTCTATAGAGTAATCTACTCAACCTCATAAGCTAATTCTTTCACCACAGCTTCATCTCAACAAGATGAAGCTCCTCCAAGGGAATCGAGCTCCAATGATCACCTGTAGCGAGGTATGGCATTTTTAGATCACTAGACTTAAGGAGTGTTGGACCTTTGTAAAAGAAAGTTTAATGGCATGAAGTTTAAACCATTGGATGTGATCTACATTGCTTGCTGATGGTGTGTGCAAGTTTTAACCCAATCCAAGCTCAATCGAGCTCGGATCTTGCAACATGGACGCCTCCATGGTTCACAGAGCTTGGTAGGGGTGAATCTATGGTCATCCATCCATGCATTTTGGATGGATGGCCGAGATTAAATGCATTTTAAATCCTATTTATCCTTTTAAAATAGCAGGTTAATTCCTGGCCCTTCAATCCTTGATCAAATGGCAGATATCAAATCACATACTGCCACTCATGACGTGATGGGACATTTAAGTGGCCACTCCTTGCTTGATGCGTGCAAAGCGCACTTGACTCAGTCGTCGCGTGTCATGCTATGGATTAAGTATTTAATTAGGTTTTAAATAATTCTAATTAACCCTCTAAACTTTAAAAATTCATATCTCTCTAAAGAAAAATTAGAAAAATATGAGGTAAATTTCCACTGAAAGATAATTCAATCTAAAATATTCCAAAATTGGTTTTAATGAATTTTAAATTGTATATTTCTCTAATTTTGGGTTTTAATGGAAAATTTAATTTGCTAATTACTCCTTAATTAATCCACTGATTAATCCCAAACTTCCTAGGTATATTTTGGGGGATGACTTCTACTTCCTCTACTTTTCTTGGTATTTATTGATGACTTAATTAGGGGAATTGCAAATGCATTTCCTAATTACCCCTTTATATAATTAAGGATAATTAAGGGCTTGATTCATGCTTTAATTCCTTATTAAAGTTTATTAAGGCTTGATCCAGTGAATAGGAGGCTTAGGAAATAATTTTGAGGTATTTCCCCTAAGCTATTTTTTAAACCCCCTTTTTCTTTCTTAATCTTCTTTTAATTAAGGGTTAATTCATTAATTACCCTCTTAATTAATTTATAAAAATTTTAAAACCTTATAGAACATAATTAATCTACTTTGGGTAGATGCTTAGGTGTTCAAGAGCCTAAGTTCAATTAAGGAAATCAAAACCCAACTCATATGTGTGAGGGGTGTTTTGAAATTACTTAAGTTAAACCCCTTAGCTTAATTAACCATTAATCATGAGTCAAATTGCATTAGGCCCTTTTCTTCCTAGATGCATTGTAAATTTAAATTCCTTGTGAGGTTTTATATCATCTCATTGGCTCATAATTACTTGGTTAACTATGCTTAGGTGTAGGTAAGGGTTAATTAACATGTTTAATTCATATCTTAACCTAATAAAAATATAAAATGAATCTAATCATCTAAAAATTAAACAAAATTGTCAAACACATGTGAAATGGGTTAGGAACAGCAAACTTAACTCACCTTTTTAAAATTAAACCAAATTCAAAACCAAACAAAAATCATACTAAATAAACTTTGATTTACTTTAAGCTTTCTTATTTCATAAGATTGTCTTTAGGATTTAAATAAAGTGAATCTGTTTACATGCTTTCATTGCTTTATTTCTTTCCCAACATGCTAAATATGTATGTCATGTGGTTTCATGCATCCATGCTTTTCAAAAATCAAATTTAAAATGAAAATGTTTACTTTATGTTAAAATTACATGTGTTGGCTAAAGTAAGAATATGAGTGGCTATTATCACTATTAAATCCAAATTATTTTCAAAATATATGAATCAATTATCAAACTGAAAGTGTGTTACTTATATCTTAATTATAAATTTACATGTGAGTAAAATATAAGGATGTGCTTAGTGTAGGTTTTCCTTCTCTTCTTTTTAGTATAGTTTTGAATAGGATTTGGGTGTGTGGTTCATTTGAAAAGAACCTAACACTAATTCCATATCCTATTCATTCTATATTATCACTTAAGAAGGATACCTATGCTTGCACATATAAATTGCATGAACAAAATAAATCAATTAATACAAATTTTTGCATTTATTTCTTTTCCATTCATTTCATTTGTGCACATGCTTGTATTAAGGAAAGTGATATATTAGTATGGACAACCCCGAGATTGCGAGGCTTTAAGTAGCCCTAAGTAGGTCTTATACCTTACACCTCTCGTTAACAATGGTGCTGTACTCACTTATGCATTTCTTACTTTCATGTGTGCATGTAAAAATTGGATAAGAAATCCCTTTTCTACTTAATGAAAATCATGCATCATAAACTTTCAAATTTCCTTAAATGAATCACTTAGCATGCATCATAAAGTTTGTTAAACATTTTTATTTATGTGTATAGATATGCTTAGGACTCATCCATATGCATGTTATACATGTTGGGAAAGAAATAAAGTGAAGTATGTTTTATAAATTTAGTTCATTTTATTTAATCTTAAAATGCCTTTTTTTTTACTAGGTTTGTTTAGAGTTCATCTAAACTTAAGATTAATTAAAACATTGAATTAAAATATTCACTAAACAAAACCAAAACATGAATCTGCTTTAAAAATTACTTAGGTTAGGGAAGGAAAGTGAAGTTCTCTTCTCTTTCTCTCTCTTTATAACTTAGTAATTAATTGTAGGATTCACTTGAACCTAATCAAAATATGAAATAAAATCAACCCAAATCAACTAAATCACTTAAATGAAACCCTCCTCTAAGTTGAGCATGCTTCACACTTAGAAAATTCTAACTTAAAGCCATAGCTAAGCATACCAAACAAACCTCCAAAGCACAAACATTAGGCTAAGTCACCACTTCTAGCTTTAGGTTAGGATGATGCATGATTTGATGCTTACTTTTATTTTATGAAATATATTTTAGACTGGATGTTAAGATGTATGTGCGTAGAATGAATGGTAGGGCGATCTTAGTTTAACTATTATCTTCTGCAGGGGATTGTGCTTAAGGGGCACTGTAATAAATAAAAATATAAATGCTTTTGTAGTGTGTGCTTATACCCCTAAGCATAATCCAATAGGCTAGGTGGACTTAGTCACCCATGTGTGGGGTGATAAGTTCAATATACATGCTTGGGATTTGGTGGTTTGTTTAGCTAACCTTTGTTTTACAAGTGTTAGCTAGATTTACTTTTCCTTTTCATGTAAATTTTGTAATTAGGATTTTGGAATGATTGTTATGAGCATTAGGATGAGCATTGGTCATAAGATCTTATCTTATGCACCATGTGAAGCCTTTGGAGCATCCACCTTCCAACTATCCAAAAGAAGGAACCAAAGAAGAAAGAAGAAGAAGAAAGAAGAAAAGAAGAATGAAGAAATGAAGCTTGAAGACCCCCATAACAATGAATTCCTTGCTTAATTGTATTTAATTCATTTGTAATCTGGTTGTATAAGGGTAGAGCTTGGCTACCCAATTTATTTTTTAGGTTTGTGCGGTGGTGCCCGACCACACTTGGCCTCTTATTCTTTTGTTCTTAGCTTTATAAATTGATTGATGATTTGTTTAGCTTGTGCATTAAGTGGCATCCTTTTCCTAGTTTCTTCCTTTCTTTATGTATGGCCTGGATGTGGATTAGGCTCTTAGGAAAAAATAAATCTTTTATCAAATCTAATAACTCAAAACTAAAAATAA
Source organism: Cymbidium sinense (assembly GCA_021442155.1). Classification (NCBI taxonomy): domain Eukaryota; kingdom Viridiplantae; phylum Streptophyta; class Magnoliopsida; order Asparagales; family Orchidaceae; genus Cymbidium; species Cymbidium sinense. The sequence goes on along the minus strand of CM038228.1, from coordinate 91,863,692 downwards.
AGAACTCATAACCTCACCTAAAGCTTAGGCTAAAATCAAGACAAAAGAATTAGCAACTCCTTAGCTGGATGAGTACTTCTTTTATAACATCATGCATAAATGCATCTTTTTCACTCTTGATTGGAGGGCTTTCACCTTTGCCAAAGAAACTTGGCTTGACCTTTGAGAGCCATGGTGGAAACACACCTCCTCTCTTCTCGCTGATTTTGGCCAATAATCTCATTTCTCATGCATTAGCATATGAATCTATTAGCCGAGTCAAAATAATAATTGTCCAAAATGAAAATAAAATGAAATCTGAATTGTATTATATTTAGGTCATTTGAATCATACCTTACATGATCTAGTCTCTTTAGGGAGTGAGTTTAAGGACTTAGTCTCTTTCTAAATAAATAAACCTAGCTATCTTGCATAAAGCATATGACTTGCCTACATTTTAAAATTATAGGAGTTAGTTGGCCACCCCCAGGTGTAAGTCCAAGCATGGTTTGTCCTCTCTTGTGGAGGCAAACCAAATACCCATTTTTGCCTTAGATTTAGGTTGTGCTTTTGACCCTCGCCAAAGCTTCCTTGATTTAGGTTCTGAGGTTGTTTCTCCCTTTCATGGGCCATAAGCATAAATCCTCACCTCTTAAGCATTTTCATAATCTTGTGTTGTGGAATCATAAGTCCTAAATTTCTAATGAAAAATTCAACTCAAATAAATTAAATCAATTTCAAAAATGTAAAGCCCAATCATAGGATAGTTTGATATGCTCGTAGTTTCTAGCATCATGGGAATCTCCAACTTATCTTCCTTTGACTTCGATAATAACTCCCTCTCTTTGATCAATCTTATTTGATCTTCCAAAATAAGATAATCAATTGATAGTCCTACCTATTAAAATCTTTGGAGACAATGATCATTTACCTTAATCGAGGGTATTCCTAAGGGATCCCATCCCTTAGAATGTAATTAACTATGGGGGCTTGCCCCTATAGGGAACTTAACGAACCCAGTTTAAAATAAACCCCACTTTACTTTTTCATGTAAAGTAGGGGAAGAATCTATGATACATATGCACCATTGTCCTTAAGAGTCCTTATTCAGGTGATTACGTCCATTGTAGTGTGATGATTTCTATCTTTTGAGATAGTACACCTCTCCTCAATGTCATACCCGATCACCTTAATAAGAATATCTACAGATCTACGTGGTGTCCCAACAAGGCATATATTCTTTTATATATTTTTGTTTTCATTTATCCTTCTTTTCTAAAATGGGGAGGGAATAGATGAAGGCAAGAAATGTATAAAAGAATATATATTTTCACCACAATCCCAAGCATGTATATTGGACTTAGCACCCCACACATGGGTAACCAAGTCCACCTCGCTTATTGGATTATGCTTAGGGGTATAAGCACCTGCACAGCAAAACCATTTATATTTTTATTACAGCACCCCTTAAGAACAATCCCCTACAAAAGGCAATGGTTAGACTAAGATCACCTTACCATTCATTCTACGCACATTCACTCTAAAATCCAAACTAAAAATAATACATCACAAAATAAAAGCAAACATCAAGCCATGCATAACCTAACCTAGAAATGGTGACTTAGCCTAATGTGTGTACTATTTAAAGTTTGTGTGGTATGCTTAGCTAGGCTTTAAGGTTGAATTTTTTTTTTCTAAGTATAAAAATGTTCAACTTAGACGGTGGTTTCATTTAAGTTATTTAGTTGATTTGGGCTGATTTTATTTGATGATTTTTTTTAAGTTTGAATGAACCTATAATTAATTACTAAGTTGTAAAGGGGAAAAGATAAGGGAACTTCTAAATTTGATTTTGTTTAGTGAATATTTTATTATGTGTTTTAATTAATCTTAAGTTTTGATTTTCCCTAAACAAACCTATTCAAATAGAAAGACATTTTAAGATTAAGTAAAGTGAATTAATATCATAAAACACACATCACTTCATTTCTTTCCCAACATGTATAACATGCATATGAATGAATCCTAAGCATATCTATACATACAAATGCAAATGTTTAGCACACTTTATGATGAATGCTAAAAAATGTTACTTAAGAAAATTGGAATGCTTTATGATGCATGACTTTCATTAAGTAGAAAAGGGTTATTCTTTTATCCTTTATTCATATGCACATGTGTATGTATGAAAGGCATAAGTGAGTATGGTGCCATTGTTAGCACCAAAGGTGTAAGGTACAAGACCTACTTAGGGCTACTTAAAGCCTCTTAATCTCGGTTATCCAGACTAATATACCACTTTCCTTAAATAAATATGCATGTACAAAAGAGATAAATGAAAAAAGAAAGATGCAAAGTTTATGTTTATTTAATTTTTAGTTTGTTTATGTAATTTATGTGTGTAAATGTAAAGATCCTTCTTAAGTTATAACATGGAAGAGGATAAGAGTAAATTTAAGCAAGCGTTATATTCTTTTAAAAGATACATACCAAATCTTATTCAAATTCATGTTAAGAGGAAAGAAAGGAAGAAAACATAAGACACATTTTTATATTCACATGCAAGCTTATAAATAAAGTATAAGTAGCATACCTTTCAGTTTTGATATTTGATTTATAAGTTTTAAGAAAATAATTTTGAATTTAATAGTGATAATAGCCATTCACATTTTTTTACTTTATCCAAAACATGCAATCTAACATAAAGGAAATATTTCATTTTAATTTTGACTTTTTAAAAAGAATGAATGCATGATTTTCATATGGAATACATATTTAGTATGCTAGAAAAGAAATAAAATGATGAAAATAATGTAAATTCATTCACCCTAATTTATTCCTAAAGACAATCTTATGGAATAGAATTATTTAAAACAAATCAACTTAATTTTAAAGATAGTTTTGTTTTGTTTTGAGTTTGATTTTAATTTAAAAAATGTAAAGTGGTTTGCTGGTCCTACCCCATTCCCACCTATGTATATTATTTTTGTTTAATTTTTAGGTCATTAGATGATTTTTATATTTTTGATTAGGATAAGGTGTACATTAAGTGTATTAATTACCCCTTACCTATACCACCTTAGCATATTTAACCAAATAATTATGAGCCAATGATATGACATAAATTCACACAAGAAATTTAAATCAGTAATTCTCCTAGGAAGAGAAGGGCCTAATGCAATTAGCTCATGATTAAGGATTAATTAAGCTAAAGAGTTTAAGTTAAGTACTTTCATAACCCTTCCCATACATATGGATTAGGTTTTGATTTTCTTAAGTCTCTTAGGTTATTAAACACCTAAGCATCTACCCAAAATAGATTGATTAAGTTGTAGAATGTTTTAGAATTTTATCAAGTTAACTAGGTAAGTAATTAGTGGATTAATCCTTAAATGAATTTGGATTAAGGAAGAAAGAGGGGGTCTAAGGAATAGCTTAAAAAAAATATTCCAAAATTATTCTCTAAACCTCCTATTCATTTAAACAAACCTTAATTAACTCAATCAAGGGATTAAACCACTTATTACACACTTAATTAGTCTTACTTACATTAGGAGAGTAATTAGGAATGAATCCATCAATTACCCTAATTAAACAATTAATAAATCCCAAGAAAATTAGGGAAGTTAGAAGTCATCCCACTAAATACACATGAGAAGTTTGAGATTAATTAATGGAATAATTAGAGGGTAATTAGCCTAATTATATTTTCAATAAAACCCAAATTCATAAATAAACTATTCAAAATCTATCAAAATCAATTTTATAATATTCTAAATTCAATTTTATTTCATATGCAATTTATTTCATATTTTTTTGAGTTTTCTACACTTAGATATGAATATTTGAAGTTTCCATGATTTTTCTTTAATTAAATAACCTAATTAAGTGGTTAATCCCATCAGCACCACGTGAAGGCTGACGCTTTCCACATGGCATGATTGGAGAGACTACATAAGTTGTCACATCATGGCTCTGCATCAGTGCTATGCACTTTCTCCCCATCTGACCGATCAAGGATCGAATGGTTGAGATCAAGCCCGTGGTTCTTAAGGGTTAAAACGATGGATCTATGTGTCTTAATCATGGACATCCATCCAAAATGCGTGGATGGATGGCCAAGATCCATCCTTAATCTTCCCTATGGGAGATGGCCACCGTCCATCTTCTGGGGATCCCGACTGATTCTCAGATTAAATCCAAATTCAACACACCATGCAATGGTCATCTAACTAACTTCTCTTGGGATGAGACTTCACTTCACAAAGGACCACACTATGGATAATTTAAGCTCGGTTTAATGGCATACCTCAGGCTATCAGCTTTCACTTGAAGTAGCATCTAGTGGAGGAAAGCCTTGTTGAAGTTTTGAGGCCTTCAGATTGAATGGATCTTATTATAGGCCAAGTCACCCTTCAATTGAGATCGGTCTTGATTGAAGTAGCACCTCACATGCCTTTGAAGTTTGGAAGAAGTTTAGGCAAGTTTGATTGAGTCCTATGATGAAGCTTGCAAGAGGAATCGACTTGGTATTAAGTGTGGAGTGAGATTGAATTTGGCTTCAGCTCCCCTATTTTTAGTTTGAAAAAATCCAAAAATGGAGAAGTTGAATTGAGATCTTGGGGAGGCTTAGAAATGGTTCCTCTGACTTTCCTTTCAATTGAATTGGAGAGTGTTGCATTGAAATGAAATTAGGGGGAGTATATCTCCCCATAAAGTAATCAGATGGTCGAGAGTGCATGTGCCATTTTGATCAAATTCACCACATTGAGTGGGTTGTTTTGGCCATTTAGAAGGGAATTGCATTCAATTTTGACCAGAGAATGAGTGGAGGAGCTTGCCATGTGCAAAACAATGGAGGAAGGAATCCCATGTGCTCATTTCCATGGGGGTGGTCAGTTTTGACCTTGGGTTGGGTTTGGCTGACCCAAACCCATTGGGTCATGTGCACCATGTCCATTAGTGACCATTTGATCCACTAAGAGGATGTCAAGTTGTCCATGAAAAAGATTTGACCAAATTTCAAGTGGTTCTGATTTTAGGTTATCCATATGGCCTAGGAGTAAAATGGTCATTTGCCTTAATTTCAGTTTGAATATGTTTGGTAAGATTGAAAAATGGGTTAGGCTAAGTTTCAATGAATTTGGAGTTGATTTGATATAATTTGGCCCATGTTTGTTTAGATCAAAATGGGTCAACCAATTGGTCAAATTGGGTCAAACCAAGGGTTGGGTCAAATTAATATGACCATTTGAAATGTGTTGATCGTTTTGCATTAGTTCAATTTGGTTTATATTTGAATTTGGTTCATTTTATTCCATTTAGGTCAAATGGGTCAAGTTGACCAATTTGACCGATTTGACCTATTTGGGTTAGGTCATGGGTTGGTTCATGTTTGGTTGGTCATTTGAAATGGATTGGTATCTTGGTTTCCATTCAATTTTGGTTTAATTTGATTTGGGCTCAATTTGACCTTTTAGGTCAAGTTGGGTTCATGGTCAATTGGGCTAAGTTGGGTCTAGTTGACCAATTGGGGCTTTGGTCAAGTTCAACAATCATTTTGGAATGAACTTGACCCATTGATTTCAATCAATTTGGCTTAGATCAAGTTTTGATACATTTTGACTTTTAGGTCAAGTTGGGTCAACTTGGGTCAAGTGGCCAATTGGGCTAGGTTAGACTCAAATGATGACTTGGTCAAGTTCAAACATTGGTCATGAATGAGTTTTGATCAATAATTTCAATCAATTTGGCCTATGGTGGATTTTGGCTATGTTGGGTTTCATTTTGGTTAAGTGTTGACTTGGTCAACTCTTAGGTTTGACTTGATTTGACCCAATTTGAGTGATTGATCATCTCGTGATGATTGTTACTCACAATGTGAGGCTTAGGTGGCCTTTGTTCAATCCAATTTAGTTAGGTTTAGAATTTGGCTCATAAGGGCACTTTAGGTCACTTTAGGTCAAGTAAGCTTTAAGTGGGTCAAATGGCTTGGCCAAAGCTTGATTTGAGTTTGATTGAACTCACATATGGACTTATGATTGAATTATAAATCCATTTGCAAGTGATTTGAAGTCAAATGGGTTTTTATTCATTTGACAATTTTAAGTTCAAAGGGGTGAACATAAATTTGACTTGGGTTTGATTTTTGAATTGAGCTTAAGTTTGATGATTGAAGTTTGTATTTATATTTGGATTCATGATTGAATGATTGATTGAATCATGAAGAGAAATCAAGGATTTGGTTTGATTTGAAATTGATTTGGCTAAGTTCAAGATTTTTACTTCAAAGGCTTAGATTTGAAATTTGGTTGAATTTGAGTTTGAGTTTCATGAGTTTGAATTGATTTTGGCTAAGTCCATAAGAGGGGAAATCAAAAATGACTTAGGAAAGATTTTGGATTTGACCATGGATTTCAATCATGGGTTTCAATCATGTGGAATTGATTCATGATTTGAGAAAATCCATTAAATTGATTCAAGGTTTGATTGAGAGTTGAAGTTGATATGAGTTTGGAGTTTTTCTTGAAAGAAGGAAGTGAGGACTGGTTTCAAGGCAGGGGTGAACAAATTTTCCTAACACCCCTAAGGCATGACCTATTCCTATGGCTAACTCTTCTAAGTCTCTAGGGCTAGGTTGAGTGTCCACCTAATCACTAGATATGTCTTAAGACTAAGGAGCTCTTAATGTCTAAGATGAATCCTATGTCTAAGATGGAGGGGTTGAGAGCTCATTCTAAAAATGAGCTCAACACATATCTTTGAAATCTTTGGAGACAATGATTATTTACCTTAATCGAGAGTATTCCTAAAGAATCTCATTCCTTATGATGCAATTGACTATGAGGGCTTGCCTCCATGAACTTAATGAACCTAGTTTAAAATAAACCCTACTTTACTTTTTCCATGTAAAGTAGGGGATGAATCTCTGGTACATTCGAAGACCCATTGTCCTTAGGAGTCCTTATTAGGTGATTAGGTCCATTGTAAGATGTTGACTTCTGTCTCTCGAGATAGTACATCATTCCTCAATGTCATACCCGATCAGCTTAAAAAGTACATCTGTGGATCTGCATGGTGTCCAACTAACATATTTTTTTTCATTTACAATAAGATGAAAATAAAAAATACCACAGTGTTAGATAGAACCAATCATATGCTTTGAAAATGGGACTCTTACTTAACAAAATTGGATATGCTAAGTAAAAGCCTAAATGTTTTTTTTTTTTTTGAAAATGAGACCTCTCTAAATAAATTGGAATTGTTAAATGAAAGTCAAATTTTATGTTTTGGAAATGAGACCCCACCGCACTTAACAAATTGAAATTGTTAAGTGAAAGTCAAATTTAAATTTAAAAAATGAGACTCCCACTTAACAAATTGAATATGTTAAGTGAAGATCAAATGTTTTGAAAATGAGGCCCCCAACTTAACAAATTGAAATTGCTAAGTGAAAGTCAAATTTATGTTTTTTTGGAAATGAGACCCCCACTTAACAAATTGAAATTGTTAAGTAAAAGTCAAATTTAAATTTTAAAAATGAGACCCCCACTTCACAAATTGAATATGTTAAGTGAACATCAAACTTTATGTTTTGGAAATAAGACCCCCGCTTAGCAAATTGAAATTGTTAAGTAAAAGTCAAAGTTTATATTTTGAAAATGAGACCCCAACTTAACAAATTGAAATTGCAAAGTGAAAGTCAATTTTATGTTTGATTCAAATAGAGATCCTCACTTAACAAATTTGGATATATTAAGTGGGAATCAAACATGACATTATTTGCTTTTGAAAAGAACCTCTATGTAGCAATCATGGAGGGGTTTTGATTTTGTTATTTTGTGAGTTTCTTGAACGGTGCTTTTGGAAAGTGTCATGTTTGTCAAAAGAATTATTTTCTTTAAATTTCATGATGAACTTTGTCCCACCAAGATAGTGGTGAGGAGGTTCCAAAATTTTTAATTATCTTCTCTTTTATTGATAAATTATGTTTTCACCCATTGGGGAACCCAATAGAAGTTTCAAGACCTACATGGAGTGAGGTCCTAAAACTTAAAAGATGTTGGCTAACTTGGCTTAAGAATGAAATAAGCTAAGTGCCAATAGAAGGAAAGATAGTCTCAGGCATACATGAAATGTAAGTCCACTATCGATGCTTGGAGACAATAATCATTTACTAGAGATGGAGAGAGGAATCATCCCCAGCGGAGTCACCAGAAAAATCTGTGGTATTTATTTTTATGTTGTGTGTGCATTTTTGATTAGACACCAGATGCGGATATGTACTTATTAGGATGATCAGGTACAATATTAAAGAATAGCGTACTATCTTGAGATATAGAAGTCACTACCTTATAATGGACATAATCACCAAATAAGGACTCCTAAGGCATGATGGGTCTACGAATATACCAGAGATTTTTTCTCTACTTTACATGGAAAAGTAAAGCAGAGTTTATTTAAATCGTTCTTTAAGTTCCCTATGGAGGCATGCCTCCATAGTTAATTACATCTTAAGAGAAGTGAATCCCTTAAGAATACTCTCGATTAAAGTAGGTGATTGTTATCTCCAAAGAATTCAAAGATAGGACTATCAATAAATTGTTTATATTTCAAAAAATTAAGTGGGAGAGATCAAATGGGGAGAGTTATTATCGAACCAAAGGAGATGAGTAGGAAGTGCTCATGATACTAGGAAGCCTAATGAGCACTCCAGTCTATCCTATGGTTGGGTATTTGAATTTTGAGGAGATTTATTTGTTTGAGTTGAATTTTTATTAGAAATCTAGTACTTATAATTCCACAACATAAGATTATAGAAATGCCTAAGAGGTGAGGATTTATGCTTGTAGCCCATAAAGAAAAACAACAACCTCAGATCCTAAATCTAGGGAGCTTTGGCGAGGGCCAAAACATGACTTAAATCTAAGGTGGAAATAGGTATATAGTTTACCTCTATAAGAGAGAGTAAACCACCTGACTACTAGACTTATTACGGCATGGAGTGGTAGCCAGCTAACTCCTCCTACACTTTAAATCCATGTAGGCAAGTCATATGCTTTGAAACATGGTTAAGCTATTGTTTACTTAGAAGAGAAACTAAGTCCTTAAACTCACTCCCGAAGAGACTAGATCATGAAGGGCATGAGTAATGACTTAATCTAAAGCAAAATTTTGACAAGTTTTATTTGATTTTTAGACTTTTTATTTTGACATAAGCTATGAGGTCCAAAAGAAACACAAATTTTTGGTGCAATTGCTCGGGAATTGTGACAGTTTTTGTATGCCTAAATGTATGAGAAATTGGTTATGGGCCAAATCCAAAGATAAAGAGGTCTCTTTCCATCAAAGGCTCTTACATGTTAATCCTTTATTCTCTGGCACAAATGGAAGCTCTCTCTTATCAAGAGTGAAGGAATATGACATGCATGATATTATACATACAATCATCCAGCTAAGAGGTTGCTAAATATTTTTATCATCTTGATTTAATTCCTAAGCTTTTATATAAGGTTATGAATTATTTTAAAATTTTAGTTATGAGTTATTAATGGGATAGAAAATTTATTTTTATCCTATAAGCCTAATCGTATCCATGCCACACAGTAATCACCAATCATAAAGAAACTATGAAAAGGTATGCTATTTCTAATGCACAAGCTAAACAAATCATCAAATAATTTTATAAAGCTATCGCAAAAGAATAAGAGGTCGGTGTAGTCGGGTACCACCGTATAACTCGAAAAGAAATGTGGGTAGCCGAGCTCTACCCTTGTACATCCCAATATAATAAAAGAACAATTATAATTATAAAATTATAATTGTTATGGGGGTCTTCATTCTTCATTCTCCATTCTTCACTTTTCATCTCTCACTTCTTCACCTTGATTTCTTCCATTTCTTTCTTTCTTTTGGCTTGATTAGGATGTAGTTTGCTCCAAAGGCATCACATAGTGTATAAGACTTGGTCTTATAACCAATGTTCATCCTAATCCCTATAACACTTATCCTAATCGTAATGTAAAAATTACATTAAAATGAAGGAAAGTAAATCTAACTACACCGGCAGAACAAGTGTTAGCTAAACACACCATATAACCCAAACAATTATATGAATAATTTGACTTAGCAACCCACACATGGGTAACCAAGTCCACCTGTCCTAACTTGGGTTATGCTTAGGCTAAGTAACCTGCATAATAGAATGTATTTATATTTTTATTACTGTGGCCCATTAAGCACAACCCATACATAAAACATGATTAGGCTAATATCAGCCTAATATTCAAGCTACTCATATACATCCTAACATCCAAATTAAAATAATACATCACAAACTAAACATTCATCAAACCATGCACCACCCTAACATAAAGCTAGAAATGGTGATTTAGCCTAATATGCATGTGTTAGAGTTTGCGTGTTATGTCCTAACTAGGCTTCAGAGTTATGATTTGCTAAGCGTGAAATATTTAATTTATAAAGGGTTGATTTCTATTTAAGTGGTTTAGTTGATTTGGAGATTTTACTTAGTGTTTTCTTTTGTCTCATATAGCCTACACTTTGCAACTAAGTGTTATAAAAATAAGAGAGAGAGAGAGAGAGAGAGTCTCTCTTTTATCTCTACCTTAAGTCATTTCAAAGGTAAGTTATTTAATAAATTTCCTTTGTGAATCATTTATTATGTGTTTTAATTAACCTTAAGTTTAGATTCATTCTAAATAGCCCTATTCAGTAAGAAAGGCATCTTAGGACTAATTAGGATGGATTACTATCACATAACACACACTCATTCATTTCTTTCCATCATATATATCATGCATATGAATAATCCTAAGCATACCTATACATGCAATGTAAATCTTAGCACACTTTAATGATGAATGCAAGGGAGTGTATTTAGAAATTTAAATATTTCATTTGTTGATTGAATTATTAATGCAAGTCTTTATTATTTAGAAAAGAGAGATTTTTCATCCATTAGCTAAATACACATTCACATGTATAAAAGTTTTAAGTGAGTACGGTGCCATTATTTTCTACACCAATGGCGTAAGGTATAAGACCTACTTAGGGCTACTTAAAGCCTCACAACCCCAGGATGTCTAGACTAATATACCACTTTTATTAGATACATGTAAATATATGAATAACTATAAGGATAGGAAAATCCATGCAAGAGTTATGTTTTATTTATTTGATTTTTGATTCTCATTTATTGGTCACATCATACATGCATATGTATAAGAGTTTTAAGTGAGTACGAACCATTATTTTCTACACCAGAGGCATAAGGTACAAGACCTACTTAGGGCTACTTAAAGTCTTGCAACCCCATGATGTCCAAACCAATATACCACTTTTCTCGAATATATATGAATATACAAAAAGAACCAATTGGATAGGGAATCATGCAAATTATGTTTGATTTGGTTGTATGATTTACATGTGTAATATAAAATTCTTCCTAAGTCTTAAGATGGAGATGCATAGGAATAGATTTAGGCAAGTGTTGTGTTCTTTTCAAATGAACTATACACTTGCAAATCCTATATAAATCCATGTTAAGTTAGGGACAGAGAACTTCATAGTATACATCTTATACTATCATCACATGAAAGCTTATAAATATTTGTAAGTAACATTACTTCATTTATAATAATTGATTTATAGGTTTTGAAAATAGTTTTTTTTTTCTGTGGTTTAATAGTGATAATAGCCACTCATATTCTTAGTTTAAGTCAACGCATGCAATTTGACATAAAAGAAAATATTTTATTTAATTAATTTCCAAAAGAGATGAATGCATGATTTCATATGGCAAATAATATTTAGCATGATTGGAAAGAAATAAAGAAATGTAAAAACATGATTTCATTCATCCCAATCAATTCCTAAGGATAATCATATTAAATAAGGCTATTTAAAATGAGCCAAAATTCCTTAAGGACATTTTTATCTTTGAATTTGATTTGATTTAGGAAATCTGAGAGAGGTTCTAATCCTAACCCATTTTCCTGTGTGTGAATTAGTTTAGTTCGATGAAGAATATTTAAGTTGATTTCATGTTTTGATTAAGTTAAGGTATAAATTAAATGAATTAATTATCCCTTACCAATATCACCTTAAGTTAATTAACTAACTAATGATAAGCGAATATGATATGCAACCACATGAAAAGTAAATTTGCAATGTTCCTAAGAAATGAAAGGGGCCTAATGCAATTGTATTATGATTAATAATTAATTAAACTTAAGAGATCTCACTTAATTACTTTTATGATTTCCTCATACATGTGAGTCAATCATAATTTCATTATCTCTCACCTTGGGTTATTGAACACCCAAGGAGCTACCCAAGATCAATTAAAGGTTGATTAAGTGTGGATGGATTAATTTTTAATTTTAATTTCATTAAGCCTTTAATGAATTGGTTAAACACTTTAATTATGTTTTAATTTGAATAATGAAATTGACTTAGGGGAAAGGATCAAGGGTAAGGCCCCAATCCTAATCCCTAAATCATTTAAACATCCAATTAAGTTTTGATTTCCTTATTTTGAAGATTAGTCACTTAATTGATCGTTAATCATTTCATTAACCCATTAATGAATTTGATTTTTAAAGATAAAGAAACTTAGGAAATGAATTAGGAAAAGTATCCCAAATCACATTCCTTAAGTGATCTTACTATTCAACAAAATAATTATATTTAAATGATTAATCAAGTTATTGTTCATTCCCTAAGTATTATTAATTGGATTATGAGAGTGATGAACTTGATTTGGGTGACTTAGTTTGGTTTAATATTGGTGGTTTATATTTATATTTGGATCAATGATTGAAGGATTGATTGACTCATGAAGAAATCCATGAGTTTTGAGTTGATTTTGATGTCATTTGACCAAGTTCAAAAGTTTGGCTATAAGGGCTAAAATTGGGAATTTAGTTTGATTTGAGTTTGATTTTGGTCATTTGGATTTATATTTCATTTATATTTATGAATATAAATGAAGATATAAATGGGTCATGAGAAAATCACTTGAGTTTGGAGTGATTTGGAAGCAAATTTGATTAAGGTTAGGACTGTAGATCAAAAGGGCTAACTTGGGTTTTAATTTGGTTTGATTTATTTTTTATCATTGGAGGGTGAGTTTCATTCATATTTATAAATATAAGTGAAGTAATGGTTAATTTATAAAGAAATCAATCATGGTTGGGTTGATTTGGATCAAGATTTGATTAGGTTTATGAAGGTAGGTCCATATGGCATAAGAAGGGTCTTGATTTGATTTGATTTGTTTTATTTTGATTTGGTTTGAAAGGTTTGAACTTGGATTTTATTTATATTTGTTAACATAAATGAAGGAATTATTTATTTATAAAGAAATCAACCAAGTTTGAGTTAGTTTGAAGGAGTTTTGGCTAAGCACATGAAGGTGGTTCATATGGCTTAAGAAGAGATTTTGGAATTTGGAGTTAATCATGGGTTTCAATCAATTGGGGTTTAGAATTGATTTATGATTTGGAATTTGACTTTAGATTGAATTTGATAATTGAAAAAATTAATTGGATTATGGTTGATTTGGATTTGGTTAACGCTAAGTCCATAAGATAAAATCAAAGGGCCTAGAAAGGGATTTGAAGTTTGAATTTGGTGATGGATTTCAATCATTGGATAGTTGGATTTGATTTTGAAATTTGAATTTAAATTTGATGTTTGGTTTAAAAGAAGGAAGAAAGGATTAGGTTTGGGCTATAGGGTAAGCAAATCTTCCTAAATCCCTAAGGCACAACCTATTCTTATAGCTAACTCTTCTAAGTCTCTAGGATTAGGTTAAGTGCTCACCTAATCACTAGAAGTGTCTTAAGACTAAGGAACTCTTAATGTCTATAAGAGTCCTAGATCTATGATGAGGACGTTGAGAGCTCACTCCAAAAGTGAGGTTAATAATAGTACAAATGAATATCATGATGGATATATTGCAGAAGAATATCACATCAAATGTAGCACATGTTTTGCCTACTAATCAATAGGTAGTTAATAATGAAACCTCTATATCACTAGTCACTCTAATACCTCAGGTTCCTATAGTACATGTTACACTTGAATAGAGAAGTGAAGTTAATCAGCTAGCTCTTCAACCTATAATTCAAAATGCTGCACTAGAAGCAATGCTCAACTAGAAATAATAATTAATGAAAAGATAAAGCAAGAGCTTCAAAGCGGTGCTAAAAGTTGGGAAGTAAGGGTCACCCCAAAATAATATGAGTGTCATACCCGAAAGGTTACTCAGTACCAAAATTTAATATTTTTAGTGGGTATTGTAATCCAAAACAACATCTAGCCCAATTCAAGGCTACTTGTAGTAACACTAGAGGGATTGATGCGCTACTCTTTCGCTAATTTGTCAGCAACCTAGTTTCAACTACTTTCGAGTGGTATGCAGAACTACAAGATGATTCGACCAAACTTTTGCTGAGCTAGAGACAATGTTCATGAAAAGGTTTGCCAGTACAACCGAGAAGATAATGATCACTGACCTTGCCTTGCTAAAAAAGAAAAAAGATGAGTCAATGATAAAATTCGTAACTCGTTGCCATAACCTAAGCATGAAATGTGAACAATAATTGGAGGAAGAACATGTGATCCAACTGTTAATATGGCCCCTTTCTCAAGCAAGCATCCTATCTTTAGGATAGTGTTAGCGAAACTCCTTATACAATTTGCCTGACTACTTTGAGTTGAGATAAGTCCCCGGATCGGCACTCTCTTAGTAGTCACCCTGAGGTCCGGTTCAACTTGTTGTGCCACTGACAAGTTACCCCAGTAGTCATCTTTGCTTTGAAAGACATAACTATTTGATTCTTTCCAAAGATGACCGCTATAAATTGATGGGCGCTTTATGTCGTCCAATTTAACAAGTGACCAATCACGCTGGTTCCTTGGAAGATGTGAGTCCTCACGCTTTCTTCCTAATTTGGGCTAAACTGAGGCTTTGAGCAATACGTAACTTGGTTAATTCTACCCCACAACCCTTAGACTATTCCTTTGGATTGGTAAATCTAAGACAAGTCTAGGCTGATATTAGCCCCTTCTTAGTGGATCCATCACAAACCAAGGGGATCCATCAAATTAAAGCAAATGCACTTCAATCAAATGACATTATCTTAACTACATCCGAGTTGATATAAGTCCCCTAGATGCATTCATTTAGTAGTTGCCCTAGGTTGGATCCGATTTGTTGCATCCAACTGATCACCCTAGTGATTGTCCCTTGATTTTGGAGATGTAAGTCTACTATGCTTTCTCCCTAGCACAACCATTGTACACCAAAAGGTAACTCCTTAGGTCAGATAGTTCTACCATGTGGTGGGTGGACTATCCCTTTGGATTGGTAAATCTAAGATAGGGCCAACATAGCCCTTCACAAGTATGCATCCATGAAAACGACCTAACTTTTGGAGTGAGCTCTTAACTCCCCATTATTATGTGTAGGACTCTTATAAGAGTTCCTCTTAGGACATTCTAGTGATTAGGAGAACACTTAACCTAACCCTAGAGACTTAGAAGAGTTAGCCATAAGAATAGGTTATGCCCTATGGATTTAAGAAGACTTTTCTACCTTATAGCCCAAACCTAATCCTAGCTTCCTTCTTTCAAACCAAACCACAAATCCAAAATTATAAACCCCAAAATTAAATCCAACTATCTAATGATTTGAATCCATCACTAAATTTAAACTCCAAATCCCTTCCTAAGCCCTTTTGATTTTAGCCTATGGACTTAGCCTTAACCAAATCCAAATCAACCCCAACCCAATTGATTTTCTCAATTATCAAATCTAATCTCAAATCAAATTCTAAATCATAAATCAATTCTAAATTCCAAATGATTGAAACCCATGATTAACTCCAAATTCCAAAAATTTCTTCCTAAACCATATGAGCCACCATCATGTGCTTAACCAATTCCTTCAAATCAACTCAAATTTGGTTGATTTCTTATAAGTCAATCATTCCTTCATTTATATCATAAATATAAATGAAACTCACGCTCTAATGACCAAAAATAAATCAAACCCAAATTAGCCCTTTCAACTTACATCTCTAAGCTTAATCAAATTTGGTTCCAAATCACTCCAAACTCAAGTGATTTTCTCATGACCCATTTATATCTTCATTTATATTCACAAATATAAATGAAATATAAATTCAAATGACCAAAACCAAACTCAAATCAAATCAAATTTCCAATTTTAGCCTTTTTAGCCAAAATTTTGAACTTGGCTAAATAAAACCCAACTCATCAAAACTCATGGATTTCTTCATGATTTAATCATTCCTACAATCATTGATCCAAATATAAACATAAACCACCATTATCAATCCAAATCCAAGTCAACATAAAATCAAATCAAAGTTGACCTCTTTGACCTAAAATTGCCATATAAACCAAAACCCATTTGGCTCCAAACCAATTACAATTGGATTTGTATTCTAATCCTAAGTCCATATATGAGTTCAATTAAACTTGAGTCAAGCCTTGATCAAGCTAATTGACCCATTTAAGCTCACTTGATCCAAAATGACGTAAATGACCTTTTTGAGCTAAGTTCTAATCCAACCCAAATTGAATTGAACTAAGCCGATCTAAACCTCAATCATGATCAACAATCATCATGGGGTGATCAATCACATTGAATTGGGTCAAACTAAGTCAAACTTAGTCTTTGACAAGTCAACATTTAGCCCAAATAAAACCCAAACTAGACAAAACTCATCATATGCCAAATTGATTGAAACCCTTGACCCAAACCCATTCATAATCAATGATTGAACATAACCAAATCATCAATTGTCAAACCACCTAATTGGCCACTTGACCTAAGTTGACCCAAATTGGCCTAAAATTAAATGGTCAAATCATGATTTAACCCAAATTGGTTAAAAAATAAATGATCAAGTTTATCCCAAATCACTTATTGAACTTGACCAAAGCATGATTGAGCCCAAGTTGACCAAAAACTTGACCCAACTAGCAAATTGACCTAAAGGTCAAATTGACTAAAATTAAAATTAATTCCAAATTAAATCAAACCAAAAGTAGTCATTTTCAATCAATCAATTGAACTTGACTCAACACCTAACCCAATCCACTTAGTTAAATTGGTCAAATTGTCACCATTGACCTTTTGAATCCAAATGAGTCAAATTCAAATATAAGCCAAACCATATCAAATTAGTCACACCAAAATATTTCAAATCATGATTTTGACCTAACCCAAGCCTTGGTTTGACCCAATTTGGCCAATTGATCAACCCAACCCAATATGAACCCAATTGAACCCTTTTGCCCAAATTGAGCTAAACCACTTCAAGCCACCCTATGGAACTTCTTTCTCTGAGTCCCCATGTTCAATTCAAACTCCCTTAGAGCAAATCCAAGGATCCCCAACCTCTCCTTGATCGACCATTGCCCTTCCCGTGAGCAAACCAAAATAGGTCACCCTTCTCTCAAGCAATACTCCCTCTCCACTAAACCAAATCCAAATTCCTTACACCCACACCATCCTCATACCCAATTGAAGGCAACCAAACCATTTCCAAGCCTTCCAAAGCACTAGAGGTGTGAGTTCGATCAAAGTCGAGGCATGCACGTGCATGGAGTGGTCAACCGAGCACCCTAGGCCAAATTGAGCTTGGACTTCTTTAACAGGGCCTCACCTCAGCTAGGCGAAGCTACCTCTGGCATTACACCGCCAGACATTAGCTCAAGTGAGGTAATTCCTCAAAACTATAGCTTTAGGCCTCTATGTGTTGGTCTTTTGTAAAAGAAATATCCATGTCAAGGGATTCTAGTCATTGGATATGATTGTATGCTTCTTTAGATGGTGTGGGATCCGTTTGATCCAAATTCGAGCTCGGTGAGCTCGGACCGAATGGAGAAAGATGGACGGTGCTTATCATTCGCCGCTCGTGAATCGATAGATCACGAGTCATCCATCTTGTGTGATGACGATGAATAGCTCTAATCAAATCCTATAGTAGATCCTTTGATTTCACCTTAACTCACAGATTAAACTATTGTCCGATCTTAGATCGAGCCCACAGAGAAAGCGCGTCCACCACTGCTAAGTTAGCGCACGGATGTGACAACTTAAATAACCAATCCCGTCGTGACATGTAAAAAGCGCGCCGCGTTAGTAGCCACATGGCGCGATGGGATTAAGGGTTTAATTAGGGTTAATTAATTACTTTTAAATCCTGAAAATTCCTAAAATCATAACTAATTATAGGAAAATCCAAAAAATATAAACTTAAGCTCATTTTTAAGATATTTCAGAGGAGAATCTAGGAAAATTATAATTAATTGATTTTTAATAGTGAATTTAGCTTAATTAGGATTTTATCAAAATCTAATTAGCTAAATTACACCATAATTAAGCACTCAATTAACCACAATTTTTGAGGATGTTTAGGGGGATGACCTCTGCCTCCTATTTTTTTCTGGGATTTTATTGATTACTTAATTAGAAAAATCATCTGAGTAATCCATAATCACTCTCTTAATCCAATTAATTATAATTAAGGAATGAACAGTAACTTGATTAATCATTTGAACATAATTATCCCAGTTAAACAGTAAGATCACTTAGGGAATGTGATTGGGGATATTTTTCTTAATTCATTTACTAAGTCTTCTTTCCCTTTAAAAATTAAATTAATTAATGGGTTAATGGAATTATTAAATGATTAATTAGATGATTAACATTCAAAATGAGCAAATCAAAATCTAATCAAATGTTAATTGATTTAAGGATTAGGATTGAGGCCTTGCCCTTGATTCTTTCCCCTAAGTTAGTTTCATCATTCAAATTAAAACATAATTAAAACTTTTAATCAATTCATTAAAAGATTAATGAAATTAAAATTAAAAAAAAATCAATTCATCTTAACCTAAGCAACCTTTAATTGATCTTGTGTAGCTCCTTGGGTGTTCGATAACCCAAGGCGAGAGATAATGAAATTATGATTGGCTCACATGTGTGAGAAAATCATAAGAGTAATTAAGTGAGATCCCTTAAGCTTGATTAACTATTAATCATAAGCCAATTGCATCAGGCCCTTTTCATTTCTTAGGATCATTGCAAATTTATCTTTCATGTGGTTGCATATCATATTGGCTTATCATTAATTAGTTAATTAACTTAAAGTGATATTGGTAAGAGATAATTAAGTCATTTAATTCATACCTTAACCTAATCAAAATATAAAATTAACTTAAATATTCTTCATTAAACCAAACTAATTCACACATGGGAAAATGGGTTAAGATTAGCAAATCTCTCTCATATTTTCTAAATCAAATCAAATTCAAAGATAAAAATCTCCTTAAAGAATTTTGATTCATTTTAAATAATCTTATTTAATATGATTGTCCTTAGGAATTAATTAAGGTGAATGAAATCTTGTGTTTACATTCCTTTATTTCTTTCCAATCATGCTAAATACTATTTGTCATATAAAATTATGCATTCATCTCTTTTGAAAATTAATTAAATAAAATATTTTCTTTTATGTCAAATTGCATGTGTTGGCTAAAACTAAGAATATGAGTAGTTATAATCACTATTAAACTATTTTCAGAACCTATAAATCAATTATTACAAATGAAGTAATTCTAATTACAAATACTTATAAGCTAGCATGTGATGATAGTATAAAATGTATACTATGAAATTCTCTTTCTTTCTCTTGACATGGATTCACATAGGATTTGCAAGTGTATTGTTCATTTGAAAAGAACATAACACTTGCCTAAATATATTCCTATGCATCTCCATGTTAAGACTTAAGAAGGGTTTTCATATTACACAAGTAAATCATATAGCCAAATCAAATATAATTTCTTGAATAATTCCTTATCCATTTGGTTCTTTTTGTACATTCATATGTATTTGAGAAAAGTGGTATATTAGTCTGGATATCCCGGGGCTATGAGGCTTTAAGTAGCCCTAAGTAGGTCTTGTACCTTACGCCCCTTCTGTAAAAAATAATGGCGATGTACTCACTTAAAACTCTTATACATATGCATGTGTGATGTGGCTAATGAATAAGGAAAGAAAAATCAAATAAATAAAACATAACTTTTGCATGGATTTTCTTATCCTTGTAGTTATTCATACATTTACATGTATCTAAGAGAAGTGGTATAGTAGTTTAGACATCCCGGGGCTATGAAGTAGCCCTAAGAAGGTCTCGTACCTTACGCCCCTAGTGTAGAAAATAATGGCACTGTACTCACTTATAACTTTTATACATGTGAATGTGTATTTAGTTAATGGATGAAAATTCCTCTTTCCTACATAACAAAGACATGCATTCATAATTCAATTAACAAATGAAATATTTAAAATTTTAAAATACATTTCTTTGCATTCATCATCAAAGTGTGCTAAGATTTACATTGCATGTATAGGTATGCTTAAGATTATTCAATGCATAATATACATGATGAAAAGAAATGAATGGGTGTGTGCTATGTGATAGTAATCTACCCTAACTAATCCTAAGATGCCTTTCTTATTGAATAGGGCTATTTAAAATGAATCTAAACTTAGGGTTAATTAAAACACATAATAAACCATTCACTAAAGGAAATTCATTAATCAACTTACCTTAGAAATAACTTAAGGTAGGGATAAAAGAGAGACTATCCCTCTCTTTCTTCTCTTTATAACACTTAGTTATTAAGTGTAGGCTATATGAAACAAAAGGAAAATACTAAGTAAAATCCCCAAATCAACTAAACTACTTAAAGAGAAATTAACCCTTCATAAATTAAATCCCTCATACTTAGAAAACCATAACTCTAAAGCCTAGTTAGGACATACCACACAAACCCTAACACATGCACATTAGGATAAGTCACCATTTCTAGCTTTATATTAGGGCGATGCATGGTTTGATGAATATTTAATTTTGTGATGTATTATTTTAGACTGGATGTTAGGGTGTATGTGCGTAGTCTGAATGTTAGGCCAATATTAGCCTAACCATGAGGGTCGTGCTTAAGGGGCCATGGTAATAAAAATATAAATGATTTTTGTTGTGCAGGTTGCTTAGCCCCTAAGCATAGCCCAAGTTAGGACAGGTGGACCTAGTTACCTATGTGTGGGGTGCTAAGTCCAAATTATTCATATAACTGCTTGGGTTGTATGGTGTGTTTAGCTAATACTTGTTCTATAGGTGTAGCTAGATTTACTTTCCTTTATTTTAATATAATTTTTGCATTAGGATTAGGATAAGTGTTATGGGGATTAGGATGAACATTGGTTAAGACCAAGTCTTATATACCATGTGATGCCTTTGGAGCAAACTACATCCCAATCAAGCCAAAATAAAGAAAGAAATGGAGCAAATCAAGGTGAAGAAGTGAGAGATGAAAAGTGAAGAATGGAGAATGAAGAATGAAGACCCCCATAACACTTATCATTTCATAATTGTAATTATTCTTTCATTATATCGGGATGTATAAGGGTAGAGCTCGGCTACCCACATTTCTTTTTGGGTTGTACGGTGGTACCCGATCACACCAGCCTCTTATTCTTTTATGATAGTTTTATAAAATATTTGATGATTTGTTTAGCTTGTGCATTAGAAATAGCATGTAATTTCATAGTTTTTTTATGATTGGTGATTGTTGTGTGGCCTGAATACGATTAGGCTCATAACTAAAATTTTAAAATAATTCAACCTCATATAAAAGTCTAGGAATTAAATCAAGATAATAAAAATATTTATGAGCCTCTTAGCTGGATGATTATATGTATAATATCATGCATGTCATATTCCTCCACTCTTGATAAGAGAGGGCTTCCATCTATGCTAGAGAATAAAGGCTCAACCTGTAAGAGCCTTTGATGGAAAGACACCCATAACAAATTTCTTATGCATTTAGGCATACAAAATCTCATAGCCTATTTCAAAATAAAAAGTCTAAAAATCAAATAAAATTTATCAAAATTTTGCATTAGATTAAGTCATTACTCATGCCTTTTATGATCTAGTCTCTTAGAGAGTGAGTTTAAGAATTTAGTTTCTCTTCTAAGTAAACAACAGCTTAACCATCTTGCAAAGCATATGATTTGCCTACATGGATTTAAAGCATAGGAGGAGTTATATACCACTCTAAAGCGTAATAAGTCCAAGAATGTGGTTTACTCTCTTATAGAGGTAAACTATATACCCATTTTTACTTAGATTTAGATCATATTTTGGCCCTCGCCAAAGCTTCCTAGATTTAGTATCTAAGATTGTTATTTTTACGAGCTACAAGCATAAATCCTCACCTCTTAGTCATTTTCACAATCTTATGTTATGGAATTATAAGTCCTAGATTTCTATTAAAAATTCAACTCAAATAAATAAATCTCTTCAAAATTTAAATACATAAAGCCTAACCATAGGATATATTGGAGTGCTCATTAGGCTTCCTAATATCATGAGCACCTCTCCCCTTTTGTTCTCTCCCACTTGATTTTTTGAAATATAATTAATTTATTGATAGTCCTATCTTTGAATTCTTTTGAGACAACAATCAACTACTTTAATCGAGAGTATTCTTAAGGATTCACTTCTCTTAGGATATAATTAACTATGGAGGCTTGCCTCTATAGGAAACTTAACAAACCTGATTTAAATAAACCCTGCTTTACTTTTTCATGTAAAGTAGAAAAAAATCTCTGGTATATTTGAAGTCCCATCATTCTTAAGAGTCCTTATTAGGTGATTAAGTCCATTATAAGGTAATGACTTCTATCTCTTGAGATAGTACACTATTCCTTAATGTTATACCCGATCACCCTAATAAGTACATCTATAGATATGTGTGGTGTCCCATCAAAAATACACACACAATATAAAAATAAATACCATAAACATCATATCATTCATCTTGGTACCAAGCTGTGTAATTTTCTTATCATTAATTTCCATTTTATGCTACATTTATCTTTGTTCTCTAGTTTACGCCACGACGTCAACAAGTACAGGATCTTCTTTTTCCTCTATTTCTTGTTGTTGTTCTGCTCCTTGCTCATCTTTAAGAGAAGAACTTGACTGTCCTTCTCCTTGTGCATTTGCAGGGGCAGCTATTGCTAGATCTAAACGATGATGCTGATTATAAAATCATGTACCAGGTTGATCATTTTCAAGTTTGACCATATAAATAGCTTCAACTCCCATGATCTCTTTTTCATTTTGGTATACTTCTTCTTCCTCCTCAGTAGAGATTGAAGATCCATCTTCTACTTGCTTTTGTGAAGACTCTCCTTCAAAAATATCGAATTCAAGTTCAAGCTCCCTAGATTCATGTTGCTGATGATGCTGAACAAAAAGTTCATATATATCTCTGACCATATAGACAACTTCTACTTCCATAGTGTCCTGTTCATCATCACCTTCTTGCACATGAATTTTTGATCAACGCTTCTAATGAATCTCTGGTTCATTATAAGGAACAGAGATTTCTTCCATTGGGGGACTGTGATCATGGTCAACTTTCTTTCGCGGGGGTGAACTTGATTGTTGACGGGAACACCTAGAGGATTCTCCAGGGTGTCGATCATCATAAGTTTTATCTGTGATATCCCTTCTTTTAGGTATCCACTTCTGATAAATTATTTTTGAGGTGGATTTCTGAACACACATCTTTCTTTCTTCAAAATATCATTACGGGACCTTGGCCTCCATATATGCCTACCCTTTCGTCGGGACCTTTAGACAACGAATTCTTGGACATATGGTCCAAGTGTTATGCTCTGATGCTCACCGTGCGAAGCATACTTGGCTTGATGACTAGCTACTAGAAGAGATGGCAATCTCCTTGGCATGGCTTCAGTATTTTCAATCATCACAGGCCTTTGAAATTTTCTTTTCATTAAGCCTCTTTCTTTAGCTACTTTAAGGAAATTATGTATTCTAGCGGACAGTGTTTCAGGTTGTCTCCTCTATAGTGGTGGAGCTTGACATTGTTGACTCCAGAAAGACTGCTTCACCTTACAATAGTGTTATTCCTTTTACCCATCTTAGATTATCAAAGTTATTATGGGTAGGAATACTCACTTCTGGTGGCAATATTATTTGTTCACAGGGTTGTTCAGGTAGGATATATTGAGCTCTCATCTCAGTATTTCTTCTTCTTTGCCTTTAGGTTAATTTGCTTCATGATGAGGAAGCTTCATGATCATGCTTTCCTGGTATGAAAGGTTCAATTGGAAAAGTAGTTGTACCATGAGGCATCAAAGATACACTATGCCCAATGACGATTCTCTTCGTCAAAGGGGTTTCAAATTGACCCAGTCTTTCAAAAATTAAAATTCTTTGTCGAGAGAACTCCTTAATAGTGGTTGGTTGCTGAATTGGTTGACAAGCATGACGAGTATGAGCTTCAGCAAATTAAGGCCTTCCAGCATGACCTCGGATGAGTGCACCATGGGTGGGTACTTCAGGAGTTGCAGCTATAATAGCTGAGAAATTCAAGCTGCCAAATTGAATGGTAGCCCCAACATCTCTTATGTTAATGACGGAGTTAGCTAAGCAGATGTTTGCACAAAGCCCTAGCTGAACAGTGAAAGGAGTGCTCTATAGATCCATTATTAGTAATTTGAATTTATTACACATTTAAATCACCATTTTTTGTTTTAAATTTTCAATTATTTTGTTGCTACTATAGCATGTATATGACTAGACAAATCGGGAAACAACCCGCGCAACATCCTTAGACACTATGTTTAAGCATTCAACGTAGTGTCAGGGACCATGCGGGTATATTTAAGAATGCTTGCATAATTTTAAGACATTGAATTTGAGTTTTAAACCTACTTCATAATATATGCAAGGATTCAATTGAAGCATTAATTAATGTTTTCTGTTCGCTTGTACGATGTGTTGCGAATCTGGTGGCGTTGAAGGCGTTTCACATTTTTGATTCAAAATATTGCAACTTTGCTTGTATTTAATTTATTCATTACATTCTTCAAGTATCAGTGATTATTTAGCTTGCGATCATTAATAATCTTTTAAATATTTATCAACTCATCATATTCAACTTTTGCTCTTGCACAGATAGTTTATTATACATACTTTAAGCAAGCTTATTTGAATTCAAGCTTCTTTTGAATACAAGTCAATTATTCATTAAGAAGTCTTACCTATACTTGATAATAGGCCATTCAGTTATAGTGAAAACCTCTTATGAATTTCATCTGGATCCTATTAGTTTTGAAGATAGACACTTATATATATCACATATCTCATTATGTTTCAAATTTAATTTTACATGCAATACCCAAATGGTTCTTTTAAAGGCTACATTCATGAATGATATCATGAGTTGTCTAACTGAATTTGTGCTTATAAGAAAGCTACCAAATTTCTTACACACTTTATTCTCAATTCAGAATTGGACATTTAGATTTACCACCAATTATTTGTCATTTAATATTCAATTGAGATCTTTACATTATTTTATATTAAATATGGTTTGTTTGTATGAAAAGGATTTTAAATCCAATATGAATTTATCCTAAACTCCAGATCAAGTTTCATATCTATGTGAAGTCTCGAATTTCAGTCTAAATTTTGGCAACATTTTGGCAGTATTTTGGCAGTATTTCAACGTCATCCCTATATAGGGGACTATATCGAAACTATTTTGGTCTATCCGTCATGCCCTGATGAGCGTGACGGTTGGTGTTTTGAAGCACCTCGGTCGACTTTCAATCCTGTTACGCCCTCATGAGCATAACGAGGTTGATCATATGCATAAATGCAAATATACATGTAAATATTCTTCTCCTTTTTTTTTTAAGTTCAAATTCCAGTCAAAATTTTGGCAGTATTTTGGCATAAGGGGTTACATCTAACAATTTTTTGTTTACTTGGTATGCCCTAATGAGCATAGCAAGCGGTGACTTGCGACACCATAGTCAAATTTCATCTTATCATGCCCTAATGAGTATGACGAGGCCTTCAAATCTGCAAAATGAGACATAAGCATATATATGCAAATAATTTCCACACATTTATATTCATATACATTCACAAATTGCACATTGAAATCTGACTTCCTATGTTGGATGAGAGAAAGAGGGAATAGTGTGGTTTTGTGGCTATGTTAGAGGAGGTTGATCGGCAAGGGAGGAATTTCATCTTGATTATAAATGAGAAGAACGGAAGAGGGTTGTTCGGTTGTAGGATTTGAGCAAGATTTAAACCTAATTTAACTTAAACTCAACCAAATGGACAAGAGGGGAAGCTCATGGCTGTTCGGTTGGGAGAGGCTAGATGAGGATGTGACTACAGTTACCTTGAATCAAAAGGGATAGGGCCGAACGAAGTACAATCCACGGGGAGAGGTCGCAAGCGAGGGTGCAGCTTGATTTGGTTTGGAGGGAGATGAACAAAAATGGGGCTTTGTTCGGCCGGAGCAGGAAGGACGGGAAGATGTGAGGGTTTCAATTTGAAGGAAATGGGATCTGTGCGGTTGGAGCGTTCGAACGAAGAGGAGGCTTCAATTCGGGGGGGAGTCGAAGAAAAAAATGGGAGATTAAGCGAGATTATTACAGCTTCCAAGGAACGAACGAACGAGCATGAAATCTTGCCTAATGCGGTTGAGAAAAATCAAAAGAAGGAGGGAGATTTGTGGCTTGAGGGACAAATGAAACAAGAGGGAATGCAGCTTTTTGGAGGTTTGAAGCTGCGTCTGGGGAAGATTGTACGAGGGAGTTTTTTTTTTTCGAAGAACTGAAAGCTTTCGGTTTTATGAAGGGGATTGAATGAAGAGCAAGAGCGATTTTACATGCGAGATGGAGTCGAGGGTCAACAAATACCCCTCAATAAATATGATTTATGCATAGAGCGAGTCATGTTTGTTGAAAACTAGTTAAGCCTTTGGGCTTGTGCTTAGACAAGCAAATTGATATGATTAACCAGTTTTTCTTTATTGACGTGTTGGATAAATAAGAGCTTCTTCTACCCTCTATTTTTTGCTTCAATGGGTTTGCTAAAAATCTCTTTCTTTTGTGTCATTTCAGATTTAAGTTTCCTCCAACCCTAGCTTTGCACTTGACCGGGTGTTCACCTCATTTTAAGAATGAGCTCTCAACACCTTCATCCTAGATGTAGAACTTTTTCTTAGACTTTAAGAGTTCCTTAGTCTTAAGACACATTTAGTGATTAAGTCGATGCTCCAACCTAGCCCTAGAAGACTTAGAAGTGTTAGCCATAGGAATAGGTCATGTCTTAGGGGTGTTAGGAAAATTTCCTACCCTTAGCTTAAACCATTCCTCACTTTCCCTCCTTCAAGTCAAACTCCAAATCAATTCTTTTTGATTTTCTCCAAACTCAAATTGATTCCAAGATTGAAATCCATGATTGACACCTATGATCAAAATCCATCAAAAATTCCTAAGTTCAAATTTCCTAAGTCCTTAACCCTTTCTTAAAGACTTAGCCAAAATTATAATCTAAACATATGCAAATCTTGAGATTTTCTCATAATCAATTTATATTCTCATTTATATTCTCATATATAAATGAAATATAAATTCAAACTCATCAAATCAAATTCAAATTCCAAATCACTTCATGAATTTTTCTTAAGTCCTTTAATTTTCCATTAAAGGACTTAGCCAAAATCAACTTTAAACCTTGATCAAACCTATTCAAACTTATGGGATTTTTTCAAAACTTATTTATATTCTCATTTATACTCTCATATATAAATAAAATATAAATATAAATCAATCCAATCAAAGGTAAAAATTAAATTCCAAATTTAAAATCCACGAAATTCCTTTAAATCCCTTAATTTTCCATTAATGGATTTAACCTAAACCTTGATGAAACCGATTCAAAGTCATGGATTTTTCTCAAAACTTATTTGTATTCTCATTTATATTCTCATATATAAATAAAATATTAATATAAATCAATCCAATCCAATTCAAAATTTAAATTTCAAATTAAAAAACTCTATTAAATCCTTTAAATTCCTTTAATGGATTTAACTTAAATCATGAGTAAAATCTTTCAAAGTCTTGAAATTTTCTTATGATCAATTTATATTCTCATTTATATTCACATATATAAATGAAATATAAATTCAAACAATCAAAATCAATTCCAAAAATCAAACTCAAATTAACTCAAAATCAAATCTAAGCCTTTCAAGCCAAAATCTTGAACCCAAATAAATCTCCAAATGCCAAACTCTTGACTTTCTCTCATAGTTCAATCAATCCTATAATCATGAGCTCATATATAAATCCAAACCTCAATCAAACAATCAAAACACAAATAAAAAATTAAACCCAGACCCCTTCATATTCTTCCTTTGAATATGAAATGTTCAAATGGTTCATCCTCACAGGTATCGTGAGTGTTTTTTTTTCTGCACGCTCTAAATGAGCAAGTGCTTCTGACACCACAACCGTCTTCATACCCGCTACGCCCTTATGAGCATTAGTGGAGTCTTAAAACCTGCAAAAAGAAGAATAGAAGGCATATATATTCATTTCTTTTTCTCCTTTTTTTTCTAAGTCTGGAATTTTGTAAAAATTTCGACAACATTTTATCTATGGGGAGCGACATCTAATGAATGTTGGCTTACTCGGTACACCCTAATGAGCGTAGCAAGCGGTGTCTTGTGACACGGCAATCGATTTTTCATCTTGTCGCGCCCTCATGAGCACGACAAGGCCTTCAAACCTGCAAAAAAACACAAGTATGTATATATCCACATTCACACATTGATCCCACATGTTCTGACTCATTTTTTCTGCGCGTTGCAATGATCGGCAAGGAAATGGGGTTGAGTAGGCCGAAATCCAAGAGGGGAACCCGCCTAATGACAGTGTTCCTCTCCGGTTACGGCGCAGAGAAGGGTCAGAAAAGGAACGAAAATGGAAGACGTCGAAAACCAGAAGAAGAACTCATCTAATGACGATGTTCTTCTCCGTTTGAAAACAAAAAATTGGGTAATGCAAAGGAGGCACGAAAGAAAATAGAGCCCACCTCATGACCATGTTCTTCTTCGGTTGCGGCGAAACGATGTAGAAAAATCGGATTTGGAAAAAAAAGGGAAAATTTGAAAGTGGATTTTCGGTTTGGTGGAAATAAGAGAAGCTTTTGATTTTCGGATGAGGGAAGAAGGAGCTCCTTTTTCGGTTTTTTTTTCTTATTTTCGGATGAAGGGAAGAAGGGGGAAATCGAGCGAGAGCCCTTGCCGTTTTGTTGGAATGAGAGCAAGAAGCCTTTCTGTCCCTTCCACTAACAACTGTTCTATTTAGGACTAGTGCAGTGTAACTTTCTCCAGTCATGCGAATGATATGAACCTTCTCAAAAATAACATAACAATTCACCAATATATCGAATACCCTTTGTTCTTCATTTGTTACTCTTGGGTCAATCTCAGCAAAGTGAAACCATATTGAGTAATTTTTGCCTGGATCCACATCCATTTCGAATGTCAGATCAGGTTGCCGGTCAGTGCTTATGATTGCCGACTGATAGAGCTTTTTTGGATAAAAGTTAGGTGAAAGTGATGCTTCAGCTATGCTTTGTTCAGTTGAGATAGACTGATCAGATCCCTGGCTGAAAGATGGAGTTCCTAGCCAAAATCTATCCCCACCTCAATGATCTCCATTATAGTCTTCATCAAAGGCAGCCATCACAGTACCACAACTTAACCTCTTGGCAGTTCAAAGCACCATTACATTGCTCCTTAGTTGACCATAATTATATGCATTTGCATCTACCTGAAGAATTTCAATTGAAAGTATAGAAGGATCTCCATGACCAGTGCTATGGAAACAAGTAGATAAAGTTCTCCTTGTATCAATGCTTCCGTAAATGACTGATCGTCTCTGTTGCTCCATCCTAGCTTCATAGAGTATGTCTGAGTGCCATCAATAGAAATATCAAAAACTGGCACATTTGTAGGTCTGCATCTGCCATTAATGCAAAGAATATCCTCACTGCATAATGTCCATTTGGAATTTTCTTGATGTTGTAGCAATTTTTCGGACCATCACATAGAGGAAAGTAGCGAAGTGTTTGAAGTGGTGGAACAATAGAACTTGTAATTGATACGTTCGTGTATCTTCCGCTAGTGTAACCAAAGTCCCTATACCATAAAGTATTTGTTGGTTTGGTTCGAACGTCCTCACGAGCACCACAACTGATGCAAATTGCAAATGGCTAATGTCTGCAATTCATCAATGGTGCCAATAGAGAACGGAATGCTCCCTTGAATGTTGTTTCCACTCAAATTCCTAGCGGTTTTGCTTGAGGAGGGAACGGTTTTGGGGGAAGATCCGATGGGTAGGTATCGCAAGAGAGAGAGAGAGAGAGAACGGGAACTCACTGTTTCTTGCGATTGAAGGAGACGAAATCCAGAGAAGATCCGATGGTTAGGTATCGCGAGAGAGAGGGAGTGGAGAAAAGCTTGCCGTTCGGTTTACCCTTTGCTTGAAGAAGAAGGAGGGAACGGTTGACGGAAGGAGAGGGAGGGGGGAGGCGGTTGGCTTGCGTGGGGGGTGAGGAACGAACCGAGAGTGGAAGAAGACGGCTTCGTGCGTGCGCGAAGAGGAATAGGGTCAGGTTGAGCCGAATGAAAATGAGGGGATTTAGGTTATATTTTATTTTTAATTTGATTAAACGAATTTAATGTAAATTTTATGTCGATAAAATCACATAATTAATATATATCAATTTAAGGTTATTTCGATATTCTGAACAACGGTCAGCTTCACAACGGAGTCGAGGTTGGCATCATTGTTTAATCTCCGATTTAGAGTCCAATTGGCAAAGCCTTTATTTGATAGATTTTAATGTTAAGCTAATTAATCAATTTACGATCATGAGCTTGGGCGCCTCGATTTTGATATGCATGCAATCAGATTGACTCGATCGCTTTTGATCGTTAGTGCAATATTTATATTCCAATCAATTTTGACGAACGGCGGAGAAGTCCGTTCCGATCGGAGGTCATTTGGTTGATTTTGTGACGCCCGCATTTCATTACTCGATGCGACTATCACTTCCAATCATTCGTCAGATGCATCGTCAATCGAGCGCCTCTCATTTGATAGTTTTATGTTGCTAAGAAATGATCAATTTTATGAACGAGGTTGTTGATATCACCCGCATTTTTCTCATATACACGCGACATCGATCCGCCGATTGGTCATTGATCTTTAGAAGATATTATTTATATTCGACGCTCAATGCGATAAACTCTCGACGGAGGTCGTTCGACCATTTTCGATGACGCCCAGTATTTCATTTATGACCGCCACCTCCGTCCGTCAATTTGACTGGCTCACTTACGACACATATGTGGAGGTCAACAATATATCATTAAAGTTAATTATAACATATTGAATAAAATTATAGGCTGATAATTAATTGATTTTAACTAATTTAATAGTTTTATTTATTTTGTAATTTAATCTAACTTAATTTTAACTAATTTAATTTAAAATTATTAATGATTCATTGATATGTTATTATAAGGTAATGATAAAATAATATATATTATTTTAATTATTATACATTTGATAGTTAACTAATTTTAATTATTTTCAATTATTTTTTGCATTAACAAATTTAAATCCTCAATTAACTTCCCAAACAGCTTTCCAATATTTAACCATGTTTATTAAATCCTAATCAAACATAATTTAGGATTCTAAGATATATCCAAATATGAGAATGAAAACAAAAGTCACTTTTGTTTGTGAAGGAATTTAAGCATTATGGTTAAGAAAATGATTCTTTATATACTTTATGAGGAG
This sequence comes from Cymbidium sinense, assembly GCA_021442155.1. Classification (NCBI taxonomy): domain Eukaryota; kingdom Viridiplantae; phylum Streptophyta; class Magnoliopsida; order Asparagales; family Orchidaceae; genus Cymbidium; species Cymbidium sinense. The sequence continues at coordinate 91,831,849 of CM038228.1, read as the reverse complement.
TCTTGACTAATAATAAATGAAAAATAAAAAAACATTAGGAATAAAATATTTAAATGATTTAATCTTATGACATTAATACTCAAGTCATTAAGGATATGTATAATGGTGCTATTACTTATGTTCAAACTTAAAAAGGATTGACCAAGTATTTTTCTATTAAGGGGTCAGCTTTAATTTTGCATCTTTTTTGCTTTACTTATGGATGTATTTACTAGGCATTTACGAGAAGATGTATCTTGGTATATGCTTTTTACTAATGACATTCTTCTTAATGATTAAGATTAAAGAGAGAGTTCAAGGGAAACTCAAATTTTGGAGGTTAATCTTAGAGTCTAAAGACTTATTTAAGTAGATCTAAAACTGAATATATAGTGTAATTTTAGTTATAGAAGATTTAGTGGTGAGGTTGTGATAATAGGTGATCAAGTCATTAAAAAGTTGAATGTTTTAAATATTTGGATCTATTGTTCAAAGTCATGATGAAATAGCTGAGGATGTTATTAATAGAATTCAAGTTGAATTGTTGAAACGGAGGAATGCATCAGGCTTGTTGAGTGTTAGAAAAGTATTATTTAGACTTAAGAGAAAATTTTATATGATGGTGATGAGACCTACAATGCTTTTAGTCAAATTAAGTTCAGTGTTGCAGAGATGAAGAGCTGAGCTTTAATTTTATAGATAAATAAATGAGTATACAAAAAGTTGGAGTTACTGATGATAAGATTAGAGATAATCACTTTCGATGGTTTGGTCACATAAAATTAGGTGTCAAAAATTTGGGTCCTTCAAATTGACCCAACAAAAACGAAATGACCAACTTCGACTGATTAACCCGAATGACCCGAACTGATGGTCAATTTGATTAATTTGGGTCAATTTTGGGTCGATTGTCATGTCAATTTTGGAGGGTCAACAAACCGTAAAATTTTCTTTCAATCAACACGATTTTTTTTCGTCAACCCAAACTCAATTTTCGTCGGTTGTCGAGTTATGGTCAATTTTGACACTCCTACATAAAATATTGACGTTTGATGACCCAATTAAGAGAGTTGATGTATTAAATTCAGTCTATGTTAAGAATGGTAAATGTAGATCTAAAAAATCATGATTATAAAGTACAAAAAATAATTTTTATTTATTAAAATTATGAGAATTTCACACTTAATGGAACCACATTCATAAATAATGATTCTTGTAATCAGCCCAATATAATGGGATAAAAGTTTATTATTGTTGTTGTAATTACATATGCCCAATATACAACAAATTAATAAAATAATCTTTATTATTAGTGAAAAAAAAAGCAGTGCAAGTGAATCTCTTTTAAGAGATTAGAATAATTCGTACTTTTATCTCTCTCTCTCTCTCCTTTATAAGTAAAAATGCTCAAAAACTCATATGAAAAGCTTTCTACTAAATCTAATATTTAATAATTTTGTTTTTTTTATATATTTCTATTATCATCAAAATATTTGATTATTATCATTATTTAAATAATATCCATCTTGAAAAAAAAATAAAGATTAATTAAATAATAAAGTAAATTTTATACCAATAGGTATCATTAATAAATATTCTTAATATGTATACATTATTTATAATTAAATCTTAGAACTATCAAATGTCATCTAAAGTAAATTTAAAAACTTTGGAGATGTTTGGTTGGATGATGTTCGAGTGTAAAATAAAATAAATATATAAATTTTAACTTTTTGAGAATTAAATATGGTGCAAAGTAAAAAAATCAAAAAAAATTTTGGTACATTTTAAATATTTTAGAAGGATGATTTATGATATTGGGCAAATTTTAAATACATCGATCTGTATAATGGTAATCCATCACACGCCATCATGTGTAAATCTGCCATCATATGTCAGCCACTACCATCACTATTAGCCATCTGGCGTAAACTATCATAATCGTCACCTATAATTCAAAAAATATTTTACATTACATTCATTCTATCGAAAAAAATTTATATATTTATGAAAATTAGATAATATATTAAAATAAATAATTATATAAAAAAACATAAACAAATATATATATATATATATATATATTAAATTATATCTCATGATAACAACTCGGTTCACAACGACCAATCGGCGATGTGAAGGTCCCACCCGTATTATGGGTTGAATAATTGTGCTAAGAAGGCGTTTCTCAAAATAATCAGTCACAAAGAAAAAAAAAATTGCTCAAGATGTTTAAAAATAAAAATTAATTAAAACATCTTAATATTAATTCAATTAGAATAAACTTAAAAAAACATTAAAGAGTTATTTAATTGATTAAATAATATATTATTTCAAATACAAGAATTAAAAAAAAAAATCAAATGTTTAATTTAAAGAACATAAAATTTCAATGCATTCCAAAATTACTATTTAATTCAAAGTTAGTGTATTTAGAATTTACTAATTTGAGTAATTTTTAAACATATTAATTATTATAAATTGATAATTATCATTGGCCGCACAATATAATCACCTCTCAATCGTTAGTCATACTTATCATCATCAGTGCTATTGATCACTATATCTGAGGATCATCATTGTCACTATTATCACCGTATCGATCACTATCTTTTAAAGAAATTTTACATTGCTTTATTTTATCGAATATGAAAAAAATTATGAGATTTTCGATCAAATTTTTTTAAAATAATTGGATAAATTATAATTTATTTATATTATATTTTTTAGTTAATAAAAAACTCTTAAATATATTTTAAAATATTAAATAGTATTTAAAAGAAAATTTTGAATTTTAAAATGTATTCAAAATATACGAAACTAATTATATATATATATATATATATATATATATATATATATATATATATATATATATATATATATATATTACGGAGAAACAGTTCGCTGTCTGCGGGTGCGGTGAGTAAAAAAGAAAAAAAAAGGAGGGAAATAAAGAGAGAGAAAATATGCAACGCATGCAATTAAGGCTGTTCACACTTTTTAGGACGAGGCATCTGCCGTTAACATTTCCACGCATTACCGCCGGTCCGCCACGTAGAAATCACAAGTCTCGAGTGCCTGCCAGCTAAATTCCCCCTTTTATTAATTATTAATTAATATTAATGGAGTTCATGATTTTTTGAGCTGACTTTATTGAGAAAGAAATTTAAATCAAATATTTGAATAATACCCACCGTCAGTTAATGGGCGAGCACGATCGAAAACCTCTCGAATCAAGTTTAAATTCTCTCTAAGACGAAGGTGCCTATACTTAGGTGGAGAAATCAAATAAAGACCTGATACATGTGATGAATAAGCAGCAGGATTAATATTGACGATATCCCCATTCATAAGATGAATGGGGTGTTGGGTGGATACCCATTTCAAAAAAAAAAAAAATTAAATAATATTTAATCAATAACTGATCATATTAATTTATATATATATATATATATATATATATATATATAAGTATTAAATATATAAAAATATAAAAATTATGTGATATGTATCATAAAAAATATATAAAATTGTCCGAATGATTTTATCAGAATAAGTGCAGAAAAATACACATGCAAATTTTTTATAATAATTAGTAGGCTTATGGCATATTTTAAATTTAATAACATATATCTTTAATATTTTAATTTTTTTAGTTAAAACTATGTAATTTTATGCCATTCAAATATAAAAAAATATTATTTAAATTAAAATTTATTAAATTAAAACTTAAATTAAAAAATAATGTCAAATATTATAATATAAATTATATCCGAATTTAAAATTCCTAGGATTCACATCAAGGCTCATATTATATTAATTTTAAAATAATTTAATAACTAACCATCTCAACTTGATATAATTTACAAAAGATATTTTGATATTATTTAATTAAATTAATTATGATTATATTTTTTTATTTTTTATCAATTAAATTTGCAACTTTATCATTATTTAAACTTTGAAGAAATGAGGTGTTTCAACATTGATACGGAGAAATATTTGGGGAATACAGAAAGGACGAGAGTGCAGAGCCATAGGCTTCTCATCTGCTTTCGTGCTTCTACCGGCTTTAAAACCCTTATCTCTCTATTTTCTCTCTCTTTCTCTCTTTCTAGGGTTTTAGCCGGGGAGCGGCAGAGGAGGAGCGGCGGGCGGGGAAGACCTGGAGTTCTAGGGTTTTAGATTGGGGAGAGCTTTGGATTTATGTCGTTCGAGCTTGATCACCTCTTTTCCGGTAAAGAAGACAGGAACGTTCAGAAGCTCGAGCTTGGATCAACTTCTACTTCTTCCCTGTTGCGACCCAACTGCTACGTTCTGCTCGGCCTCCGGCCGCTCCTCACTCCCTGGTCCTTTATGCGACGGAGGCTGGCGGGCTCGAAGAAGGTATCCATGTGCTTGCCTTCTTTCAGGTAGTTATTTGTTTATTCTTGTTTTAGGGTTTTAACGTCTTTGGGCTTGATGCTTTTGATTTTTTTTTTTTTTTTTTGCCAGTTTATGTGATTTTATGGTTATCTTTTTGAATTTTTGCAGGCCTGGATTTGGAGTGAAGTATTTTGGGTTTTTACATGTAGATCCGACCATCTTCCTCTTCCTCTTTCTGCGGGCTACCCTAAGTTGACACCTCTGGTCTGATCTGATCTTAAATCGCGAGATCGCTACCTTTGTCCTTCAGTTTTTTCTGCTATCGATCTGCTGCGTTACTGGAATTTCTAAGAAGTAATTAAAGATGCCGGGGCCTCAGAGACAACTCCCGATCCAGGACATGATGCGAACAAAGAGAAGGAAAAAGGTCGCCGCCGCCGCCGCCGCCGTCCAGAAATTGGAATCGAAGCCCGTGAAAAGGATCCGCGTCCTGTTAAACGATCCTGACGCGACGGATTCTTCAAGCGACGAAGACGATCTCTTCCCTGCCCTTCACCTTAAAAAACGAGTAGTCAATGAGATCTCCCTTGTTCCTTTCCGTCTTAACTCCATATCTTCTTCTTCTTCCTCGTCCCTCCCCATCTGTGATCCGGAAGCCCCCAAAAAGCTAAAACCATTAAAGTTCCGGCGAGTCGCTCTCCCCACCTCTTCCCCACGGTTCAAAGGCGTTCGTCAACGGCGTTGGGGAAAATGGGCCGCTGAAATCCGCGACCCGATTCGCGGAATCCGAAGATGGCTCGGCACATATGACAGCGCGGAGGAAGCCGCCAAAGCCTATCAGTTAGCCTTTACCCGCATCCAGGCGGAGAAACTTGGCCTCCAGCTCTCTTCTACTCCACCGCCTTCTTCCTCCTCTTCATCCATCTCAGAACGAACTATCTCCCTCGCTTCCCCTTCCTCAGTTCTCGACGTCTCCGTTCAACAGATTCCGGCGTCATCAAAGCCCTCAGAGCTTTTGGCTCCACATGTGGAGGGTTTCAAGGACATGGATCCGGTGGACATGGACTTCTCTTTCACCGGCGACGACTCCGACGAGTTCCTCGTCGGGAATCTCGGCGACGATTTCGTCGGTCTGGATGACCTCCCCCTTTGGGCCCCGCAGTTCGACGGTGGGGATTTGGCTTTTCTTGACTAGTGTGGGAATTTTGCAGATTAGCCCCTGCGTATTTGCGTAATTACATTTTGAACTACATCGTCAGAGAGATGAAAATTATTATTATATTATGTGTGTTACCTAAATAGAGAGTTGTAATGGTGAGGAAAAATATGCAAAATTGAAGTAATTTTGGGTGAAGTTTTTCTATGGGTTTTTTTGTTGAATTCTTATTCTGCGTAATAAGAGCTGCCCATAGGGATTTTTCTGTAATTCTCCCTGAGTAAGAGCCTAGTGGTGTATTTTTGTTCTATTTATGAGTTTGATTTTAGTAAATATGTTGCTTTTTTTGTTAGTTAAGGATTGATTGACTTATAAATTAATTGAGTATAATAAATAAATTTATTATGATCAATAAAATTGCCTTTTAATATGATTTTGATATTCAAGTGTGGGATGATTAATGTTTATGTTTAAGATTGAAATAATTTATTTATTTATTATAGTAGTAATAATAAAATAATTGCTATTGATTAGGTTTGAGTGAGATAACCCTATTATATTTAAAATATTTATCATTGGTAATTTTAATTTTCTAAGTTTTGAATAATGTTGATGATAATAAATGATTGAGTTATGAAGTATTATTTAAGTTATTTTAAATAAATTAGTTCAAGGTAAATTATAATTAAATTGTATGGTTTTTTATATTTTTCTTGAGAATTTATTTGGTGCAATATATCTTAAATTTAAGTCGGGATGGTTTTTATAATTATTATTTTTATTTTAAGATGTGTAATAATTTTAATTTATAATTGATAAGGCATGTTCATTTATCTAAATGGTTAGTGATTATAAATAATATTTTTGATCAAAATTTGGATTATGGTGTTTTAAACTAAAGTTTCATTCTTTTGGTTTCCCCCAAAATTTCTTTTACTTAACTAAATTGTTAATTTTTACTAAAATTTTAGAGTGTATTTGAGATAGTTATGGTTGAAAGTTTAAATAATTAGTTATGAATTTATAAAATTGAAGTATTGTTGTTTTTTGGATTATGTAATAGTTGTTTATGATAAAAAAGATTATAATGACATCATATGTATATTATATTATTTTGAAAATTAAATATTATAACAAAATTTTCAAGAATCAATCAAATTTAGGACAGTGGATTATTCTTATTAATGACCAATGACGGGTTCGTGTCCACCTAAAATAGACCCCAATAAAGTTGACTAACTTGACCCGCTTATTAAACCAAAAACTTCAATCCAAATTTGATTTCAACCGATTTAATTACACCACTGAATGATCTATTTATAATATTTTTTAAGTCAAAATGAGTTAAATTGGGTTATCAATTTTAATTTTGAATTGAAGACGGCCAAAATAATCAATTTCGATTGGATCAATCAACTACCCAAAAAAAATCAAACCAATTCTTCAACTGAACCCAACCCGAACCAAATTTTCGAAATCGAGGTATCGAAGTCATGCTGTTAATTTTGACACCCCTAATTCTTACATCCCATGAGCAAACATATCAATAGAAATCATTAACAACAATAATTGATAGCTACAAAATAGTGCAAGAAGTAATCGAGGTCTTGTATCACCAAAACACTAATAAAAGAAGGAATTTAATAATATGAATTAAAGATATCTTGATGGCGTGAGTTGCCCTATGACGAACGAATGGTTGAAATTATTGAAAGATTATGATGAGAAGGATTAAAGGATGCATGTGCCCTAAGCTCGCCTCCTCTCGTTATGTGACAGATTTGCGAGGTCGCAATTGGAAGTTGGTCTGCATTTTCATGTGAAGGCAATTTTTGAATAATGTGAATGAAATCATAGAATATATGCGTGTTTTTGAGGATCTGCAGTTATAATTTTTTTAAAAAATTGATTCTAAAATTAATTTGGAGAAAGAAAATTTTTTAAAAAATTATTGTGTTATAATTATTTTTTTTTGAAAAATTTTAAAAATAATTTTTGATAGCCACCTCCCTTCTAATAATTCTGGTTCTCAAAATAATTTTTTCATCACAACTTTCTAAAAAACAGCCAAAAAGTTAATAAGCTAAACGAAATTATTTTGATTTTTGGTTGCTTTCTGAAAAAATAAAGCAGACAAAAAATTATTCTGAACATCAGCAAAATTCATAAAAATCAGTGGTTGAACTCAAATCCCAAAACGACACAATGATGTGTTTGCATTGCACCATAGTCAGAAGATAGCCCCCAACACACCCTTAGTTAAATTCACCTTTAATTAAAATCCAACCCTAACACAAATAGGCTTTAGATGTGGTATTAGCTTTTGATTATTGCTATTAACATCTTAATTATCCAATAAATGATGCACTTAAATATCATTTTTTTACATCATTGAATTTAATCATAGTACAATAATTGAATTTTGACATTGGCATTTAAATTAATCAAGTTTATCTTAAACTTAAGCTGAATTTTCACACATAATATTTATATTTATATTGCGTGCTAGAAAACTAGTTGCGGTAGAGTAAAAATTTTTGCCTTAGCTTCATTGTGAAATCTAGGATACACACAGGTATTTAAAGAGTTAACAATAAAACTCTAATTTTTACGTAAAACCTCAAAAGAGGGAAAATCACGGCTTCAGCCGAAAAGCTTCCACTATGTATCCGTTTGAGTACATGATCTTCCTACCGGGATGTAATTGTATATAAGAAAGGAACAACAACTACGTGACAACGATGTACAGAAAGGCAGAGAAGAAGGTGGTGAACTGCGAGCAATCACCGGTGGAAATGCGGGAACCACGCGAAATGCAGGAACACGGTAGAAGTCATCATGATGGACCAAGATGACGACAGGATGAACGACGCCGGCGTACGGCCGCGGTCGACGACCGCCGAGCGACATCGGTTTGGAGGAGGATCTTTAGAGCTCTTTCCTCTCTGCTTGGGCCTCATTCTCCTTCATTGGCCTCCTCTCTATGAGGAATGAGAGGCTATTTATAGGGAGCGCCGTCAGAATACATGCAAAACCCGCACACTCCACTTCTTGACGACTCAAAATGATCCCTTGATCGATGATTTTGTGTATTCTGCTCAAATGAAGTTGGAATTGTAAGATCTTTGGCTTGTTGGAATCAGCTCGTCGAGACGCTCGATTTGACAATAAACAATTCATATTTGAGAGCTATTTAGGGATTTAACTGATATCCCAAAGTTTTCAAGAATATTTTAAGAGCTTGATCTCTACCCGCTTTCAACCGGATTAGCTTGCTTTTAACATCAAGATTCGGTCTCACTAATAGTATTTTAAGTGTCATATCGCTTGCCTCCTATTTTGGATGACATTATCTCAAACATCCAAAATATATGTCAATACTTTAGCAGATGAAAATTTGAGGTCCATTAACACATTTTGAGAGCAGATCTTTATAGAGCACAAGATTATGACTCTGATGCACGCAAATGCGTAAGTATGCGCAGTGCGAGATTTCGAGGTTACTATCGGAACGAGCTGCAGCGCTCTCGAGGCGTAAGCAGGGCTTCGGGCCTGCACGGGCGGGCGTGTGGCGGGGCCCTCGGGTCCGAACCGAGCGGGCCGGTATCGCGGGTCGAACAGATCTGATGCGCGTCGAGGTCTCGACCGCCAGCCATCGGTCGCGTCTGAAGATCTCGCACTGAACTACGGAGGCCTACCGGTCCGCGACGAGTCAGCGCATCGAACGCTGGTCGGGTGATGCGCGGCCTACGGCAATACGCTGAGCGGCCAGCCACCGTTCATACCACGTATGCGCGGCCAGCGCACGGAGCAAAGTAATACCGGACCCGGCTTGCAGCCGCGCTCATGGCGGGATACCTGCCGAATGATTTGCGGTTTCTGCCGCGCTGGCGGTTTCTGATTTTAGCGTAATTTATTTTGCCTGAGTCTATAAAGACCTCAGGGCTGGTGGAAGGCACTCTCCTTCTTGAGAAGGTCGGAGAGGTCAAGGTAGTTTCATCAGGCTGCTTTTCCTCGAAAGAAGCGACCGCTCTTTGACTAACGGGTTTGGAGGCGATCAAGATCCGTAGTTCATACGGCGAGGCTCCGGTTTTCCCTCGAAAGAGGCGTTGACTGCCTTGTCGGACCGACCGGGTTTGGAGGCGATCAAGACCCGTAGTTCTCATACGAGGCTGCTTTTCCCTCGAAGAGGCGTTGCCTCGGACCGTCGGAGAGGCATCAAGACCCGTAGTTCATGGCGAGGCTCGATTTTCCCTCGAAAGAGGCATTGACCGCCTTGTCGAACCGCCGGCGATCACCGGAGACGGGTAAGATGCTCGACGATGGTGGCCGACAACATTGGTCCGGCCATGACCGCGATGGAGTGGCGATGATAACCAGACGACATCGTGGTGACCGGCGGAGATTGCCGATGGTCGGCAAGGACCGGTGATCTGCAATGGTGACCGGCCATGGTTGGCGTGACGGGAGGTCGGCGAACCGGCGACGGTAGTCGACGGCATGACGCGTCAGAATGGCCATGGCGACCACGGAGATGGTAGGACCGGCGAATGCAGTGATGGGCGACGGTACGGCCATGGCCTCATGGCCGCTGCCGGTAATGGGCCGCCATGATTGGCCGGTCAGGTAGGTTTACCGTGGCAGGGGCGCACGTCGGCCGGTCATGGTGAAAGTCGGGTCACTGAACGGACGCTGAACTTGTATCTGGTTCTGAGCGGGTCGCTCGCGGTTCATGATCGCTGGTCGCTGCCTAAGATCGGTCGCACGAATGGCGTGAGGCCTACCGGTCAGCTGAGTCGACGCTAACGCCGGGTCGAGCTGCGTCGCCGTTGGCACCCGCGTCAGTTCAGCGGTTCGCTTACACGCCGATGGCGGCATTGGGCCCGCTGGACCGGCAGAATATGTGATAGGGTGGACGCAGCGATCGGTTTGACAATTTTGATGGTGCGGTTTGGTGATTTTAATTTTTGAGTCTATAAAACCCCAGGCTGCGGAGAAGGCATTCTCTCCTTCTGGAAGGTCGCTCGGAGGTGATGCGCCGTAGCTCATACCAGTGCTCTGGTTTCGAAAGAGGCGATCGCTCTTGTCTGGACCGACCGCCTGAGGCGATCAAGCCCCGTAGTTCATACAGCGAGGCTCTAGTTTTCCCTCGAAAGAGGCTGATCGCCTTGTCGAATGGGTTTGAGGCGTTATGAACCCAGACCACGAGGCTCGATTTTCAAACATGACCGCGTTTTGACGAAGTTAACGAACCCATCGACCACCAGACAGGCGACGAATAGCGGGTACAACCCATGGCATGACCCACGGCGGTTACGGCGCAGCGATGGCGACGAATAAGGTACGCAAAGTGGTGGGTACTGCGCCAGAAGGTAACGGCGAACTGACGGCGGTAACGGCGCTTAGCCGGGCGATGACCGGCGAGATGGTGACCGACAAGATTGCCGGGCCGATGATCGGCAAGATGACCTAAGAACTTAGTACGAATGACCTGATTAGCCGCCGGCTGCGACCGCCACGCGGTTACCGACGGGTGGTCACCGCTAACCGGCACTGCGAATGCTGGGCCATGCCCGAATGTAAGATGGTGGTGACAAGATGCGCCGATGGTGGCTACGGTGACCACGCGCTGGTGAATTATGATAGAAGCAGGCTGGACGGTGGTCGCCACAGCATTTGATGATGGTGTGGCGCCGACCACTTACGTAATGGCACGGCAATGGCGCATTTTAGTCACGCAGACCGGAGAATTTCCAGCAGCGACCGCCCAGTTTGGCCAGCGGACCTACGATGCGAATGGCTACGCGGTGGCGGCCAACGCGGCAAGTGGCAATCGGCTAGCGACCGCAAGCGCTGCAGACAGGAGGATGATCGCGATGATGATGGTGACCGTATGATGGTCGCTGCCAGACCGACGAAGTTAGCGGCCGACGGGGTGGTAACGGCAAGTGGCGACGGAGACGGCGACGACGCCAGTCGGGATGACCGCTGACCAGATGGAGGATTTTTGACCTATCCGGGATGTTTGCTAGTGTTACCCGACGCAACCCGTGTGGTGGTGAATTAAATCCATCGAGATTTTGACCCATCCGGAGGTTATTTGTTAGAGTGTTACCGACGTTAACCCGTATGGAAGAGGTTGAATCAATCGAGGATTTTGACTATCCGATATTGTTTGTCATGAGTCTTTGCTCGATGATGTTAACCTGTATGGAAGAGGTTGAATTGAATGGCCGAGGATTTTTTGCCCTATCCGAGGTTGTTTGCCGAGCCTTTGCCAATGACGCTAACTGTGGAAGAGGTTGAATCAATCCGCCGAGGATTTTGACCTATCCGATTGTTTGTCGCTGTCTTGCCGATGCGTTAACTCGTATGGAAAAGGTTGAATTGAATCGCCGAGAATTTTGACCTATCCGAGGTTGTTTGTCGAGGCTTTGCTCGGCGACGTTAACACGCATGGAAGAGGTTGAATTGAATCCGCCGAGGATTTTACCCATCCGGTTGCTCGTGTTACCCGACGCTTAACCTGTGGAAGGGTTGTAGGAAGTCTACTAAGGACCTTGACTATCCTAGGTTGTTTGTCGAAGTCTTTGCTCGATGATGTTAACTGTGTGGAAGAGGTCGCAGGAAGTCCACTAAGGACCTTTTGACTATCTAGGTTGTTTGTCGAGTCTTTGCCGAAGGATGCACTTTGTGAAGAAGTCAGGGGACCTTTTGACCCATCCAAGATTGTTTGTCGAGTCTTTGTTGACGACGCTAACGTGTGGAAGAGGTAGGAAGTCCACCGCGACCTTTGACCCATCCTAGATTGTTTGTCGAGTCATTGCTGGCGATTAACCTTGTGGAAGATGTCGTAGAAGTCCACCAAGGACCTTTTGACCCATCTAGTGAGTTGAAAGTATTATGGCGTTAACTGGAAGAACCGAATCCGAGAATTTTGACCTATCTGAGGTTGTTTGTCAGAGGCTTTGCTTGATGACGTTAACCTGCATGGAAGAGGTTGAATTGATTCCGCTGAGAATTTTGACCCATCTCGAGGTTATTTGTCGAGAAGTTACCCGGCGACGCTAACTGCGGAAGGGTTGTAAAGTCCACTAAGGACCTTTGACCTATCTAGGTTGTCGAGCTTTTGCTTGATGACGTAAGGTGAGGGTTGGAAGTCCACGGACCTTTTGCATCCACGACGCTAATGAAGTCGCAGAAGTCCACCAAGGACCTTTTGACCCATCCCAGTTCTCGAGTCTTTGCTCGATGATGTTAACCCGTGTGGAAGAAGCAGAAAGTCCACCAGGACCTTTTGACCTATCCTAGGTTGTTTGTCGAGTCTTTGCTGACATTAACCTGTATGGAAGAGGTCGAATCAAAACATCTGTTTGTGGTTGTAACCAAAGTTGCTTCTTAACATTGGTCTTGTTTTTCCATGAGTATGATTGGAAAATCATAATTTGCAAAACTATATCTCTTCTCAATGTTGAAATATCCTCCAACTTTGACTTGTTTCTTAGATGGTAATCGATTAGATGCTTAACATGGGCGATCTTGAGATTAAGAGTTGCCCCCGCCAAAAAGGAACTATGAATTCATTCGCCCTTAAACTCTTGAAATGCTACACGGCTTGACTTAATCATAAAAGATCCCAACCCATCCCCAACCTGCTGGTAGAAAACTAGGTAGAGTAAAGTTTTTAGCTTAGAAATCACAATACAATAAAAGAGAAAGAGAACAATAAAACTCGAATTTTACGAAATCTAGAAAAGAGGGAAACCACCTAGCCCAAGAAAAGCTTCCACTATGTTCTGTTTGAGTACAAGATCTTCCGATACCGGATTACAGTGTATATAAGAAAGGTACAACCTATGTGACAACGATCGAAATAGTCTACAGAGAGCGTAAGATGAACTGTAAATCACCGTGAAAGGGAACAATTACAAAGAATAATACGTAATAATGGAGACCAACGAGATTGACGACAGGGCGATGAAGCTACGGGCCGGGTTATTGAATAACGTCGAATGGCGACGATTGTGCTTGGAGGATCTTTAGAGCTCTCTCTTGCTGCCTCCTTCTCCTTCATTGGCCTCCCTCATACATGAGGGGCTATTTATAGAGGAGCATCTCAGAATACATGCAAAACCCGCACTACCCACTTTCATCGGACTCAAAATGATCCCCTTGATCATATGATGTATTTTGTGCATTTGAATGCTCAAATGTAGTCGAAATTGTAAAATCTTTGGCTTGTTGGAACCGGCTCGTCGAGACCCTCGATCTTCAAATTTGAGAGCTATTTAGGGATTTAACTGATATCCCAAAGTTTCTAAGGATATTTTAAGAGCTTGATCTCGACCGCTTTAACTTGGATCCTTGCTTTTAACATCAAGATTATACTAATAGTATTTTAAGTGTCATATCAATTTAGATTATTTTGTATTCTTGATGATCAAACTCGACTTTGAATTTGGCTCACATCAATTAATTAAACCATTATTTAAATGTATTAATGAACATGCTTATAAATGAATGATTATTTATAAAATTTCATTTTCTTCTCAATTAACATTTATTTTTACATATTCAAATGATCAATCCAACAAGTTTAAATTTAATATATATTTATTTGTGATAATTAAGTAAAATAATAAATAAGTCATAGATGATGAAGAGACTTGTACAAATTAGCCTAGAAGATACATAACCATTTCGAAAATAAAAATAATAATAAATAAAAATATATATTTTCATGTATATATATATATATACATATATATATATATATATATATATATATATATATATATATATATATATATATATATATATGGTTTTAGGCATATCTAATATATAAAATAACTCAATCAGATTATTTATTCAACATTCTTATGATATTATGATGATATAAACTAAATCTTAAAATTAATTTATCATTATATTTAACTTTATAATTCATACAAAGAGCTAAAGCAAATGTAAATCTAATAGTGTGCTCATGTTACTTGATAAATGGCTTATGAGCCCGCCTCTATGAGCTAATGAGTCAAGTACAAACCAGCTCCAACTTGACTCAATAGATCGCTAGCTAGCTCGACTAATAAATTTTAATATTAAATATATTTAAACTTAATTATTTAATTATAGAATTATTTTAAATATTTAAAAAGATATATCTTATTCACTTATATCAAGTAAATTTGTATTATTTTTTCTCTAAATTTTAAATTTCTTATCATAATAATTTATCAAATAAGAATTATTTTATGTTTTCCAGGCTAAATGAGTCGGCTCATGAGGCGACTCAAATCAGTAAAATAAAACTCGAGTTCAAACTCGATTAATTAATCAAGCTCAAGCTCAAGTCTAGGGTGCCTCATGCTCCACTCGGCTAATTTATACCCCTAGCTTATGTCACCATAACTCTCAACCTAATGAGAGTACATTTAGGTCCGGTTTCTGATCGTTGTTTTTTTGGAAATATACATAACTATGTTTGCTTGCCATCACTTTCTTGAATTTCAAACATTTTTGTGACAAGTAGCTGATTTTAAGACTCAAATTTATTAAAATATAGTGACTATAAAAAATTATTGTATGATATAATAAATTTTCAAAAATTTATTTTATCTGCATTAATTTTACAATCATGTTTATAAAAGGTAAAATTTTAAATTAGGCTTAATTCTAATCCTAATTATAAATTTAGGCACCCGAAAAAAAAATCTACAAAATAGTCCAGACGACGACGACTCGCTTAACGATGATTGCGTCGTCATTCAACTGGACGACTCGTAATTTAATTTTTTTAAAAAAAATATGGTGGCAGCTCTAGTATTTTGCGAGTCATATCTTGTTGAATAACTTTATATCGTTAGAATCATAACAAAATTTTCTACAACTTTCATGTTGGTTGAAATTTATGATTATGGCCCGATATGCATTAGAAATACGCACATGTGCATGAATTTCGAGTATTTACTTTGCTATGAAAAAATCATCAAAATAGGCCTACGTCGATAGATGACCGCCAACGATTCCATGCCGTCTAGAAGTCGCCAGTTGAGACGACCGGGCCGAATTTAAATTTTTTAAAAAAATATGGCTTTTATATTTTTATGATATCGAGTCATAAAATGTCAAAATTGAGAAAAATTTGTATCATTATAATTATAACAAAATTTTCTACAACTTTCATGTTGGTTGAAATTTATGATTACGGCCGCACGTAGCAGATTTGCGCAAAAAAA
Source organism: Cymbidium sinense (assembly GCA_021442155.1). Taxonomy (NCBI): domain Eukaryota; kingdom Viridiplantae; phylum Streptophyta; class Magnoliopsida; order Asparagales; family Orchidaceae; genus Cymbidium; species Cymbidium sinense. The sequence goes on along the minus strand of CM038228.1, from coordinate 91,816,108 downwards.
AACTACTGAAGAAATTTCAGCGGTCGATTTTGCATATCAGAGTCATACGGTATAGGAATTGAACAAACTTTATATCGTCGTAATCATAATAAAATTTTCTACAACTTTCATGTTGGTCAAAATTTACAATTGCAGCCCGATATGCAGCAGATTTTGCGCATGTGCGCAAAAACTGCTGCGTGGAGCTGAAAATCCGGAACAACTATTGTATTTTACGCATATCGGAGCCATACGGTGTCAAAATTGAGCAAAATTTATATCATTGGAATTGTAATAAAATTTTCTACAACTTTAATGTTGATCAAAATTTACGATTGTGACCCGATACTTAACAGATTTTGCAAATGCTTGCAAAAACTGCGGCGCCGAGCTGAAAATTCGGAGCAACTGTCGTATTTTGCACGTATAGAAGTCATACGGTGTCGGAATTGAGTAAACTTTGTATCGTTGGAATTGTGACAAAATTTTCTACAACTTTCATATTGGTTAAATTTTATGATTGCTGCTCGATGCATAGTAGAAATTAATAAATGAACAATAATAAGAAGCCAACTCAAACTAAGTTTAGAACACAAACTAACTACCTCTATACTATTACTTCCAAAGAAAATATCCTCACTGAAAAACATACATCATTTTTCAACTTGAGTGCTAGTTCTTCTAAACAGATAAAGCAGTATAAATATAGCAGGACAAAAAAGATATGAATTTTTATAAATTAAAGTAATGAAAAGAATAAAATAGTTCCTGACTATGCCTGCGAGACATAATACAAAAAGATAGGTACATATACAACAAAATGTAATCATGTATGGATAGAAGATAATAGTACAGATGACTATCTCCGATGATGCCTGTGATGCGGTATCGCATCACTACCGGACGTGTAATGGGCTGGTAGTCATCGCGGTCGGTCTTGTAGATGATGTTCGATCGGGTCCTCCTCTTCAACCGCCAGGGTTGTTAAGTAACCTGTGAGTAGCTAGGTACATCGACTAAAGACGTAGGAAGCGAGAAATCATGATACCCATACGGGTCATATGAAATGAAGGGCGCCCATATGCATGAGGGACGATTGTCGCCAGGTGCATCGCACCACATACATGAATAGGTGGTGATTTGTGAATGTATATGTAAATGGTTCACCATCGGGAGATGATGGACCAATATCCATCGCGGGCCCATCCATTGCACTAATGATGAATGCTAGTATCCATGTCAATTAGAAATATAGCGCCGAGCCTCCTCGCACAACCCTCATACTTGTTGACTGATTGCTGAAAATCTGTGTCCTCATCCCTCCCAAAATAGCACTGGAAAATGTCCTCGGTATTCAATATGTGCTCATGTTGCGTTAAAATAACTCTAATTATGATGGAATTATTAAAAAAATTTATTATCGCAGTGATGAAATGCGGGCTTACCATTAATGGTCTCGAGCTCAAGGTAATAAGTGTCCTGGGGTATTGTAGGATATATAGTGAAGCCCAAGATCGATATCATCTCATGTATCGATTAATGGCCGCTACCCTCAGGAAGAGTCTACCAGTAACTAAATCTCGTCGCCCCTACGGCAATATATGTTGGTATTCAATTGGAATTCTTGCTCACTTATTAAAGATTTGATTAAAATCAATCATACTGTCCTTTAATACATGATAAATTCATAGTTAATTAAGAGCTTTTTTAATAATAATTCAAAAAAGGTTCAGAAATTTTAATTTTTAAATTTAATTTTATTTGCTGACCCATTTATTTAATAACACTTAATAAAAAAGAAAACAGAGAGAAATATAGCTTAAAGAGAAGTTAAGAAAATTAATTAGAATATAAAAAATTATAAGATTGATACTACTTATTGAATATGTTAGGCTCTTGATTTGGATCAGAAAAATAATGTTAAATTAAATACTATAATTAAGCAAGGAGAATTTCATATATATCATAAATTTTTTATATATATTTATATATCTAATATTTTTATAAATAAAATTTCAATTTTTCATATAACATCAAAAATATCATAATTACTAAATAAAATTTCAATTTTTCATATTTTTATAATGTTAAATTTTTATAAAATAAAATTTCAATTTTTTTTATTTAATGTATAAGAAATTGTTTGAAGGACAACTATTTTAACAATAGTCCAATGTGGTTGGGCAATAATCAGACGAAAGTGGCCAGGCGACAGCTCGTTGATGGTGATCAGATGACCATTCGATAATAGTGTTAGGGAAGTAGACCAATGATAGTAGTAAGGTGATTGTCCAATGACGATGGTGATTAGGTAGTGGGCTGATGATGATGGTTGAATGGAAATTTGATAATGGTGGTCAAGCGGTGAGCTTACGACAATGATTGGGCTGTGGTTCGACAGTGCTTTGGGATTATTCAAGATTCAAAGCTATCTTATTTTTAGGTTCTCTCCCTTCATGTGAAGAATGAGAATTTATTTATAGATTTTAAAAGTTATATCACTTATAAATAGATAAAAAAATCTAAACCACTTTATTGAACTGTTCAAAATTGTCCCCTCAATCATGAGAAATGCTTAAAATATTTGAGTTACTATTGGCCTTCCGCCTTAATCCACCACTGTATTGTGCACTTCTGATGTAAACTTTTCTTAAGATTTTGAGCGAATTTAATCTCAAACTCATACTCACTTATATATGTATAAGAGCTAGAATCCAAAATTTCATGATGGGAGTATAAGCTCCCAACTAATAAATTAACATAGACTACACTTTTCAAAATAAATTATCCCCACTTGCACCAATTTCTTCTCATATTTCCTTAGATTTGGCACAAATCATTGGCTTTTCCCTCAATTCATGGCTTGAATAGAGGTTCCCAAAAGTAAAGATAAAATTAAATTAAACAAGATCAACTTTTAGAGCAATTATGAAAACAAATTATTGAATTAATGATTAAAAAAAGCATAATAATTCTTTCTCCTAATAATTTTCTTAAAGGTTATCCATTCTTGTTAGCTTATTTGCTTGGAATACTATCGTAAAATAAGTCAAACAAATAAACATTAAGCAACATGAAAATTATATATTTTATTAAAAAAATTATCAATTAAATCGATCAATTATAGTGGTTTTCTTTAAATCGATTCTAATGAAGTTCTTACCATTGTACACAAAGGCTCATAATTAATATAATAAATTGGTAATTAACTCAAAAAATACTGAAAAATCAGAGATATCACATTTAAGAATTTTAAAATATAATAAAACATTTTAAAAAGAGAATTTTAATATTCAATCAAAATTTAGATGATATAATAAATATAATTTAAATAATTTTATTATAATATTTTTATTAATTTAATATATAATATTTATATTTGATATGATCCTGAAAATACCTCTAGTTAAACACGAATCTTGATGTCAGCAAATCAGAAATTGAAGGTGAGATCAAGCCTTAAAATATCATTGGAAACCTTGAGACAGGTTAAATTTCTAAAAGCTCTCAAATATGGAGTGTTTATAGTCAAATCGGCGTCTCGGCGGTTCCAACAAGCCAAAGATCTTACAATTCGACTTCATTTGAGCATTCAAATATTTAAAATACATCAAATGATCAAAGGGATCATTTGTGCGTCCGATGAAGTGGAGTGTATGCGTTTTGCATGTATTACAGTCACTCCTCCAATCTATAAATAGCCTCTCATATGAGGGGGAGCGAGAGAGGAGAGCTCTAAAGATCCTCAAGCACATCGTCTCGGCGATTCGTCAGGTGTACCATGATGCCGTCATTACACTGTTGTGGTCATCATCATACCACTATGTATCGTCATAACGCCGTCACATCGTTCGTCAACATCATCGTCAGCATCGTCGTCAACATCGTCGTCAACATGTCGCATCATATTATATTGTTGTCCCTTTTCTCATATGCTACATTAATCCGTGTCGGAAGATCTTGTACTAAATAGATACATAGTGGAAGCTTTTTCTAGGCTAGGCCGTGGTTTTCCTCTTTTGAGGTTTTCCATTAAATTCAGTTTTATTGTTCACTCTTTAAATACCTGCGTGTGTGGATTTTCCAAGCGAAGGTAAAACTTTTACTCTACTGTCGGTTTTCTAATTTACGGTTGGTGCGGGGAAAACAACCCTTCAATCACAATTCTGTGAACACCTCGTTATATAAAGGCACTCGTAACAGAGCCTCAGCTCCAACTCCTCACTCTGAAACCAATCCTTGAACCAAGGATAAGCCTTCACCTCACTTGATAGGTGACTATGTGAAATCTCTTAGAAGATCGTGTCGAATGGAAGAGTCTCAAAATGAGATGATCGACTTTAGCGAGGAACACAGCTGCCAGCTGAAAACACATCTCCCCAAGATCGATCTTTAGGGAGGTCAAAATGCTAATTTCCTTGACGAAGTTCCTCGTAGACCGTGATGTTGATCTCCTTGACCGCTAGTTCTACTCATCCATCACGCGACTCAAATTTGCTAATCTTTGACATTCTCGTCTGTTGACCCCATTCTGCTTAATGCACAATGAATTTCACCTCCAAGATAGAAATCATCTTCCCCCTCACCGCGGCTATGAGGAATCCTCCCCTTTAGTTATTCTTCAACATCATATTCTCTGGGTTTCAAGCTTAGAACATTGATTCTTATGATGGGCGTGACCCACATGAACACATCGACCATTCTGGGACTATCATGCATATCCAATGAGCTCGACCTGCTTGCTTTGTCGTCTTTCCGATTACCCTCAAGGGATAAGCTCGCACTTGGTTCTACTCCCTTCCAAGGGAATCCATCCATACCTTTGTGAACTTCGCCAAGATTTTTTATAGAGCAGTTCATTACAAAACGGAGGATTATTAAAGATTCCTCCCATCTCTCGGCATTGTCAAAGCGAGGAATCACTTAAGGAATACTTCCGGAGGTTCTCCTTAGAAGCTCGCCAAATATGAGTAGATCGAACTATTAAGGAGTTTTCCTTGGAGGACTCAGGTCAGGGGCCTTTTACTCACTAATGCAGACCACGGTCCGCTCATGCACTAGGTTCATCGTGTTGAAGCACAAATCTCTGCTGATGAGGCTATTACTACCCATCGCAAATAATTTGAGCAATCTAGGAAAATGTAAAAGCACCCGAATCGGGGAGTCTTATCAAAAGCAACAAAAGGTCGTGATCTCCCTCCGACTCATATCATAGCGTGAATCACGACTTGAAAATACATGCCGGAACACATCTCGTTAACCTCCTAATGGCTATTTGAGATGAAGAAAATATCAAGTGGCCACATCCCCTGAAACCAAATTCAGGAAATCATGAGCAATATTGTCACTTCCAGTGGACTTACTCGGGCATGTAAACAACTCAAAGAAGAAATTGAGAGGCTCATTCAAAAATATCTATGATTTGTGAAGAATCAATCAACAAACATACCTCCAACCCGGGGCAACCGACAATCATCACGAAACAACAAAGCGATCATCAGAAATTGAAACAATGTGGAGGACCAATATTATCTAATCAAGTTCTCATTACCATCTCTGAGCGAGTTAAAGAAGTCTCAGTTATCCTATCACTTTTAATGACTCGGACTTAGAAGGTACATGTTCCTCATCAAAATCCACTTGTCATCAGCGAGGATGGTGACTCATGCTATAATGTTAAGAGAATTTTGATTGATAATGGGAGTTCTGTTGATGTCTTATTTTACTCCATATTTCTTAACATGGGCCTAATTAGAGAAAAGCTCCAACCCACTGCAGGACCATTGTACGGGTTTGATAATCGCCCTGTGCGAGTAGAGGGACAATCACCCTTCCTGTTGTCCTTGGTGAATTTCCTCAACAAGTGGCTCATTTAATCCAATTCATGGTGGTCAAGTTAGATTCAGTATATAACGCTATCTTTGGAAGGCCCCTCCAATCAATTTTCGGTGCAGTCACTTCAGTATCACATCTTAAGATGAAATTTCTAACCCGTTAGAGTTGGGTGGTCTATGAAAATCAACAAATATAATCATGTTATCTCGACAAGCTCAACCACGCCCATACCCTTGACATCGAAGATTTTAATTTTTGAGATGAAGAAGTACCCCAAAAATCTTCGCCTGTAGAAGACTTGCTCTTTGTTGCATTATCAGATGACCAACCATTACGTGCAAGTTTCTCTGCTCTCAGGGCAAAGAAAAATACATAGACTTCTTGCTCAAAATCAAGACATCTTGCTTGGAGTCGATGGGATGCTCGGTTGACCCAATGTAATCATGCACTCCGATCGATCCAACATTCAAACCGATCATCCAGGAAAGAAGTGAAGTTTTGCACTGCGCCTCGAGCTATTGAGAAGTTAACAAGCTTCTAGAAGCGGGATTCATACTGAGGTACATTACCCTACATGGCTAGCTAATATTGTCATGGTTAAGAAAAGCGGAACATGGAGAATGTGTATTGATTACCGACCTTAACAAGGCTTGCAGAAAAGATAGTTTTCTCTTCCTCGAATTGATCATCGGTTGGTTGATGCTACGTCACGGATATCAAATGCTCAATTTTTTGGATGCTTACTCGCCAAATAAAATAAACGGATGAAGAAGCTACGACATTTAAAACATATAAAGGTTTATCTATTACCAAGTTATGTAGTTTGGATTAAAAAGGGTGCTACCTATCAAGCTTATGAATAAGGTCTTTAAAGACTAGGCACTGATGGAGGTATATGTGGATGACATGTTAGTGAAAAGCTTGGAAGAATCACATATATTTACTTAGAAATATGCTTTAACCTTGACGTTATAACATGCGACCCACCAAATGTGCTTTTGGGGTTACGTCGGAAAAATTTCTTGGATTTATGGTAACCCATGTGGGATAGAGGCCAACCAAGAAAATCAAAGCTCTCAAAATATGACTCCTCGAAGAATATTAAGAAAGTTCAACGTTTGAATGGGGAATTGCGTTATCCTACGTTGCGGGGATAGATACTTGCCATTCTTTAAAATATTAAAGGGAGCAAAATAATAATTTTCAATGGTGATGAAATTCGGTCGCTTTTGACTAAGGGGTATTTAGCATCTCCACCTACTATCCAAGTCTATTCAAGGAGATGTTATACTTATATCTCTCTTCCGATAAGCTCGGTTTTAGTGCGAGAAGAAAGTGGGATACAATGACCAATTTATTATGTCGACAAAATTCTCTCGATATAGTCGTTATCCACTTGCGATAAGGTGGCTCGGCTTTAGTTTTCTTAACATTAAAATTACGTCCATACTTCCAAGCTCACACTATGCGTTTACACTCATTTACCATTAAGGGCCATCCTACGGAAACCGAAGCATCACGGGAGGTTAATCAAGTAGTTTGTAGAATGGGAGAGTTTGATATAAATTTTCTACCTCGCCTACTATAAAGTCTCAATGGACTTTATAGTGGAATGCCTCAGGAGCTATCTCACATGCCTTTCGTCTCCTCGATGGACCCCTATGTTGATGGAGCTTGAGAATGCAGGTGCGGGAATCTCTTATTTCCTCCAGTGAGAATACCCTAGAGTATGGACTTCGCCTAAAATTTTTTACAACTAATAATATGACTGAATATGAGGCTCTTATAGCAGGGTTGAGACTAGTCATTGTTGTGAAGCTCAAGACTTAGTGATACCTGCGACTCTCAACTTGTTGCCTCCCAGTTGAGTAAAACTTTAATGCTCATAATCCTCAGCTGACACAATACCTCCACTTGGTGAAGTCTCTTCTTGCCCATTTCAAGACACATCAAATCATTCATATACTGCGAGAGAAGAATACTCGAGCTGACGCTCTCGTTAAGTTTGCTTCATCTGCTACTAGGGATCTGTTTATAAGAAGGCATGTTGAAGAAATATATTTTCTGAGTATCCAAGGGTCATGGGTAATTCAAGCAATTGATGAGATAAAGGAATATTCGTGGATGGACCACATCCTGTCTTTTACAAGAAGGAACTCTTCACGAAGACTTATGCAATTCATCTCAAGACAAGCTTCAAACTTTACTATTATCGGTGAACTATACAAAACTTTCTCTGGGCCGTACCTTAAATGTCTCTCACCTTGAGGCGATTACGCATTAAGAGGTTCACTCGGATATGTGGAGAACACCTAGGAGGAAGGGCGCTAACCCTTAAAATTATAAGGCAAGGGTTCTATTGGCCTATGATGAAACAAGATGCCTTGGAGTTCATGAAAAAATGTGCAAGTTGTCAGTTGCACTCTAACCTCCCTCACATGCCGCATACAGAGCTCTCATCCATTCAAAGCCCGTGGCCTTTTGCTCAATGGGGGATTGATATCATGGGACCTTTTCCGATAGCATCAGGGCAATGAAAGTTCATCATTTTAGCCGTCAACTACTTCACTAAATGGGTGGAAGGAACCACTCGCTAAAATTGGAGAAATGCTAAAACAATTTGTTTGAAAAAATATAGTATGTCGATTATGTCTTCCTGTAAAGATCATCCGACAATGAGAACAATTCTTGGAAAAGTCTTTCATCCTTTTTGCAAAGATCTTCACATTCATTCTTTGCGTCACGGCACATCCTCAAACTAGACGGTGACTACCAGTATACTCAAAGGAGTAAAAAAAATCTCGAGAAGGTAGGGGCAATGGGTTGATGAGCTTTTAATGTTCTTTGGCTTACCGCTACAGCACGGTGAGACACCATATAACTTGTGTTTATACGAAGCTATCCGGTAGATATAGTTCCAAGTCCAAGAGTTCAATTATTTCGATCATGGTAATGAAGAAAAACTCAGACGCACACGGACTACTCCCCAAAACTTGTGACATGGCCTACTTTGCTTCTATCACCAAAGGGTAGCTCATCACTTCAAAAAGAGTAAAATCTCTTCCCATATCTCGGTGACTTGGTCTTATGAAGTCTCTCAAAGTGAGCAAAGCCCTCAACATAAACTCTCACCTCTTTGGGATGACCCATATGTGATTATAGCTATGGTGAAGCCAGAACTTTCAAGCTCAAGGATTGAGGAAAAACTTTATCTCGAACTTGGAATACGAGAATCTCAAAATATTATAGTAATTCTCTTTAATTATCATGACTTTTATTTTGTCTCGTTTATCATTTAACCGTCATGTAGCCAACCCCACTTAGTGGGATAAAGACTTGTTATTGTTGTTGTTGTTGTTGTTGTTGTTGTTGTTATCATTTTCTCTTAAAACTCATATCCATGTTAAAATTATCTTATGATTGTATCCGAACTTATCAGAGTAATGAATTTGTAGCTTTCTTCTTACAAACTTGTTTCTTCCTCATTTAATCCTCCCACTTGAGAAATATACAACTCACGTTATATCTCAATCAGCATGAACAATCAGGGGACTTCATGGACTCTTCCTCCACAGGTTAAATGTCATGGCGAAGACTCGACAAACAACCTAGATAGGTCAAAAGATCCACTTCTCACGGCCTCTTCCACAGAGTTAACGTCATCGGCGAGACTCGACAAACAACCTAGGATAGGTCAAAAGGTCCTTGGTGGACTCCTGCGACCTCTTTCCATGCAGCGTCGGCCAGAGACTCGACAACATCCTCGGATAGGTCAAAAATCTTGAGTGGATTCAATTCAACCTCATCCGTATAGGTTAGCGTCGTTGAATAATATTTCGACCAATTACCCCGGATAGGTAAAAATAAAATAAGAGCGAATCATCTAAAAAAAAATTGATTGATAACATGATGATATAAGAAAGAATCAAGATTTTTGATACACTTAACAATACAGATAAAAAAATGCATCCTCAAGTGATGCTACATCATATCGGTGATATCACGTCCTCCTCACCACTAGGAGATACTCTCTTGGACTCACTCTCAACTCCTTCATCTCACATGAATGAAGAGTCTTGGATACTTGGCGGATCCTCAATACTAGTTCAGTCTTTGCGATGTACTAAGTGGATTCCTTTTAGGAACCCTGATGAAACCCTCCTCTAAACATTGGTGCTCCAAGTCCTTCACTTCAACATCAAGTATATGATTACGAGCTTCACGAACATGATCTTGAGTGTACCAGATAAGCGGGGTTCTTAAAGTCTTTCCTTCAAGGAGATTTCATTGCTTCCCGACATTATATGCTCCTTCTCGGAAAAGGCGATCATGTAATGCTTTCTTCTCCTTCGAGCTCTCTCTCTGCGTGCCTTAAGTCTTTTCTCTTTTAGGTCTGTCACACTCAATCAGCTCATCGAGTGCACTCCACCTCTTTAGAAAGAGAATATTGCTTCGTTACACTTTTTCTTCCAAAGTCGCCACTTCTTTGGCTTTAATACTCATCTTTCCTTACTTGGATATTTTATCTTCATAAATTCATATTTCCTCATCTCATCTAAGACACCCAAATGAGCCATCTGCCTGTTTGAGTTACCTATAAAGAAAAAATTATCACAAATATTACACAAAAGAAAAGAAGAAGAAAAAGAAAGAAAGAAGAAGAGACAAGCGTACCAATTCATCTTTGGTTGGCGATACATATGTGATTTAACACCTCTTGAGGAATGTCGGCTTAGAAATGAACTCCATCATGAGTTAAAATAGCTAAACTCTCGGAGGAGGTCGGGGCGAACATCTTCTTAGATATCCGGCGTAGTCACTTGATTACATGTCTTCTTTTCTTTAGGGAAGAAACATTGCCACCACCACGATTTTTTGTGGGCTTCTTGAAAGAACCCTATGAATATGAGGAGACCTTTCATCACCTTTACTTGACCTCTTTAGTGGAAAAGAATGAGATCTCTTTGCCTGGATAGAAAAGCCAACCTTGAACATTCTATCTTCAACTATATATTTGCCAATGTGACGTAACTCATGATGCAAGCTTCCTACATCAAGGATATTAAGAGTTGCGAGGATCTCATTCTCGACATCAATGGATAGATGGAAGATCATTCAATCTTCCCCATCTCTCGGGAAGGCCCACTCATTTTTTCACAAAAAGAATCCATTAGACCAATTTAGATTGATCCGTGCTAAAAATTCTATCAAATTCTTTATAGTCCAATAAGAAACACGTCACTGGGTATCACATATAAATCTGCACATTCAACATAAATATTTGATGTTCAAAGTAACACCACGCTCTCTGAAGAAGATAGCCAAACCGACGATGATCATTAAAGCTCGAAATGAACACTGTGACAAAGCTACACCACATATTTTGAATATCTCAATCAACTTCGGGGCAAAGGGAATGTGATCCCGCACGAGTATCATCTCGAAATAGTAAAGTACCGAGGTGAGCAGGCTCGATCGGACTTTTTGATAATGACCAACTTAGAAGAAAAACTTTCTGGAACACCATTAAACTATCGATGTGGTGGATGGTGTGTCACACTATGGGTTTCTTACCCATCACACAAAATACATAATAAATAAAGAGAGAGAGAAATGTCAAAAATTTGAGAATTTTGTAAAAGCAACTCACTCACCTCAATGCTTGGGCGCCTCCTTTTGACTCTCTCGCTCACGGATAGCTTGCGATAAAATTTTCCGCCTATGATCTGACAAAAAGGATAAGCATACATATGAGAAAAAGATAAAAAAAAGAGGAGAGAGAAGATATTCCCCTCTAATGATGCTCATAAATTACCTGCCAAATTTTTTAAGTCGTTTGAACGATAGTTCCTGGCTAACGCTCCCTCACCATCTTGGCGGTTATCAACTGCTGAATCATCCATTAAAGTTAAGTGAAATCAATTTCCTAGAAAAGTTGGAACCGAGACTTGATTGCCTCAAACCGGACGGATTGGCGAGGTGGTTGGCCTCTTTCGAGGAAAATCAGAACAACGACATAAATCGGAGATAATCAAACCAGACGGTCGGAGGCCGGTTGCCTCTTTCGAGAAGATAATGACATATGTATGAGCTTGATCGCCTCAAACGGACGGTCCAGCGTGGTAGGTTGGCGCCTCTTCGAGGAACAGCGTATGTCTGGGCGATAGCCTCAAACCGGTGGAAGTAGGCCGGTTCGCGGGTCAGTTTCGGCAGTAATGCAGCGGCTTGATGCCTCGATGGTCCGTAGGTTGGCCTCTTCGAGGGGACAATGTGGCCTCGTGGGGCTGATGAACTCTCCAGGGGCGGAAGTCAAATGACTCCAGCGATCAGGAGAGGCTGGAGAATTGGTGTGCCTTCCGAGGGTTATAGACCCACTTAAGGGATAAAATGTCAAAAGGCCGCATTCAAATGGGGCCGCCAGCGTTCAGCGCTACACCAGCGTCCAGCTAACCCAGAGCGGCCAGCCATTCGCGTTGCCATGTACCCGCCAGCCCCTCAGGTTGCTGGGCCATAGACCCGCTTCTGCGCAGCGATTCTTGGCGCTGCGGTATGCGTAATCGTAATCAGCGGTGGTGGCCTTGCGCCATGGGCAGCGATGGTCGTAACTCAGATTGCTCCTTGCATCTGCATACATATTTGTGGCGCATCTCCTATCATAATCTTGTGCTTACATGAAGATTTGTTCTCTCAAAATGTGTGGTTAATGGTTTATTTCATTGAAGAATTTTATTTTTAATATTTTATATATATTTTTGATGATTGAGATAATATCATCCAAAAATAGAGAATGATTTTACTCACGAAAATTCTACTGAAGCAGAATCTTGATGCGAAAGCAAGGCGTCGGAAATTGGGTGAGATCAAACACTTAAAATATCATTAGAAACTTTGGGACATCAGTTAAATTCCTAAAAAGCTCTAAATATGGAGTGTTTATGGTCAAATCGTCTTAGCATTTGGTTCCAACAAAGATATTACAATTAGACTTCATTTGAGCATTCAAATAAATACATCAAATGATCAAAGGGATCATTGTGTGTCGTCAGATGAAGTGGAGTGGTATGGGTTTTGCATGTATTATTCTGAGGCGCTCACTCGCCAATCTATAAATAGCCTCTCATTCTTCATATGAGGCCAAGCAAGAGAGGAGAGAGCTTTAAGATCTCAAGCACAACCCAGCTACTCGGCGACAACCGCAGCCGCGGCAGTTAGCGCCGCCGCGATCCCATGATTGTGACCAGCATCATCGCGTCATCACCGCTATCGGTCATCGTCAACATGTGCATCATCGTCAACATTTAGCCGCGTCCAACATCGAACATTACAGCTTTGTTATCCTTTCCCATAGATTGTAATCCGGTATCGGGAAGATCTTGTACGAAGCGGATACATAGTGGAAGCTTTTCTTGGGCTAAGCCGTGATTTTCCCTCTTTTGAGGTTTTAAAAATTCTAGAGTTTTATTGTTCTCTTTAAATCGTTGTCTTTGGATTTCCTACGAAGCTAAAAAGTTTTACTCTGGCCAGATTTTCTTCAATAAAATTCATAATATAAAATAAAATAAATTTAATGAATTTTTAAAAGGCAGTCAGATTTATCAACATAGACATAATTTTAAACTAACATTAAATAATTATGAAAATTGATTCACGATTAAATTATAGGGCTTCAAATGAACCGAGTGTTTGATAAGTTACTCATGACTCGACTCGATTAGAGCTCATACATGAACGTTTGATTAACTAATTGAACAAATATGAAATTCTTTGTAAATACTCAATTGTTAAATGAACAAATTTGAATAGTTTGTCGTTTGATTTATTTATGTTCATGAACAATATTGTTTAAAGTTTTTGAACAAATTTTCTATGGAGTTCGATTATGACTTAATTACAAGTTGATTAATGATTCTTTGTGAACAATATTATTGCGTGCTAGAAAAACCAGTTGTGGTAGAGTAAAAGTTTTCGCCTTAGCTTCGTTGGGAAATCCAGCACACACATAGGTATTTAAAGAGTGAATAATAAAACTCCAGAATTTTTACGTGGAAAACCTTGAAAAGAAACCACGGGCTGTGATAAAAGCTTCCACTATGTATGTACAAGATCTTCCGATCAGATTACATGTAATGGAATGGGACATTCTTAAATGTTGGCGGCGATGATGGCGATGTTGACAATGTTGGCATATGTTGGCGATGATATGATGAGTAATTGATAGGCTGATGTCGGCGACGGAGTAGGATGGATGATAATGGCGGCCGGCGGCGTTAGCGTTGATATTAGTCGGTGGGTGGTGACATCAGTGGCGTATGGTTTGCTTGGAGGATCTTTAGAGCTCTCTCTCTCTGCTTTGGCCTCCATATGAGGAATGAGGAATAAGAGGAGTCTATAAATACATGCAAAATCCGAACCACTCTCCATCAGAATGGCTCATGATGATTCCCCGATCATATGATGTATTTTGTGTATTTGAATGCTCAAATGAATCAAGATAACAGCTTTGGCAGGCTTCGTCAGCTTCGATTTGTATAAACACTCCATATTTGAAATTTAATGGCGGTCAAAGTTTAATGCTATCTCGATTCAATTCGATAGCTTGCTTCGTCTTCAGAGAAAAGGTTATCTCGGTTGCTTTTTTTTTTGATATTGTATCTCATCAAAAAAATGTGTATTCAAAAAGTAAATTCTTCAGCAAGCGGGTCATTAACCACATTAAGACAGTCTTCATGTAAGATCATGACTGAGCATGACCCAAATATGTAGGTATAATGCAGATTCGGAATTTGATTTTTAAATCGACAGGCTTCGCGCGGGGCCTGAGGAATGGAAGTAGCGCCCGGCAGCGCAGCGTCGCTGTAATCCAGGCGGTCTGGCTTCGCCGCGATGTGTGAAGCGCGGTGAAGCGTAGCGAAAATGGGTCCGGCAGCATGAGCAGGAAGGGGAAGAATTGGATCGCTTGAGTCCTTGATTCTGCGATCAGGAGTAGTCAGCGAGGCGAATCAGATCAGCGGTTGAACGATGTCGGGATGAGTCAGGCCTGGTGCAGGCGGTGATTTGGCGAATTCGAATAAGCTGAACTGCGGTTAGTGCCCAGCGAATTACGGAGCGGATCTTGCATGGCCACGCATTGGCTTCCTGTGTCTGGCGGAGGTGAGCCCAGCGGGTCTTGTGATTAGCTGGGAGCCACATGATGGGGCTTGTATTGAGCGATAATTTTGACGATTTTAGGCGATTTTTTACCTTTACTATAAGGGTCTATAAAATCGCTAAGGGAGAAACGCTCTCCTTTGAGAAAGGTCATTGAGGCAATCAAGACTGTAGTTCATCTGGAGCTCAATTTTCCCTCGAAGAGGTGTTAACTAACCTCGTTGGAGAAGCGATGGAGATCAAGACCCGTAGTTCATACTGGCAGGCTCGATTTTCCTCGAAGAGGTGTTAAACTAACCTCGTCCGACCGGGATCAGGCGTAGCAAAGATTCATACGGCAAGGCTCAGATTTTCCTTGAAAGAGGTGTTGACCTCGTCGGACCGGAGGATCGGGCGATCAAGACCGATATGGAAAGGCTCCAGTTTTCCCTCGAAAGAGGTGTTAACTAACTCGGACCCGGCCGGATGGGCGATCAAGACTCTAGTTCAACAACTCCGATTTTCCCTTAAAAGAGGTGTTAAGCGACCTCGTCGGCGAAGATCGGGGGATCAAGACCTGTTCATATGGCTCAGTTTCCGAATGAGGTGTTAACCCGTCTGGCCAGGATGGAGGCGATCAAGAGGCGATAAGGAGAGCAGGTTAGCGGAGATGCTCATGGTAATTAAATGTGGTCATGATGACTTCAATGGTGAGCGAAAGATAAAGCCGATAAGTGGCCGTAATTAGCGATAGTCGGTATGATGGTGATGTGTATTAATGCGTTAAGAATAGTTGGAAGCCAAGCAGTGGTCGGCATCGGTCTAGCAGCAGTAGTCGCGGAGTCGATAATCAGCAGAATAATAAAAATGGCAGCATTGCGGCAATGAGAGCCGGTAGCGGGTTAGCGGCAAACATTAACCGGTGAGTCAAATAAATGCAGATTGCAGCAGCGAATAGTTCAGCGAGATAGCCGGATAATAATGGTGGTAATCCAGCAATTCAGCGGTAGTGTCAGCGACAGTAATCAGCAGTAGTGCGGTGAAGCAAATAATGATTAATGGCGGCAGAAGCGTCAGCGGTTCGATGATGGTCGGTATGTGCGCAAGCAGTAGTGGCCAACCCTTCTGCAATCAGTAGCCGAGCGCTGTAGCCAGCTATTAGTTGTAGCGGGTGATTAACAGCCGGCGGATAATAATGTAATACAGATGATAAATCGATAAAGGATAAGCCAGATGGTGGTGACAAATGAAGATGCCGGCGATAATTGGTGATATGATAGTAGTGTGGCGGTAATAGATGGCGCCGGCCGTGGTAACGCCCTCAGTGGCAGCAAACAGTGGCGGGTCGTGTCGATGGGATGGATATGGGAGATGAGATTTTGACTATCGAGGATGTTTGATGTTTGTTAGAGTAGATGGCCATTAACTATGTGGAAGAGGTTGAATTGAATCCGTGAGATTTTGACCATCTGAGGTTGTTTGTGTATTGCGATGAGCGTTAACATGTGGAAGAATTGAATTGAATCCGTGAGGATTTTGACTATCAAGGTTGTTTGTCATAGTGTTACCGATGGCGTTAACGTATGGAAGAGGTTGAATTGAATCCGAGGATTTTGACTATCAGGTTGTTTGTCAGTGTTACGATGACATTAACTATGGATGAGGTTGAATTGAATCTGAAATTTTGATTATCAGGGTTGTTTGTCCGATGTTACCAGATGGCGTTAACTGTATGGAAGAGGTTGAATTGAATCGTGAGAATTTTGACCTATCAGGGTTGTTTGTCGAGTGTTGGGATGGCGTTAACATGTATAGAAGAGGTCAAATTGAATCCGTGAGATTTTGACCTATCATTGTTTGTCGAGTGTTTGCTTTCGATGGCGTTAACTTTGTGGAGTAATTACAAAGTTTTGGCTATCAGGTTGTTTTAGTATTACCTGGCGTTAACATGGAAGAGGTTGAATTGAATCCCGAGGATTTTGACTATCAGGGTTGTTTGTTAGAGTGTTAGATGACATTAACGTATGGAAGGTCGAATTGAATCTGGCGAGGATTTTGGACTATCAGAGGTTGTTTCGTGTTACCGATGGCGTTAACTGTGAAAAGGGTTGAATTGAATCCAGGATTTTGACCTATCGAGGTTGTTTGTCGGGGTGTTACGATGGCGTTTATGGAAGAGGTCGAATTGAATCGCTAAGGATTTTGACTATCAGAGGTTGTTTGTCGAGTTTTACAGATGGCGTTAACTTGTATGGAAGAGTGCGTAGAAAGTCCACCAAGGACCTTTTGACCCATCTAGGTTGTTTGTCGAGTCTTTGCTCGATGGCGTTAACTGTATGGAAGAATTCGAATTAAAACATCTGTTTGTGGTTGTAAAGTTGCTCCTTAACGCGGTCTCATTTTTCCATGAGTATGAGTGAAAAATATAATTTGCAAAGCTATATCTCTTCGATGTTGAAATATCCTCCAACTTTGACTTGTTTCTTGGGATGGAAATCATTAGCTTAACATGGGCGATCTTACGAGATTGAAGTTGCCCCAGTTCCAGTCTGAAGGAACAAAGTTTGATGAATCTTAATTCTTTGCTTGCGCTCTTTAAAAGCTTGAAATGCTCCACCTCGATGGTGGTTTTGATCTTGTCGGGAAACTTGGTCGTCATACAAGATGAAATAATGGGAATCGACTTCCACGACAATAAAATTATTATGCGTGCTAGAAAAACCGATTCTGGTAGAGTAAAGTTTTCGAGCGTTGGAAATCAGGCACACGGTATTTAAAGAGTGAAAAAACTCAGGGAACATGGAAAATCTCGAAAAGAGGGAAAGACCAGGGCTGCTTCGATAAAAGCTTCCATATGTATCTCTGTTTGAGTATAAGATCTTCTCGATCAAATTATATTTGTATATGAGAAAGGGACAACTGATTCTTAATATAAACAATGTTGGCAGCGATGTTGTGGCGATGTTGGCGACAATGTTGGCGATGATGTCATCGATAGTAGTGTGATGATGATGGCCGATAATGGTCAATATGGCGATGAATGGCGGCCCGTGGCGCGTTTATTATAGCGTTGCGGTGGGTGGCCCGTCAGTGGCTGGCATGATTGTGCTTGGAGGATCTTTAGAGCTCTCTCCTCTCTCTTGCTTTTTGGCCTCCTCATATGAGGAATGATTTATAGATTGGAGGAGTGGAGTCTCGTAAATACATGCAAAATCGAACCACTCCTCTCTCTCCGTGGGACTCATAATGATTCCCTCGATCATATGATGTATTTTGTGTATTTGAATGCTCAAATGAAATGAATTGTAAGATCTTTGGCTTGTTGGAACCGGCTCGTCGAGGGCCTTCGATTTGACTATAAACACTCAGTATTTGAGAGCATTTAAGAATTTAAGCGATGTCTGGTTTCCAATAATATTTTAAGTCTTGATCTCAATTTGATTTACATTGCTTTTTCATCAAGATTAGTGCTTAAGAGATTTTTCAAGGTCATATCAAATATCATTTAAATTTTAGGCTTAATAAGCTTTAACTAATACATGTGATGTATATTTCGCAACAAGTTGCTCGCAAATAAGCTCGATTAAGGCTTGATTAAAATTCGATTATTTCATTAAATGAGCTATTGGCTAATAGGCTCAATAGTCCAATTTGAACCGAGCTCGAGAACAAACTCGAATCAAGATTAGGCTCAATAATAATAAATAAGCTCAAATTTAAACACAATCTTAAACCAGCTCGAATAGAGCTCGAGTTCAATAACAATGAACAAGCTTGAAACATGCTCCGCTTACCTCAGCCCTATTAAATCAATTGAATTTACAAATTTCATTTTATTTTAAAATCATATTTACATTCACTTTTTTTATTAAAATTTACCATTGAATAAATCATTAAATAAAAATAATCATTTAAACTATATTTAAAAAAAAAGATATAATTTTTTTTTATTTTCATTTTTTTTAGGCATTTATAAACATAGCACACAATTTTTATATGTTTAAATATTAAATATTTAAATTTTGATATTTATATATGTAATATTTAAATCTATAAAATTATATAAAAATATTATTTTAATTGATTTTTAAAAATGAAATGTATTTTTTTTAATTATTAGATATATATAAATGTATAAAAATTATGTGATTGTAATTTTTTTTTAAAAAAAATGAGAAATATTTAGACTTTTTTTAGAATGCAATTTTAATGAGCCAGACTGTCTTGGTCTCCACACTAATAATTTATTATAATTTTTATTTTTTTAAATGAGTATCCACTCTTATTGAGTGAGAATATCATTATAACTAATTTTATGAAGATTTAACATGATATTCATCACTCACATATATATTAAATCCTCATTTACCTTCTCACAATTACACATTATTATAACTTTAACCGTAGTAATAAATATTTCTAGAAATCTGTTAACATTATTTTTCCACCGACAATAAAATAAGAGATTTACATACATTTCGATTAACTTATGTATTTCGTATTTACTTTTATTTAAATATTCTTTCTTAACTTAAATCTTTATTATTACATCAAAAATACCACCCTGATTACTTTTTCTATGTGAAATATACCTTTTTTCTGCATAGGAAAAGTGATAATTTTGTAAATATTCAAATTTGAGTGTGAAATATGTAAATGCATAAGAATTCCGTGATATGTATGTAAATTTCCCTAAAAATAAACATTTATTCATCCACGTCTCTTTACACAACCACTCACTCTTCCGTATTCCGGATAGCCCTTATCATAATAATTTTAATACTTCAAAAATAATTATATATATAACATTTTATTTTTATATATTTATAATTCTAAAATTTTAAAATTGTTATAATAAATATCTAACTGGATTTTATATTTTATAAAATTCTTAATAATTTATTTGGATCATAAATATCATAATAATAGGATAGCCCTTATCATGATATACACAAATATAAAAATATTAAAAATAAATAAAATATTGAATCATAAATATATAAATATTGAGTGATTTGTTTGTAAATATTTCTTTTTTATTTAAAAAAAACATTTCTTCGAGGCGGCAGGCAGTTAAAAAAATAATAATAAAAGAAAATAAGAACAAATGAGCAGAACCTTGACAGGAAAATATTTTGGTCGTAAATTATTTTTTATTTTATTGGGGAAGGGCAAAAAGATAAATAACAGAATTTATTGCATGCGCAGAGTAAAAAAAACTAAAGTTGACTATACCAGATCTTGATCGGTGGAGGGGCGTGAATAAATAAAATTAAATATTAGGGCGGCAATGGTAGGGCAGGTCCAAGATTATAATTGAACTAATATAATTAAGCATTAATATTATTTTAATTTTTATTAAAAATCATTTAGATTTATACAATTTTAAATTAAAATATGTGAACATATTTTAGGAGCATGAATTTATTTATTTCTATTCATAAATAATTTATTTTTAATTTGATAATTAATGAAATATTTAGTAGGGACTAAAAGATATCTTGAATGTTATTCAATTAAATTGTACTTATATATCAATTATTTAATCGCTTTTATTAGTCTATTATATATTTATTTATTAGGCTTGATTTCAATATTTCGTAAGATCTATTGTGTAACTTTTTATAAGTCAAAAATTTTAAATTAAACTTAATTTTAATCTTAATTATCAATTTAAGCAAAAAAAATCAATAAAATAGGCCTAATCGTCCGACGCCACATTGACATCAGTCGTCCATCGAACGGACAACTGATTTATCCGAAATTAGGACGAGTCAGAACGGACGACTGACGCCAACATGGCGTTCACGTTGGCGCCAATCGTCTGTTCGACAGACGACTGACTTATCCTTATTTTGAGCAAAAACTCATGATGGGGAGACTCGCAGATCTATTTTTTTTCCTCCCGTAAGCTTGGCTCGTCCGTTTCAAAAAAAGAAAAAAAATAAGCACAGTAAGGATTCTCGGACGAGACTAAGCAGCTACCCACCGCCGTCTTTCTACCGCCAAAGCACTCCGCCGGCCAAAGAGTGCGCCACCATCGAAACCATTTATTTCTTCGCTCGTCCATCGATTAATGTCATTTTTTTCCTAAATACTTAATTTATGATAAATCTTTTTATATATTATTTTGTATTGTATGATTTACTTATTTATTTTAAAAAATAATAATAGTCATAAAATATGTTTTAATTTGAAATAAAATATAAATAAATAAAATAAAAAAATTAAAAGTAATCCCAAACAGCCACAATATGAATGATTAACGTGAATTGCAAAAAAATATTATAATAAACATTATTTACAAAATTGCATAATAAAAAATAATTAATTAATTACATAGCAAAATTAAACTCTATAACACCTGTCTATAATTCCAAAAAAAATACTCTTCCATGTAATTCAAATAAATTTTATTTACAAATGTCACCCCCAAACATCCTATTTTTTATTTAAAAGTCATATTTTTTTATTACTTAAAATAGCAAAAAAAATTGCGCCAAATAAAATCTAAATTATTTAAAAATGACGACTCTCTGATTTACTATTTCGAAGATCCATCCTCAGTCAAATTAACATATTCAATAGCCCATTTTTGCAATTTACCCTTTTCCATCCCCTCCGACTTTCCGAAATTTACATATACTGTCGAAGTCAAAACAAATTCATAAAAAAATAAAAATAAAAAATAAAAGTCTCCCTTCACTGGGCCGGCAGCGACTCCGGCTGCCAGAAGAAATCGGAAGAATCAAAAAGCCCGCCGTCAAACGAAGCGGCGACGCCAGGGCCGCCGTCCTCCTCCCCACCAAACTTCTCCTCCGCCGGAGCACCGAACTCCATCAACCCTTCGCACCAAACCGGCATCTCCTCCTCCTCAAAACCCCAGATCTGGCCGAACCCCTCCGCCGGCTCAACATCCTCCTCCGTCCACAACTCCGCCAGCAATGACTGCGCCGACGCCGGCGGCGGAATCCCTAGATCGTCGTCCGACGCTTCGAGTAAATACCCAATCTCCGCATGCCTTTCCTCACCGTTCTCCTCCGGCGGCATGGCGATCTCCTCTTCGAGGCTTCTCATCACTGTGGCCAAATCCAGGCTCTCCGGATCCCGATCTCCGGCATCGACGTCGTCTTCTTCGAGAATACCAAAGAGGAGATCCGCATGGAGACGCTTCGCCTCCGCCACCTCCTCCGGCGACGTTTCCCGGCTTCTCTTGTTCCCAACGCAGCCGTCCATCGGAAGGTACAAATAACTTCGGGGAGAGAGAGAGAGAGAGAGGGTGTTTTGGGCAAGTGGGTCAGTTGAGTTGCTGTTTATATAGGAGGTGGGGTGAGTTTAAGGGATTATAATTTTAATTTCTAATTATTAAAAAATATATAAAAAATCAGTGTAGAAAAAAAAAACCGAAAAGGCCGAGTGGGGAAAGCGAGATTCTTCGGGAATTTCGGACGACTTGCCAATTGTATTTATTATTAAAAACGTTTAAGTTCCGGATGGCGAGGGATTTGGCGTCCGGTCCGACGTCGTCAGCTAACTCGGCTCGGCTGGGATTCGACCCAGCGACAAGCATTCGCGAATCGCGGCTCGCACGATCTTCCCCCTCGTGAATATTTATAAAACTTTGATCACAAAATCTTTAAATTATTATTTATTTTAAAATCATTATAATAAAAAGTCATATATTTATATTTATCTTGAAGTATTTTTTATTTAAAGATTTATTAATTCAATATTAATCAAAATATATCGCTTTTAAATTTATTTATTATTTTATTCAGGGGACAAGCCATGCTGCGCCACGTGGATAAACTAATCGAGCTACAGCGGCCGGCTTGTATTTCAATTTAAATTAATCAATTAGATTTTAGCTTGAAGTGGGCCAACTCATCAGCTGACTTAATTTTTAATAAATCAGGAGTTAATAACATCGAAATTATAAAAATAATAATGAGAGAGAGCAAAATTAATAATAAATAATCTATAGTTATAGACACAAATTATTTATAATATAAACAAATATGCCCTCTCTAGAATGACTATGACCTTAATTAGGAAAATCTCTAAGGATGTGTGATTGACTTGAATTTTAAGTATAAAATAAATGATGGATTTTAAATTTTTTTGGTGTTTGATATGGTGTAAATTAAAATTTTTAAGATAATATAATATATTTAGAATATATTATAAAAGTTATTTATTTTAATTTATTTGGAATTAGATTTTAGTGCTTGATTAAATTATTATGGTGCGCCCGTCCCGCCAGCCTCCTCTCACCAATTACCGGTTGGCCATTAGCCACCATCGATTACTAGCGTAGACTAATACCGCTGATTACATTCTATCTTTATCTTAAGTGATTCAAGCATACAAAATATTTCTCATTATTTTTTTGACCAATTCTACAAATTGTTTGAACTAAATTGAGCCTATCCGAACATTAGTTCGATCAAGTCAATCTATATCAAACTTGATACGTCCTCACGCAACAAAACTACAATTTGGTTTCTTATAGATCCCCAAAAAAATACTTACTTTGATTAGAAAATAAGGCTTTTTATATAATTTTTTCTACAATCCCAATAACCTTAGTGATGAATATATTGTGATAAGCTGAAATCATTATTACTATAAAAATATTAAGTTTAATTTTAAAGATAATCTATTTTAAGTGGTATCAGGGTGATGGCCATTGTTGATGCTGGTGAGACTTTTTAAATTATTTTAATTTAATTAATCAATTAGACTTTTCACTGAAGGATAGTTATTATTTAATTTTTTAGATTCAAATTTCTCTAATATTAAATTTGGGCTGTCTTCCAATTTCTCTAAAAAAAATGCTAATTTTTTATCTATTGTTTCTTTTTTTAAAAAAAAATCATAATATTCTCTGTTAAAAAACATGAGAATAACTTTTTCATATAACAAAATAAAAAAATAAAAAATATCAATTAAAATAGTTGATTGATATTTTCAATTTTTCCTTTTAAATACCTTTTATAAATTTTATTATTTTCTTATGATGGCATATGTTGCTCATTCAATCATTTTATTTTATTTTATTTTATTTTTCATGAAAATGTATATTAGAAATTTTTTTTTCTGAGGACTGTTTCTACAAAGCTGAAGTCCACAATGACAACTCAAATAATATTCTTAAATATATTTTAAAACAAATTAAATTAAATAATTTACATAAAATAAATTTAAAATCAATCCTCATGCAGAAGGAGCAGGACATAGCCAACAGTAAAAATGCCAATTAAATCATTTTAAAAATCTCTAATAATCGCAAGCCAGAATAGCTTATTAGCATCGATTTTTTTTAATGCTAATACAATTAAATTAAAAAAAAGGTCAAAATCAATTACATATGTCATTTTTTAATGCATTTTAGTAAAATTATATTTAAAATTATTTGCATTTAAATACAATTATATCTGTTATCATTATACAATAACCTGATATGACACGAATAACAATAACCTATTAGTTTAAATTTTTTTTGTGATTACGATATAGATTGAGTGCAAATTTATACAATAACCTGAGATGACCCATTGATAGTCATGCACTTTAGGAGAGTTGCCAAATTCTTCTTAGGAACACGTGATTATATTCATTTCTCGAGCAAACTTAGTAGCTAAGTATTGAAGATTGAGTTAAAGTTATCTATTAGGAGATATGAAGACATTCAATTATTGACAAATTAAGGCTTTGTATGATGATCTCTAAATAACATATGCTTTAGGCCTATTGCTAAATAATGTCCTATTGAATCTCATTTATCATTCATTACGATATAATTGACCTAGCTTTGATGAATGTAAGTATTTTTTTTTTTTTTTACTTGATTTGCTTATAGAAGATGAGGACGACAAGAAAAATAATAAGTGAATAAAACTTATGATAAACAGTTAGATTGATATGAATCTTTGATACGTTATTGATATGCTAGTATCAACACTTACAAGTATAAGATTTTGTGGTTCATTTATAAGTCCTTTGCTTCTTATATTTAGTCTGTTTGGGGCATCTGTAATTTTATAAAAAACTTCGTTATAAAGCTACTATGGAGAAAGTAGCTTTTTGAAAAAACTATTGTATGTGTTACAAATATTTTTTTTTTGCAAAATTCAAAACATAACTTTCTGACAGCCACCATACTCTAACAGCTCTAGTTCTCAAAATAATTTTTTCACTATTATTGTGTGTTAGAAAACTTGTAGCAGTATAATAGAATTTCGTCTTCTTGTATAATCTGTATGCACGGATAGTTGAAAAAAGAATAAGAACTCCATAATTTTATGTGAAAAATCAGGAAGAGGGAAAAAAATCCGGGGCATAGAGTCTATATATCTGCTTTTAGATGCATAGTTTAAATTTTACGGCGGGATTACAAGGTGTATGTTAGAAATCCTGATAATAGGAATTTCATAGTCTTTTTTTATAGTATAAATACCCCCAAAAGGGTGAGGGAAAGCTCGCGCATTTCTTTCTTCTATTTGGCAATCTCTAACGCATAGCGGTCAGACCTCGTAGGCTCAGTTCTCGATCTCGATTTTCCGCGGTTGGCATCCAAATTTAGGCTCCAGTATGCTTTCACTTTCTTCTCTTTGGTGGACTTCACTGACCTGTATAACGATACTGACCCCCCTCGCAGGCTCTAATTCTTCCCGATCTTGGGGTTTCTAACTAACCTGGTTAGGCGGCGCGCATCTTGAATTCATGCTCCAATGTGTTTATGCTTTCTTTTCTTTGGTGACATCTAACACAGTATACTTGGTGCCAACCCTTGCTCAGTTTTTCCCGATCTCGAGTTTCCAACGACTTGGTTGGTGTGCATCCGGTTTAGGCTCAGGTGTGCTTACGCTTTCTTCTCTTTGGTGGCTTTCTTTGGCTTCTCTTGTCGACCTCCCTATGGCTCCAGTTCTCCCAAATCTCGAGGTTTCCAACTGGCCTAGTTAGGCGGCGCGCATCCCGAATTTATGCTCCAGTGTGCTTCTGCTTTCTTCTCTTTGGTATCCTCCACTAACCTATATAATGGTGCTGAACTCTCTCGCAGGCTCCAGTTCTCCCCGATCTCAGGATTTCCAATTGACCTGGTTAAGCGGCATGCATCCCGAATTCAGGCTTCAGTGTGTTTCCACTTTCTTCTCTTTGGTAGCCTCCACTAAACTATATACGGTCTGGACCCTCTCGAGCTTGATTCTCCCGATTTGAGTTTTCCAAGCGACTGGTGGGGCATTCAATTCAAGTTCCGGTGTGCTTCGATTCAGTGGGTAAGCATCTTTTCACAGATATCACAATATCTAAAGAGTCCCAAGCAAAGCTTGCACAAGATGATGGGTTGCGAAAGCATCAAGGGACATCGAGATCCAACGATGTAACACCAACTATTAACAATGATACTTTGATAATCTTCAGAAAGAAGTTTTATTTTCCAATTGATTTGGTGACTATTCCTCCTAAAAAATTGCAATGAGCTTATTCTCCTCCATTAGTGTACATGTACCTTCTAAGACTTTTACCTTCCGAGATTTTTGAAGTACATGTACCTTGAGATTTTGATGTGCATTATCTTGGGCTTTTGTGAGGTTTTGATGTACTATGTCTTTTTAGGCTTTTACTCTTGAGATTTTGATGTACCTATATCTTCTTAGGCTTTTGTCTTCTAAGATTTTTGATATACATGTATTTTCTAAAGCTTTTGCCTATTGAGGTTTTTGATATACATGTACCTTCTAAGGCTTTCGCCTACTGAGATTTTTGATGCACTTATATCTTCTAAGGCTTTCACATAGTGAGGATTTCGATGTACTTGTACCTTCTGAGGCTTTCGCCTATTGAGATTTTTGATATATTTATATACTCTCTGGGTTTGTGATATGCGTATCTTCAGGCTTTACCTTGAGATTTTGATGTACACATTCGAGACTTTGCTTTTAAGATTTTTGATGTACTACAGCAAAAGCTTTGAAATTTTGATGTACTTGTACCTTCTCAGGCTTTCACCTACTGATGTTTTTGATGTGCTTGTCCTTATGAGGTTTTCGCCTATTGAAATTTTTGATATATATGTACCCTCTGAAACTTTTGCCTTTTGAGATTTTTGATGTACCTGTACCTTCTGAGGCTTTTATCTTCAGAGATTTTTGATGAGTGGAGACTCTGTCAACCACTTACTCTCTTGGAGTCTTTTTAGTGAGGACCTTGTCACTACTAGCTTCTCATCGAGGCTTCCTCAAGGGCATGCCTTCCAGGGGAGGAATCCATAGAAGATTTTTGACCTCTCCGAGGTTATTTGTCAGAGTGTTACTCAGTGATATTTAACCTGTGTGGAAGAAGTAAATAGTTTTAACTCTCATTTGAGGTTATTTTGCCAAAGTATAACGTTAACCTGTGTGGAAGAGGTTAAACATTTTGATTCTTCCGAGATTATTTATCAGAGTATTACTCAATGATGTTAACTTGTGTGGAAGAGATTAAATTAAAACATCTATTTGAGGCTGTAACCAAAGTTCCTCCTTGACATTTACCTTATTTTCATGAGTATGACTGGAGAATCATAATTTGCAAAGTTATCTCTCTCTCTTTTTTTTCAATGTTGAAATTACTCTGCATTATTGACTTGCTTCTCGAGCTAATAATTAATTAGATATTCAAAATATTGATTTGAATGATATTTTGAGATCAAGGGTTGCCCCATAGTTTCCAACTAGAGTTGAATGATCGAAGTTTGATGGATCTTCATTCTTCGCATGCGCTCCTCAAAAATACAAAGTGCTCCACCTGGCTGGTAGTTTCGATCTTGTTGGGAAACTTGGTTGTCTTACATTATGAAATAATGAAAATCTCTTCCCACAGACGGCGTCAAACTGTTCCGTGCTAGAAAACTTGTAGTAGTAGAATAAAACTTCATGTCTTAACTTTGTATGAAAATTCAACACACACGCAGATAGTTGAAAAGAGAATAAGGAACTCTAAAATTTTTACATGAAAATATCAGAAAGAGGAAATTACGAATGCATATACTCCTATATATACTTTGGAGTCTGAGTTTAAGTCTTTCGGGGATTACAAGATTGTATGTGAGAAATCTTGATAATGAAATTCGAATCGGTTATAACTACGTGGTGGAATGTAATATGGTTGTTGGTTACGATCGGCGATAATTACGATAGATAACGGTGGCGATGAGACTTTAACAGCTCTCTCTGCTTTCTCCCAGTTCTCTCCTCCTCTTTGAGAAGAATGTGGTCATATTTATAGGATTTTGAGAGAGCATTTTGATAATTGCAGTCAAAATTTTAAAACACTCCATCGGATGGTTCGTATTGATTCATTTGATCATAGATAGTTTTTTTGATGATTTGACTACTCAAATGACATTCGATCTGAGTGATCTTAGACTCGTTGGATTCATCTTGTCGAGCTGCTCGATTCGACTATAAGCACGTCAAATTTGGAAGTCATTTGATCATTCAATAGTATTTTGAAGTTTTCATATGTAACTTTTGGATTTAATTTGAGCTCGATCTGACATACTTTTAGCATTGTTGAACTCATCTCACTGAGTCGTTTAATTATACATGCTTTAATTTAAGACTTGTACTTTATTTATAAATTTTAGAGAGATATATCAACTATAATATTTTCTAAAATAAATAGTTAAAAACCTGATAGCTAAATGATGTTGTTTGATTTTGACTCATTTCAAAATAGTCAGAAAATTATCCTAAATACACATTTAGTTAATTTTTAGAAGTCTTGTAATTATAAAGATGGAGGAGTAACAGGTATTTAAGCTCTATCAATAAAAAATAAAAAAATACTTGATTAATCTTGTGATTCAATTATTTAAAAAATAATAAATAAATAAAATTATTATCTAGAATAACATGTGTTCAACATATTAAAAACTTTAATGACTTTGTTTATTAGATAAAGCAAGTTGAGCTATAGGTTTTTTTTCACGTGTAAGAAAACACACGCCCAAGAAACTGTTTTGAAATTCGGCTTCCCTCTCGGCTCCATCCGAGCCGAGCCTTACGCCGCTAAGCGATGGATCGCTGCGCCACGGCTAACTGGATTCGGAGACTCCCGTAATAACCGGCCTGCCCGGTGTTTCCCGGGGGACAGATGCGCCACGTGTCGGTAACTTGTGCGGTGGAATTAATTATTGGACCGGATCGTGATGTGTCCAACGACTCCGGCTGTCTGAGAACAAGTACAGCGAAGAAAATTGATTTTCCAACCATTTTGTTCCAAGCCGATGAGATAAAATTTTATTATAATATAATTAAATTAGATTTCCAAATATTGAAAATATCTTTTAAGATATTTATTAATCAAATTAATTAGTATTTGCATATATGACCCAATTTTTATATATTTATAAATATAATATTTATTTTATTTTTAAAAAATTATCAAGTTTATATATTTACAAATATAATAATCATATCATTAATAATTTACGAGAATAAAAATTATAGATTTGACGTTTATTATGCATTTTAATACTTAGATCATAATTTGAGAATAGTAAAAGATTAGTAGTTTTGTATATATATATATATATATATATATATATATATATATACCCTTAAAATAAACTTATTATATTTGTTATTAATTTGGCAAGTAACATATTATTTCTCGATATAAATAAATTGCCAAATAATAATTTTCAATTTAAAAGATAAACATTATTAAATTATTAAATAAATAAGTCAAAATGTATTCTACTGATCAATATCTGATAATTTCGTTACATTGATGTATAATATAAGATGTACGAAGTTAAAAATATATCTAATAAAATTACTTTCATCATCATATAAATTATATTAAAATATTTTGATAATTTTGTTCTATTAAATATAATTATCAAATGCATTTAAAGATAACATAGTTGTTAGCGTCTTTAGAAACCAGGTCCGTAGAGTGAAAGTTCTGGCAGCTTGTCGATTAGTCCAGCGTAATTAAAGAAGCGAACATGAGGCCTCGGAACTTTTAACGTGGAAAACCTCAAGGGGGGAAAAACCACGGTGCGTAAAAGCTTCCACTATGTATGTTTGAGTACAAAGTCTTCACGATACAAGATTCTGAGGTATGAGGAGGAAAAAAATATGTAACAATGATCGGGTTGTAATGGTTCTTTGGTAGTAGGTGGAGATCTGAGATAATTAGCGATGAAGGTGGGTGATGGTGGTTGATGGCCGTCGGCGGGGTGCGACCTTCTTGGAGGATCTTCAAGCTCTTCTTCTCCTTGGGCTTTTCCTCTTCTTGCTCTTCCTCTTCTCTTTTGCTTTCGGGTTCTCCTTCCTTTGTTTGGACTCTTATCTTCTTCCTGCCGGACTCTTTCTTCTTTTCGGACTCTTCCTCTTCTTTTCTTTTCTGCTTTCTCCTTGTTTGTTTGACTCTCTTCACAGCCCTCCTTTGGTGTGAGGAATGAAGGCTGTTATAGATGGGAGGAGGGCATTCTTATATAAATTCATGTAGTACCACTCTCCCGATCACGGCTCGGGATGATTCCTTGATCATTTGATGTATTTTGAGAATTTGGATGCCCAAATGAAGTCGAATTATGAGATCTTAGGCTCATTAGATCCACTCGTTGAGGCGCTTCGATTTATTATAAACACCCCATATTTGAGAGCTGTTTTGGGATTTAATTGATGTCCCAAAGATTCCAATGATATTTTAAGTGCTTGATCTCGATCGATTTTGACTCAAAATCATATAACTTCGACATCAAGATTTGTGCTTTGGTAGTGGTATTTTGAGAGCCATATCAATTGCCTTATTTTTAGGCGGTTGGTGTGACAGTTGGGCGTGGCGTTCAGTGTACGGCCGGTTGAATTCAGCCTTGGTTCGAATGGCGACCGGGTGAATGGTAGGAGCCCGAGATGCCTGTCGCATGCGTCATGTATGAGGTAGGATTTGAAGGGTTTGAGCCATTTTTGAGGTTTTACCTTTTTTCCCCATGCTATAAATTCCCAGGGTGAGAGGAGAGACACCTTTCCCTCTCCCTTTCTTGAGTAAGGGTCCTTTGGAGGCAATCGAAGCGATCAAGATCGTTAGGGAGGCGATTGAGGAAAGCATCGAGGCGATCAAGGCCCGCGTTACATGGTCGCGGTTCGGTTTGACTCGTCGGTTCTTGGCCTCGTCGGTTACTGTTCAGCGCGGTACATCGTCGTGGTTCAGGTTCGGCCTCGTCCGTTCGGCCTCGTCGGACCGTCTAGGTTAGGAGGTGATCAAGGCCACGGTACATACGTCGTGGTTCGATTCTGATCGTCGGTTCGCGCCTCGTCGGACCGTCCGGTTAGAGGCGATCAGGCCCGGTATCGTCGGTTCGGTTTCGCTCGTCCGTTCGGCCTCGTCGGGGCCGTCTGGTTGAGCCACCGGTACATCACGTCGTGGTTCCGGTTTCACTCGTCGATTTCACGGCCTCATCGGACCGTCTGGGTTCAAGGCCCACGGTACATACGTCGTGGTTCCGGTTTACCGGCCTCGTCCGGTTTACTGGCCTCGTCGGACCGTCTGGGTTCAAGGCCCACGGTACATACGTCGTGGTTCGGGTTCTGCTCGTCGATTCGCAGCCTCGTCGGATCGTCCGATTTCAAGGCGCTACATACATCTTGTTCCGGTTTCGGCTCGTCGTTCTTGGCCTCGGACCGTCCGGGTTAGGAGGCGATCAAGGCCCACGGTACATATGTCGTGGTTCCGGTTCACCGGCCTCGTCCGGTTTACTGGCCTCGTCGGACCGTCCGGGTTAGGAGGCGATCAAGGCCCACGGTATATACGTCGTGGTTCCGGTTTCCCTCGTCAGTTTCAGCCTCGTCGGGCCGTCCGGGTTAGGCGATCAAGGCCCACGGTATCGTCGTGGTTCCGGTTTCGGCCGTCGGACTGTCCGGGTTAGGAGGCGATCAAAGGCGGTATCGTCGTGGTTCCGGTTTCCGGCCTGTCGAACCGTCCGGGTTCAGGCGATCCACCGGAGGCGAGGCGCGATGCTCGATGATGGTGGCCACGAGATAACAGCGATAGTGGTAGCCGTGCCGGCGATAATTGGCAGCGTGACGGCAGCGGCAACAGCGGTGGCCGGCTTCTCGCGGTTGCGGCGATAGGGGGTGGCGGCAACCTGGCAGCGGCAGTAGTCGGCAGTGGCAGCCCAGTGTCGATGGCGGCGCGGTGGCAGCGAATGGTGGTGACCAGCGGAGATTGCCGGCGATGGTCGGCGATGGCCGGCGGCGATAATTCGGCAACGATGCTATAGCGGTTGGGCCGGCAGGGTGGTCGGCAGCGGCAACTGCGATGATAGTCGACGGTGGCGGCCCGGCGTTGTCGGCGAATGGCCGTATGGTAAATAGTCCTATTTGTAAATAAGATTTCTTGAAACTTGATAGATGGTTCAACGGTTGATAATTGATGTTGTCAACTTGCATGTTAGATATAATTGAATCCGGCGAGGATTTTGACTATCAGGTTGTTTGTCGAGTGTTAGATGGCATTAACGCAATATAGTGGGTACAAATTTTGACTTTCTAGGTTATTGGTCATATTATCGATGCTAACGTATGGAAGGCGTGAGAATCCACCGGGGCGTTTTGACCTATCTGGGTTGTTTGTCGAGCTTTTGCTCGATAACATTAACCCGTATGGAAGAAGCGTGAAGTCCACCAAGGGCGTTCGACTTATCACAGGTTGTTTGTCGAGCTTTTGCTCGATGGCGTTAACGTATGGAAGAGGTCAGAAGTCCACCAAAAGCGTTTTGACTATCATGGGTTGTTTGTCGAGTTTTGCTCAATGACATTAACACAGGTCGCGGAAGTCCAGGGGCGTTTTGACTATCTGGGTTGTTAGTCGAGTTTTACCGATGGCGTTAACTTGTATGGAAGAGGTCATGAGAAGTCCACCAAAGACGTTTTGACCTGTCCGAGGTTGTTTGTCAGAGTGTTACCCAATGACATTAACCTGTATGGAAGAGGTCGAATTGAATCCGCTAAGATTTTGACTATCAGGTTATTTGTCGAGTGTTGCGATGGCGTTAACATATGGAAGAGGTTAATTGAATCTGTGAGCGTCGATGGTGGCGGCTGGCGTCGTAATCAGCCGATGAGCGACAATGTGATAACCGGCAGATGCCGGCGATAATCAGCAGCGATGGCCGGCCAGTAGTCAGCAGCGTAACCGGCTAAAGGTTGCGGCCCAGAGGTTATCAGCGATGCGGCAGCGCAAATAGTCGCTGATGATTAAGCGATAGTAGCCAGCGGCTACGGTATGGCGCGAGGATGGTTGCGGCGTTGATGATAGTGGTCAGCGTAGTCAGCGGCAGTTCAGCGGCAATGGTTGGCAACAGTGACCAGCAGCAGTAGTCAGTGATAACCGGCGAAAAATGTCGTCGATAATTCGGCAATGCCGGCGAATGTGTCGGCGGCGGTGGCCGGCGGCGTCCGTGTCCCTGCTTGTGGGAAATAATTTCTTGAAACTTGATGGATGGTTCAAAGTTGATAATTGATGTCGTCAACTTGCTTGTATGGAAGAAGCGTGGGAAGTCCACGAGGACCTTTTGACCTTTCACGGGTTGTTTGTCGAGTTTTGCTCGATAACTGCCGTATGGAAGAGTGTGGGATATCCATTAAGGGGCGTTTTGACCTTTCACGGGTTGTTTGTCGAGCTTTTGCTCGATGACGTGCTGTATGGAAGAGATCACGAAGTCCACCAAGGATGTTTTGACCTTTCACGGGTTGTTTGTTGTAGCTTTTGACGATGACATTAACGTATGGAAGAGATCGAAGTCCACCAAGGGCGTTTTGACTATCTGGGTTGTTTGTCGAGTGTTTACTCGATGGCGTTAACCCGTATGGAAGAGATGGCGGGAAGTCCACGGGCGTTTTGACTATCCAGGTTGTTTGTCAGAGTGTTTACTCGATGACGTTAACCCGTATGGAAGAAGTCGAATATTTGTATGAGCTTGTAGCCAGAGTTGACTATTGATCTTTGTCTTTTCATTGGTGTTGCTGACTTGCTTATCTTTTGAGATTAAGAGTTGCCCCCCAGTTCCCGACAGAATCTGAAGGAACAAAGTTTGATGAATCTTCACTCTTCGCTTGCGCTCTTTAAAAGCTTGCAATGATCCACCTCGATGGTGATTTTGATCTTATTGAAAAACTTGGTTGTCATACAAGATGAAATAATGGGAATCGATTCTCAGACGGCCTGGCTGTTGCGTCTAGAAAATCGATTCCGGTAGAGTGAAAGTTTCACTTAGCCTGTCGATTAGTCGACACACAGTAATTAAAGCGAGCAGACTCAGAACTTTAACGTGGAAAATCTCGAAAAGAGGGAAAAAAACCGGCTAGCCCACTTCCACTATGTATCTGTTTGAGTACAAAGTCTTCCCTCATCTGAGAATTGCATATGAGGGAGGAAAAAGCAGTATGTAACAACGACCAGGGTTGTAATGGTTCTTTGTAGTAGGTGGAGATCTGGGACAATTAGCGATGAAGGTGGCGGTGATGGTGGTTGATGGTCGGCAGTGCGACCTTGGAGGATCTTGAAACTACTTCTTCTTCCTCCTTGCTTTGGCTTTTCCTCTTCTTCCTTGCTGACTCTTCCTCTTCTTCCTTGCTGGGTTCCTCCTCTTCTTCTTGTTTGGACTCTTCCTCTTCTTTCTTTCTCTTCCTCTTCTTCCTTGGACTCTTCCTCTTCTTTCTTGCTGCACTCCTCTTCTTCACTTGTTTGACTCCTCTTCTTCTTCACTTCACTTCCCCAGCCCTCCTTTGGTATGAGGAATGAAGGCTATTATATAGATGGGAGGGGCATTCTTGTAAATTCATGTAAGGCGTACCACTCTCCTCGATCAAACTCGAGGATGATTCCTTGATCATTTGATGTATTTTGATTTGGATGCCCAAATGAAGTGAATTATGAGATCTTAGGCTCATTAGATCCCTCGTTGAGGCTTCGATTTGTATAAACACCCCATATTTGAGGCTGTTTTGGGATTTAATTGATGTCCCAAAGATTCCAATGATATTTTAAGTGCTTGATCTCGATCGGTTTTGACTCAAAATCATATAGCTTTCGACATCATGATTTGTGCTTTGGCTAGTGGTATTTTGAGAGCCATATCAATAGTATAAAAAATATTTAAACTAAAAATAACTCTATAATAAAGAATGACATTTTTTATATAAAAAATTATTTTTATTTATTAATATATTACCATTTATTTTATAATTTCAATGTATCATCTTAAAATCAAATGAAGCAAATATTAGTTATATTATAATGAAATCAAATAATTTAATATTTCTATATTTATTCCTATGATCTAAAACGTATTTTTGACACTTGTTGGATGATTATTATACATTTAATTACAATTTCTTATAAATTGAATAAAGATAAAGTTTCATTATAAAATAATTGATTGTTAAATAATTATAATATTGAGCAATATATTAAAAATAAATAAATAAACAAATAAATAAAGATCAAAAGAAAGAAAAGAGAATCTGAAATTGGTAATTGAATTCCATTATTAAAATTGAAAAAACATGCATGGAAAAATTTTGTAGAGGACAAAATTGGAATTTAAGCAATTTTTAATGACTTGAAACTATAATTAAATTTCCATTTCTGAAAAATGAGAAAAAAAAATGCCAGCATGCATAAAACGCTAAAATGATGAGACTTCTAAGTATGGAATTCAAATTTTAAAATTTAGTATAAATATATAAAAATTATATGATATATATATATATATATATATATTTTTTTACTTTTATTAAAATAAAATAAATTTATTTTTATTCAAATATTTTATAATATTAAATATAATATCTTTGATAATTGTCGTATTTATTATGTCCGAATATTTCTTTTTAGAAATATCTGTGGTCCCACCACGAGAGCTACGGGTAGCCCACATGAATGTGTACGCTTTTCCACGTTAATTTTCCCAACCTTTCAAAAAAAAAAAAATACATGCATATCACATAATTTTTATTTATAAATTAAATATTTTTTTATTTAATATTTTTTATAATTAAAAAATGTATTTTACTTTTTAAAAAATATTTTTAATGTGATATTAAAATTAAGATGTTATATATATATATATATATATATATATATATATATATATATATATATATATATATATATATATATATATATATATATATATATATATATATATATATATATATATATTCCTATATTAATCGCAACTAAGCATAGTTGTATTTAAAATTTTTTTTTTTGAAAAAAAATAATGACTTTTATAAAACTAAAGTATTCCAGCACAGAAGCCTTGTTTACAGAACAAACTGTTTATCTATTGGTAAAATATTTTATTTTATAAATATAAATTTGTAACAAGAAAAATTAAATATGCAAAACAAAAGCCACGTATTGATTGATTGATTTATTTATTTAAATAATATTATGGCAGCAAATTAAATATAGGAATCGTATTATTTAAAAGAGATAATCCTTTGAGTAGTGTTTTTAAAAGAGCAAACATTTAGATGTTACGCAAAATATTTCTTTTTGGGGTTCAATATAGAAAAAAAAATAGAAAATATAATAATATAGCTGATGATTAAATGTCTTATTATTATTTAAAAAATATATATTTATTTATTTATCTACAAAAATAAGGAGACAGCAAAAAGGTAATTGCCGGAGCCGACTTTATAAAAAAAAAACAGTATTAAATAAGTGAAATTATTGCGCATCAGAAATATAAATGACACGTGCCAATCATGTGTTAGATCCCATCTCCTATGGGGTCTCGAAGACCGGGATAAAATTAAAATAATATATTTATTTATATTCTCAAAAATAAAAAAAAACTTGGCGCTAAGTGAGAGGACACAAGTTTTTTTAATTATTATTATTTTAAAAAAATATTGAGTGGCAAAATATAATATATGTTTAATTTATATTGGTCTTGAATTTAGGCATACGAGGGGAAGATTAAGATTATCATTTAATGTATGTTGATCTTCACATAAGTATCATAAATCAAGATAAATTTATAAGTCAAATTCTATAAATTTTGAAGGTGATACATAAATTGAGGCTCAAAATATACTGAACATTCCTGAAAATGGTCGAAATGACCTTCGATCGATGAACGTACTCAGAACGGCGAAATTGATCAAAATATAAATATTCGAAATCAATGATCGTCGATTAAGCGCCGGTAATAATGTGTCGGCCGCGTATTATAGTCGTGAAATGCGGCGATAACCAAACGCGATCTTTGTTGAAATTGATTATCTCGTTAAACATTTGAAACGTCAAAATCTATCAAATGAGGCTGTTGTACGATTCGATGAACGTGCAAATGTCAAATGATTTGAAGTGACGTAGCATATATTGAGGTGAAATCTGGGCGTAAATCAACTCAATAATATCCTCGATGACGAACTTGTCATTCGTTCAAAATGCCAAATAGATCGGGATATAAATATTGCGCGACTTGATTATCGATCAATCGCCGAGTTGTCATGCGCGCATTATCGAGGTTAGGGGGAGATCAACGATCTCCATTCGCGAAATTAATCGCGTCATTGGCTTTGAAATATCGAAATCTATCAAATAAAATTGTTCGTACTCAATTCGAACGAGTCTGCGCGAAAATCGAGCAGTCGAAAATGACGACGCGCATTTTGATCTGAAATGTAATCAATTTGACTCTGACTCGAACCAAATGGCCTCCGATTGCTAAATGGACTGTGTCATTGCATTCGGATCGATTGAATTATCTTAAATCGATATATATATTGACTATATGCATTTACCAAAGCAAAATTCATATTAAAATCTTTTAATAAATTTAAATTTATTTAAAAATCATCAATTTACCTCTATGCCCAACCGTTCCCTCCAATTTTCTTTTTTATGAAAAAATGTAAAATAAAAAATAAAAGAAAAAAATGGGCGGTTCCAACCAGTCCCCATTTCCTCCTCATTCTCCCTCACTCTCCTCTCTCCAGCAGCCTCTCTCTCTCGTCGGATAACAAAAAGAAAAAAACCCAAGGTAATTCGCTCTCCCGGCTCTCGTTTCCACTGTTTTCCGGCCACCCCGCCGGCGTGATCCGGCAAAACCCGCGTCCCGCCTCGGCCGCACCCCCATCCCGGCCAATCCGCGACCAGCGCACGCTGCTCCGACCAGCGCTCTGCGCCCAGCCCGCAGACCATGCCCGCCCGGCCGCCTCCCACGGCCCGATCTGCCGCGTCGACCCTCTGCACGTCCCACGCTCCGGCCCAGCCCGCGCACCGGCCCACTCGAGCCCTTTCCGCGCGTCCCGTCGCGCAAATCAGAATCCCGCAAAACCGCCGGCCATCCGGTCCAATTCCGGCCCGTTCCGCGCAAAACCGCCGGCCCAGCCTCCAATTCCGGCCCGTTCCACAAATCCCTCTGCCCCACCGGCCCGCCGCCGTCCCGCCGTTCCTCCGATCCGCGCAAATCCATGCCGCCGGCCCGGCCAGGTGAAATCGGCCCGCCTCCAAACCTTCAAACCACGGCCCAGCCCTTGAAATCACGGTCCGCAGCCCGCAAGTCCCGTCCGATCCCGTCCGATCCACTGCTCAGGCCGCCGTAAGCCAGCCCACGTTGCCCATGGCCCATCCCTTCCACTTTTTGTTTTGCCGTAAATCGGGAAGACGTCGTCGAGGTGAATTTTTCCGGTTTTCGGCGTTACCCTCACTTTATGTCCCATTTTGTTTTCATGATCGGAAGAAACGTCGTCGAGGCAATTCTTCTTTTGATTTTGGCGTTACCCCGCACTTCCACTTTTAAACCGTCTGTCGGAAAGAACTCAAAAGGCGAATTTTTCTTCAATTTTCGTCGCCTCCATTCCCTTCCACTCTTCTGCGCCAATGGAGAATAACGTCGATAGGAAATTCTTCTTTCGATTTCCGGTGTGGCATTCCTCACCTTTTTCCCACTTTTCGCGAATCGAGTAAAACATCGTCGAGGCATTCTTCTTTCGATTTTTCGTCGCATTTACTTTAGTCTTCTACCTCCAGCAAAATTGAGAAGAATATCGAATCAATTCTTTTGATTTTCTCATTGCGCACACTCCGATTGCCTACGATCCGTTCCTCTTGCGTGCAGCAAATACGTCGAGAATATAGATTTGTGAATGAATATATATATATATATATATATATATATATATATATATATATATATATATATATATATATATATATATATATATATATATATATCTTTGCATTTCTTTGCATGTTTGAAGACTTCGTTGTGCTCAAGAGGGTGCGATGAGATGAAAAAATTGGCTATGGTGTTCTGAACACCACTCGTATCTTCGAGAGGCGTGTCGAGTAAGTCAAACCTCGATCGATCTCACTATCACGGGATGGTAGGGATGATGCCAAAATTTTGTCTAAATTTTAGACTTAGAAAAAAAAAGGGGGAATGAATATATATTGCATTTGTCTTCTTTCAAGTTTAAAGGCCTCGTTGTGCTCAAGCGCGAGATATGCGTGGTGTTCTCAAGACACCACTACTACTTCAAGGCGTCAGAGTAAGCCAAAACACCTCTTAGCCCACCGCGGGGATGACGCGGGAGGTTGTCAATCGTCAAATCTTCTGACTTAGAAAAAAAAGGATAGTGAAATGAGCTGATTTAAGAACGCTAAGTAGGAAAACTGACAACTAATTTTAAACTAAAAACGTCAAATAAAAAAGGTGGAGAGTCTTTAAAGTAAATTTTGAAAAGAATAAAACATTTATTTAAAATACACGTAAAATTTTGGGGAAGCTAATATTAAACTCATAAACTCTAATTGCAATTCTCCATGGCTTAAATTGAAGCGGTAAAATGAGTTCCCTCTTCTTGTAAATTCCTCAAAATTAAGCAAGTTTTAACTGGAATTGAGGGAGAACTAATGTCAAACTCATAACAAATTTGTAATAAATTTAAAATCTGAGGATGAATCCAAATTGAGTTTAATAGCTCTTATACGAATATGAAGGTGATTATTATGCTAGCTAATAAGCTTGAATAGGGCTAAAGCCACAAACACTGAAATCGACATAACCTATCAGAATTGATGTAAATTGAACATAATCAAGTTGGGAGTATTACGAAAACTCAACAAGTAAACTAAATGCAAGTAATATTTTAAACTACAATATAAATCAAAATGCATTCTTCGCCACCAGATCTGCAATCCTTTGTACAAGTAGAGAAAATGTGATACTAAGTCAAAATCAATAGAAATCATAAGGCTTTCTTTGATCAAAAGTTAAGGAATTTCATTCTAATTATGAGTTTCAAAAACCAATGATTTCATTAATTAGATGAAATTAGCTAAGTCTTAAATACACTTTCATGTGCCCCAATACTATGCTGAATGCTTAAATTCAAGTGTCTGAGGAAGCTGCGCGGGTTGCTTTCCGGTTTAATCTTAGGGCTGGGTCCGGGTTAACAAAACCTAAAAATTTATTATAAGAATTTCAACTCAGTAAAATATCTGAGAAATTAATCGTGTCAAGTGATAGTATATCTGATCCTTTATTAACAGTTAAACGAAGTTGTGAGGATCTAAAACTCTTAATTCAAATATAAAATTATCTAAATTATTAATTACACGCATGTGCGTATCTTGAATGTTTAGATTGAGTGTCAGGATGTTCTTGAGGTTGCTTCGGTTTAGTCTTATGGGTAGGGTTAACAAAACCTAAAAAAATTTATAATAAGAATTTCAAATCAGTAAAATATCTGAAAAACTGATTCTATCAGGTGATAGTAGATCTAATCCTCTGTTAGCAGCTAAATAGAGTTGACAGGATTTAAAGCTCTTTAACATACTCAAATTAATCAAAAATTTTAAATCAAATCAAATATCAATCTGAAACTACTTTAATGAAACTCTATCATTAAAAGCTTAAAATCAAACTCAATCTTCCACGTAATAGTTTATCTGAGAAAACTATAGCTCCCAAAATGTTCAAATCAGTATTACAGTATGTTCACTCTCAATCAATCTTATTGATGGGGCGTGCGTGTCCTCATTGCGTCTTAAGCTCCATAGATGAAGCGATTACAAGAGTCCTCTGATTGGGTGATTTGGCCAATCTTGCTCCATTATATTACGATCACGACCGCATCCCGTATGCTTTCCAATGGCTCTGCCCTTTGAGTTGTGAATCATATGGTATACTTGATAGGGCAAACAATCCTCTATCAGCTAAGGTAGACTTAAGATTGTTTCCTTAGATAAGCGTCGCCCTCTATAAGGATTTCTTGGGACGTAACTCATGTTCTTGATGAGGATCTTACGTCGGGGTTGAGTCACTCTCCCTAAGTAGACTAGGGACCATTTCAGGGATGACCATGGGATCTAGATCAGACGCGTCATCATTCCCCAACCATCCGGTTTAAGCTAAAATGATGAAGTTTATATCTTAAATTTTAAAACTCTATATCTTTGATATCTGCTACATTCAGCGATCTTAGCCTTAATTGAAAGTTCTCTCTCACTTATTAGGAGGAGTAATTAACTATAGGGGCTTGCACCTATAGGAAACCAGATCTACTATTCTATCGGAAGTGTCTTATCTACTATTCTATCTGCCTTCTAAAAATTACACCAACACTTTAAAACTCTCTTTTCATCAAAGAGATCGGTGGCAAATTTTCGAAGCCCATAATGTATTAATCTTAAATTTGAATAAGGTCAAATGTTATTTAATTTTAAATTATTTTTGGTTAAATAAGTCAAAATAGTTTGATTATATTTAACATTTTAGTTTTCATGTTGATTAATAAAAAAAAGTATGCGCCATATATGTGTTACATATTATGAGTCAAAATGATTCATGTAAGTGATCCTATATAATAGCATAAAGATTTTTTATTATTGTTGCTTTATATATGTTATGTATTATTAAATAGTATATGTTTATATATATGTTATGTGCTCAAAAATTAGTTGCCATAAAATAAAAGTTTACGTCTTAGCTTTATTGTGAAATCCAGCATATACACAGATGTTTGAAGAATGGATAAGAAAACTCAATAATTTTTACATGAAAAAATCCCTGAAGTGAAGGAAAAAATCACGAGCTAGTAAAAAATCTTCCACTATGTATCATTTGAGTATAAAGTTTTCCGATAACGGATTATAATTATATATAGAAGAGCGACAATGAATCTTAGAATCGAATGTATCTAATGTAGTTATATTTATAATAGTTATTATGCGATTAGTGATAGTGAATCGCGGTGAATGGCAACAGTCAGCGGTGAATGACCGTGATAATGGCCAGCGGCTGCGGCAATGGTTAGCGGTGGTGGCAGCGGCATGGTAGCGGTGATAGCCGATGTGATAGGTGATGAGCAATGATCGATAGTGGTAGCCGGCAACGATGGCTGGTATTCAGCGGTGGTAATGACGATAGTGGCCGGCAGCGGTAGTGATGATGAGGCGAGCAGTGGTTGGCAACAGCGAGATCAGCAGTGGTAGCCAGCGGCGGCGGTGGAATGGCGGCAAACGATCGGCGATTGCCAGTGATGGCTCGATTATACTTGGGGGATTTTCAAGCTTTAAAACTCCCTTTTCTCTTTAACTTGGGCTCATCTAATGTGAATAATGAGGGGTTATTTATAGATCAAAGGAAGAACGTTTATATAAATACATGCAAAATTCAACAACTCCATCAGATGACTCAAAATGATTCATTTGATCATCTAATGTATTTTAAGTATTTGAATCAAATAAAATTCAGTCGAAGTCTTGGGCTTGTTAGATCCGTATAAGACGCATTTGATCATCATATATTTAGGGCTATTTAGAGATTTAAGCGATATCTCAAAGTTCTGATGATATTTGAAGTGATTGATCTGGTAGTTTGTTTTAGAATCGATTCTGACATCAAGATTCGTGCTTTGACTAGTGAAATTTTTAGTGTCATATCAATATGTAATTTGGAATGCACTATCTCTATTACAACAATAATTGAGAAAAAATAGGAGTCCATGTTATAATTGAGCTTCTTTTCTTTTTTATAATTCTCTGATGATATTCCTTCTTAATGACGTGTATAATGGAGAAAGTGAAGTGAAGAGAAAATCATCTCAACGTGTAATCAGGAGTAATTGTCGAAAGCTACACATGAGTTGCTCAACTTGAATCGCTCAGTCGAGCGACAAGAGGGCATAAGACTTTTTTAGTAAATCCAATCATTCTATAGGAATGGGTCAAGTCTATAAAAATAATAAGTCATATATATCATCATATATAACATACAATAAAAGCTCTCACAAATTTAATTATTTTGTTTCTCAAACAAAATAAATGAAAATAATATCATGATTTTTTTAAAGAAATATTTATATATATATATCACACAAATTTTATATATTTATAAATCTAATACTTAAACTATAATTTTGCATATATAATACTCCAATTTTCAATATCATATCAAAAATCTCATCATCATTAGTTTTTAAAAAATAAAATATTTTTTTTAAAATATAGAAAAATATTAGATAAATAGATATATAAATATATAAGAATTATAGTATATAAGTAAATATTTTTTTTAAAAAAATAAATAAATCTTTTATTTAAAGAATTATAGTTTCATTGAAAGAAAGATAAAATGATAGAACTCTGATTCATTAAAACCACATAAATAAGA
Organism: Cymbidium sinense; assembly: GCA_021442155.1. NCBI lineage: Eukaryota > Viridiplantae > Streptophyta > Magnoliopsida > Asparagales > Orchidaceae > Cymbidium > Cymbidium sinense. Next base: position 91,772,469 of record CM038228.1, on the reverse strand, counting down.
GTTAAAATATGAGCCACGTCTCTCTGTTTCAACTCAAAACAAACAAGCTCCCACGTCACAAAACTGTGAGGATAAGACCTTGGGATTGGAAAAATATCTGCCCACGTAATTGAGAGATAGAAACAACTAAAATAATCTAATTAAATTTTAATTAAAATAACTTTTAATATTATTAAATTTGTTTTAAGTTGAATATAATATATTTAAAATAAATTAAAATTTAGATTTTTTATTTTTTTATTTTTTTAATTGATGAAAAAAAAGTCAATTTTTTTTTTCCAAAAGATTTGTAGAAAGGTCCTGCGAAGTCAATATCATTGATGCTTTAAGAAGTATATATTTATAAATAAATATTAATTCGAATTTATATATTATAAAAATACAAGATTCAATTATTTATTTAGAAGTAAGTCGAATATATTAATTTATTTTTAATATTTATTGTAATATAGTTCAACATGAAGTAAGTCAATATTTTTAATATTTGTTTTAATATAAATATTTATTTTTAATATTTGTTGCAATGTATATTTATTTATTTTTATTGTGATTAAAGGGCAAGGAGGGTAAAATCTTGAATAGATACAAATGAGTCAAGCAGGTTAGGCACCTTTAATAAGTTTGAACTTGATTAATTAATCATTTGAGTTCGAGCTAAGTTTTATTTTACAAATTTGAGTTGACTCAGGAGCCAAATTTATTTAGCATGAAAGAGATAAAATAATAATGATTGAAATAATTATTAAAATAAAATTGATTAAAAATGAGAAATTAGAAGTAAACTAATAATAATTTATTTAATATAAGTGAATTATATATAATTTTTAAATACTTTAATAATTATATATTTAAAATATTAAATTTTAATATATTTTAAGTATACTTTATATTATTAGTTATTAATATAGCCGGTTGGTGAGCAAATAAGTTGAGCTAGAGCTGACTTGCTAGCTCGTTGAACTCGACTCATAAGTTATTTATCAAATCGAGCTCGAGTTGACTCATTTATACCCTTAATTATTATATTAAAATAAAATGAGTAAAAGCGAAGAAATCTTGAAAACACCTCATCAAGTCACAAAAATATTGGTTTCTATCAATTTTTTTATTATAGTTTTGTTGATTATTCAGCTTGGAATTTATTATTCAGTAGAATTTTGCAATCTAAGTAATGACAAAATATTATTTTTCGATCTCCCTCCAAAATATTGTGACGTATTTATAAATATAAAGTGGAATTTATTAAATTTATTTTTTTAATAAATGAAAGATTTATATATATATCACACAATTCTTGTATTTATATATATGACACCTAAATTTGAATATTTATTTATCTAATATTTTCTCATACTTAAAAAGATACATTTCATTTAAAAAATGAATGATGATGATATTTTTGATATGATATTAAAAAATGATTTATATATATATATATATATATATATATATATATATATATATATATATATATATATATATATATATATATATATATATGTTCGTCTTGAATTTTATTAGGTAGATCGAGATCTTAATTAGCAAAAATTATCAACACAAGCGGGGGATATGAACAGGGGTTATCGTGGAAAACCCGTTAAGGAAAAAAGGGGCGCGATCGTAGAACTTTCCTATGTGTTCAAGATCTGGTCCTTGCTTCCGTTAGTTAGAAGGTGTTTACGAGCGAATAATTAGAGTGTAGAAAAATACAATATCGGTCAACTCCGAGGTGGTCTTTTAGTCCCCGAGGCGATCTCACAGAAGCTCCGATCCCGGACTCTTGGTGGTGGCGCTGGTGATAGATGCGTCGGCGTCGAGTGGTGGTTCTCGAGCTCTCAAATTCGTTCGGTCCGGTCCTCTAAGGTGAGAATGAAGCTCTATTTATAGATTTTGGGAGTGGCGGCCTTGTAAATTCGTGGAAAACTCCAACCACTCCCATCGGGCCGTCGATCCTCGATCGACGGTGTATTTTGATGATCTGGGTGCCTTAATGATGTCGGAATTGGGTGATCTTGGATTCGTTGGATTCGTCTTGACGAGCCGCTCGATCTGATTATAAATATGTCAATTTTGGTGACCATTTGGCGGATCAGGATCCATTTTCATGCTCCGATAGCTTGATCGGTCGATTTCGATCGGACTATGATATTCTTATGTTCGTCTCATCGAGGGCGGTCAGTTTAGTTTGAAATCGGTGATTAGATCGAAGCATTTCGAAAATGCCTTGAGATTCGTGCTTGATGATTAATTTTACGAGGATGTATCGATTCTATTTTTGGGTGACATTATCTCATCATCAAAATATATGTCAACTTGAAAATAGCAAATGAAATTGAGAGTCCATCAAGCGCATTTTGAGAGAACAATCTTCATGCAGATATTATAACTGTGGAAGGCGATCGAGCGCAAATCGCGCAGTATGTGTGGTGTGATATTTTGAGGTTATGGACATCGGACACGGGAAGTTTTGAGCGTTCAGGGGATGTAGGCGCCATGTCAGCGAAGCGCCGGCAGCGTGGAGCAGCGGCGCATGGCGCGCCAGCGCCTGGCCTCCATGAGCCTTGAACGTGGTTCGCCTTGAATTGGCCAGCGCCCAGCAGGCGATTGTAGCGCCAGCGAATCGTCAGATCGCGTGGCGGCGGTTAGCGCATGAATACGTCAGAGCCGTGGCGATTCCCTTGAGGAGCGTGGCGGGCAGCGACCACCCAGTCGCGTGGCGGTGGATTGAGCATGAAAGCGATGTGAGTGTCGGCGGTTCTGACCCGAGCGGCGGTCCAGGCGTAGCGACAGTGGCGTCTTGCGTCCATGGCGTCTTGTCATGGCCTTCAGCTTGAGCCAGACTGCCTTGGCATAGCCCCGCAGAAGCTTCGGGCTTTGGCGGTTTTGGGGTTTTGGGGGTTTTTACCCTTTTACCTAGAGGGTCTATAAAACCCCAGGGTAAGAAATCACTTTCTCTCTCCTCTTCTCCTCTTAGAGTGCATAGCCCTCCCCACGGTGGGAGTTTGGGCACTCTTTTTGGATCCACCTCCCCAGTGCATCACGGTGGGAGTTTGGGTCTTCTTGGATCTCTCCTCGTCTCCACCAGCAGTGCATAGCCCTCCCCACGGTGGGAGTTTGGGCACTCTCTTGGATCAACCTCCACCTCTCATCTCCCACAGCGGTGCATAGCCCTCCCCGGTGGGAGTTTGGGCACTCTCTTGGAATAATTTTCATCTCGATCGTGCAGTTGCGGTGTTTGTAGATGGGTGAGAATCTTTTGAAAGAGACACGTCAGACCACTGTAGCGAGGCGGCGAGGAACCTTCTAAAATGGGAGGGCCGAAGATTAGGTGGGAGTCGTCGATCACGGAGACACATTGATCGTGCTTGGAAAAATATTATTTTAGAATGATTTGGTTCTTAAGTGTCAGAAGAAGTCGATAGAGCCCAATCTCGCCGCCGGTATTTCACCACTTACGAGATGAGTTTGGCGGGATTGCGGTTTCCCCATCCCAGAGATGCCATTTTGTCGACATCACGAGGTTTGCATTTCCGGTTTTTTGAGCGGGGCAATGGCGATCGTGATGGGACTTATAGTCTTTTGAGCGGTGACGCGACTCTTGATTACCTGCGGATGTGCAAGTTTACTGCGATGCACGTGGTCGTATCACTGCGAGTCGTACTTGACCTCGGACGAAGGATCCTCCCAGTTGGGCAAGCGGATTCTTTTTTGTGAAGAATGGCGGGGTCTTCTCAATGGGAAAAGAGATTTACCCATTCCCTGAGTTGGTGATGAAGATATCTGACGGAAATTCGAATATTGAAGATCTTGATTTGAGATTCGATATATCCAGATTTGTCGCGGAGGAATCTTTGTTGAGATTTTTATTCATCCGGCGGTCTTATCGATTCGTTGAGAAAGCAAAAGAGGTTTCAGTAGATCTCCCAGCGTCCTCGGCTTCTTCCAATGAAGGACCCGTCTCCGATAGAGAAGAGGAAAAAGGCGAAGAGGTGATGGTGATATCAGATAGAAAAGTCGGACCCGTAGTAGTCCCAAGGATCTTCATTCACGGGGCGTGTTGAATCATTCTGCGTAGTCGTCGGCATCAAGAAGTAACAATCCTTCTTGCGTTCATCATCTTTTATTTCCCATTTCCTTGTGCTTAACGTAATTTTTCTTATTTGAGATCTTGAAGAAGCGAACTTGACTTCAAAATGAACATTGTCTTGAATGGAATTGAGTTCGTGAAGGTCAAGTTTCTCCATAGTGAATATAAGAAGCGGTATGTGGAGAAAGTAAAAGAGATGTCGTGTTGGAGAATCAACTTGATGAGTGCGGGACGAGTTGGCGACTCAGCGACTTCTCTTTCTTTTGTCGGGAAGTTGGCGGACTCGGGATGAATTAGTAGAGCTGAGGAGGTTGGTTGCCAGGATCACGAAGATCTTTTTAGAAGGTTTAGTCTTGAGGCAAAGAAGCAGAGTTCTTCCTTTCAGAGAAAGAGGCTGCCTTATCTCGGGTAGAAGCGGGGAGCGGATCACGGGCGTGGAGGACTTCAAGAACTTCGGCGACCTTCAAAGTATCATCTGAGGATCACGTTCGGGAGGCGGAGACCGTGTATGATGTAGAGGTGAAGAAGGCTTTGGGCGGTGTGTTGATGAAGGCTTCATCGAGGTTTCTTGAAGGGGACACGCTTGGCGTATGGCTAGGAGGCGGTGTTGAGGTCCTTTCTCTAGCCTAGCTTCCCAGACCCTTCGGCGGCGAGGATGACTTCGGATAGTTCTTCATCATCTTGATGAGACCATCAAGGCTGTAGTTGTAGTTCCTTTATGTTGCGGTAGTGTTGTATATTATTTACGGTTGA